>CM068378.1:82531613-82904808 GCA_034770075.1 Aralia elata
TCTCTACTCGTACAACTAGCAATTATTAGAACAGAACGTAGAATACAAGATCGTTGAGTTAATTTCAAGCCTCAAGCTCTAACGACCATCAATTGAAGCGCTAGGATTTGTCCAAGTCGACGTCGTTAGAACATGCCAGACCTGTCATAAGACTGCACAATAAGGAGCATTGCAAAGTGAAGATCTTCAAGATATTTTTCAAACATTTCTAATTCAAATAGAAGATTAGATTGTGTTGTGTCTAACAACTATCTTGGAGATAGTGACAGACCCAAGGTCACAAGTGGTAAGGTGAAGCAACAGTCTGATATGGGACCAGTCAGAGCCGAAAGCAAGTTTTCATATTCACACCTAAAAGTCAACATCAGAGAGCATCTAGGAGTAGAGCATTAAAATGCATAACGGCAACTCAATCTAATGGGGAAGCACTCAATTATGTCTATAAAAAAGGGGCAAATCGATTCAAGTTAATTTAAACGAAATCACCAAGCATAAAGCTAAATCTCTGTCCAAAGTCAAAAGAGTTCTACTCCTATGATTTTGAGAACTACTCAATTTTGCCTGCTAAGTTACTTAAGGAAGTTCCAAACACATTGCAACTTAGCAGCAACCTCAAACAACCAACTTACAACTTTTGATTTCATCTGGTCTTAGTTGTAATAACCAAGAAATTTGAAATAGATTATTATTAATTGAAAATCGTGAGAATTATTTGAAAATAATTATGTGGGAACTTAATGTGTGATGTGTGATTATGAAGCTAGTTAATATTCAATGAAATTGAATCCATAAGAAAGGAGCTAAAATGAAATTATAATGGAATGACGAATGTATGCTAAGATTAAGTTATGAATTAAACTAAAGCTTGGAAAGAATGAGCAATTGTGTGGCACAATGATTATGATGAATTTAAATTAAGTGTTTAAATAATGAATGAAGAGGATTAATATAAGGTCCAAGTTTGATAATTGATAATTAAGTTTATAATGAAAGATTAATGTTAGCCCATGTATTATGGGAATAAAGCCTAGCGGGAGGATTAATATTAATTTAGCCCGATGTATATGTTGTATAAGGTGGGGGGGGAGTATTTGTATTGGGGGGCCCCAATCTTTCGGTGTGGTTATTTAAGATTGTAAGAAAGATCAAATAAGCCCAGAATTTAGTCTTTAATTAAGTTGATGTAATCCCAAACAAAGAAAGCCCAAAGTTTATAATCTAATACATTGGCCCAAGGAAAGGAGTTCCAATATCTAGAAAGCATGTCATGGGATAAATGTGGAAATAAATAAATAATAATAATAATAATTATAGGGAGTTACTCCCACCCATCATAGCCTTTACATGGATTATCATGAGCTAGGGCATAGGCAAATTTAGATTAGGTAATCCTGTTTTTTACCAAATGCCCCTTTTACCAATGGTTATATGCATTGTGCGGTGGTAATAATGCTATTACATATATTCTATACATGTATGTGTATGTGAAGACTCCCTCTATAAATAGAGCCATCTCTAGCATACTTGTTTCCATTTTCATTCATTTGCTAAGTGTTGGAAGCTAGAGAGTTGTTAAGACAGTTATGTAGAGACGATGAGCTAGAGGGAAAAGTGAGAGTTGAAGTGGAGAAAATTAAGAAATACTAAGGAAAGCTCTTGCTCTCTTGAGTTTCAAAAGAAAGAAGAAGACTTTGTTGGTGGAGGATCTTTAGGAAGGTGGATATCTTAGAATATTTCCGAGCAAGAAGAAAGAAAGCTAACAATGAAGGTATAACCTCTTCTAACCCTAAATTCCTCTAAGTTAAGTTAGTATATTTTGTTTCAATAGTAGAAAAATGCAATGCTTGGTTGTGGGAGTATTTATTTGTTGTGGGGAATAATGAAGGATACCAAAGGCATAAGGATGGATTATTGTAACGTGCGACATATGTGATTTGTATGGCCTTGTTGTAGGTGATGTTCAAGTCTTAATAAACGCAAAAGGAATGCATTGTGAGCTTAAAACCTATAAATAAACTACTTGAAAACATGAGAATATTATGTTGAAATAAGCTAAAATTTGATTAAGCTATTTGGATTATACTCTAAAAATACTTTTTTCATGTTTAAAAGATCTATGAAATATGAAGATAAATCCAAGTGGAATCATTGAAAAACGAAGTTAGAATAAAATTTTATGGCATAGTCAGTTTGGGTAAACACATTTCCAAAAATGAAAAACCCTTAACTGTGTATAGAACACAATATTTTGGGATAAAATAAATATTTTGAGAAATGATTTAAGAAAGTTGAATATTGAAGATGTGTGAGTATTATGAGATAATGAAACTGATTTGAACTTATTTGGATGTAAAAATAAGCAAGTTATTGGAAGATTCGGAATAAAAAGGGACGGAAAATAAAAAAATAAATGTTGAAAAAAAATTGGTTCTTGGAGAGCCTGTCGTCCAGCGGCGGGACGCTGTCACAACCCAGGCCAAAACCCGGCGCAGGGGCGCTGGACCAGTTTTTTAAAAAAGATTGACCCCCCCCAGAATAAAATGGGTCAAACTGGGTGTCGTGATCGAGGTCCAAAATCCGATTCAGATCAGATTTTTTTGTAAAAAAAATTAAATAATAATAATTAGAATTTATAAATAATTAAAACAACATTAAAAGAAAAAAAAAGAAAACAATAACTATGATCACTTAAAATCAAATTAAAGATTGTTTAAATAGTGAATCAATGAAGCATAAAACCTATTAAAATAATATTTTTAATTACAGAATTTAATTAAAATAATATTATAGATTATTTGTGGGATTAATGAAGAATAAACAATTAAAATAATTTTAAGGTTATTTAATAGTGGTACGTAGAATGAGAATAAAGAATGATTCTAATTATCGATTAAACAAATAAAATACTAACTTGATTATTTTATTTGTGGAACTAATAAAGTATGAATAATGATTAAGAAAATTACTTAAAGAGTGATTCATATTAATAACTAAAGTAAGAGTACTTTATATGAGTAATGAAGACAATGGATGAATAAAATAAAGTGTAAACCATTAATTCAACAAGTAGAACATGATAAAAAAGATTATTTAATTTGTAGTAAAATGGAATAAAATGTGTATTATTGTGAAGACTAATAAGTTACAATAAAGAGAGTGAAAAGCAAAAAAATAATTAATCAAACAAGAGTCGATTTATTTATGAGTCTTAATTGTCACGAGACTAGTAAGTTTAAACAATTAGGATTATATTTGAGGTTTAATGGAGATTAACCGTTAGATGATTATAATAGAACATAGGTTGTTTCAAAGGATAAGAAATTAAAGTCAGATAGAGTCCGACTTACTGCGTAGGCAAGTTCTCTAACTTACTCAGCCTTGTATATTGTGCCAAGTTTCCTTATTTAAGCAAATTAACTGTTATGGTAAAAACTCTGTATATTGGTCGCCAAATTCCTTAGCTTTTGTGATGACTCATTTACATAGGCAAGTCCTCTAATTCACACATTTCCTTTATACTCGTGCAAACACCTGAGTTAGTGGATTATGGAAAGAGAAACTGTTTCATAGTGAAATCTAATGAAACCGTCTGTTCTTACTATGGCTTTTGCAATATACCTTCAGTGATGATAACTAAAGCTCTAACTGATTTTGAGTCCATCTTGAAGAGTACGTCTATGCCGCTTGATTCCAGACCAGACTAAGAAATTAGACAAAGTGTTAATCACTTATATTCCTTGAGAATGTTGTCCCACTCTCAATTACCTTGATATGGACTCATAAAATGTGATGAGATGAATAACCCTTCATAGTAGGGGTAATATAACTTATGTCAGGGAACAGAACCCGCAATTATGATCTGAACGTTATGCATAATGTAAGTCTACACAGGGTTGATTACCTCATGGTCCTGTTTTTGGAGGTTTTGCAATGGAAAATACTGTCAAATCCTTCTATATGTTTCCCAAAAATTAAGTCCTTGGTGACCACATCAGCAATAAGAGTGTTTTGACCTTTGAAATTGTGAAATACATTTGCACATCATTTCCGATTAGTTTACTTCATACTCCAATGTGCAGATGTTTAAACTTCTGTTATTAATTGAATCTTGAGTATGATTAGCTATTGTCGACCTTATACATGCTGAGCAAAACTTGTTTGCTCACCATCTTGTTTTTACCATAACATTTTAAAGTTAAGGCTGAGAAGGGCAGTGGTTCTGGGAAGGACAAAGGGAGGGCCAATGCTACGGATTAGCATTAACTTATTACTTATTAAAATGAAATGTTAGCAAATTGTAATTAATGAACTAAGTTAAGTTATGTATTAGTAAATTGTTTCGAAACTTGGGACGGAGAATATTTATATTATATCAATGTAATTATTCTATTATTATTCGCTATTAGTTATTCAAGGTACATGTATCTCGAATTTTGGGGGCGTTAGTGATCATTTGAACTAACTCTAAAGTGACTTGAAGAGTTTTCTAAGTGTAACTGGTCTAAGTGACCTTGTCTTAGTGACATCTGCCGAGACTAAGTGACTCAACAAAGGAATCTTAAAATGATTTCAGTTTGTAAATAGATCTTATTGATTCTGGTCTAAGTGACCCCTACATCCTTAGTGGATTTCCTACTCCGTAGAGTATAAGAGTGGAATAAGAAGTTATTTTGTACTACCCGAACCCACTTAAATATCTTATATCATTTAATTTACTTAACTTCTTTTATATTCTGTCTATTAATTGTTAATAGTCTGTTTGTGAACTGAAAATCCATATAAACTAAATTCAAAGATGTGATTTCATTATATCTTTTTTAAGGGGGATTTTAAAATAATATTCCGTTGTGCGTGCTTAATTAACTCTAAATTAATTAATTATCTGGTAATACATCCCTTAATAATAAGTGAAAAAGTTTTTAAAGGATCTATTCAACCCCCTTCATAAGATCTCTTTTGTGCCCTTCTTGGAAACAATTAGTGGATATAAGAGCAGGTTCTCTTGAACATAAGGCTTAAACCACTTTGAAGATTGATCTATGGCACACACAAAATCACAAAACCAGTTTTGAACTTGGTCCGTGGAAAATTAAGTAACCTTTATGCAACAAAGAAAAAATTGTATGAACCATGGAAAGATTCGTATGCAGTTGTACATGGATAGCAATAGAATGAAATAATACTATTTGATGTCGTCATTAGTGGCCCCATAATACTCCAATCAAGCTTGTGCCAACACACTGATTATTCCAAACAAGAATGGCTATTAAAGGCATAGAGCTAAATGGATAGAAAAATGAGAAAAAAAACTGGTGCAAAAGCAAGCTGGACAAAGATGGGCCAGGAACATCCTGTTCAATAAGCTCTAAAAGTATGAGTTGTTTGTAAATATTGTTAACATGCACAATTAGCTAAGGAAGGTCTAGGAAGCCCTGTTGGTAATACATGAAGGAATTTGAAGAAAGTTAGATGAGAATAAGCAGTCTCTTCTGACTCGGTTAATATGAAATGTTTTCTCATGTACCTAGAGAAGAACATAACTGCTACGTATGAAAGGTTCAATATGCTGCTTAATTCATTGTGACCTTATGGAAAAGGGTCCATCCAAAATTTAAATACTTTAACATTTAGTTTCATGAGAGCACTTTGTGACGCCCCCAAAAATAGGTCCACACAACCCATTTGAGTGGCCAATTAACATTCCACAAAATACAAATACAAAATACAAATTTTTCCCATTTACAACTAATAAGTGTTGCGGCAAAATATGAACAATACACAATTTACACAAATACATCTTAAATTCTCAATACACTTATTGTCACACTTAATAGTAAGGTATTGAGACAACTTCAATTATCTCAGACCATCACTCCATTCCCCGGCTAGTCCCCACTACACTTTCTTTCCTGAGGAGAACAATGGAACAAAAAGGAAAATGGTGAGCACAAATAGCCCCAGTAAGAAATTATCACGACTAAGATAATGAAGAATAAAAATTATCTTTAGGTCTTCAACAATAATAAATCAGCAAGATTTAAAGATATTTTAATTGTTCAAACAACAACAATTGCAGACAAGGGGAAACAAACAAATCCATTAGAAGAGGTCAAGTAGATTATAATATCTAACCCATTCTTCTATAAATTAAAGGATCACCACCAATATTTTATCCTTGTAACACCAATCAACAATTCCTGTTTATGAACATTCCAAATTAACAGTTTAATATTCAACAGCCTTCTCTTTGCACTACGTGCAAAGATATTTATTTGTAACAATCACCGGTCATGATCATGCCAAACGCCGAGTTCATCTTTATGACCTACAAAGAGCTACGGGCCAAAGAGAAACTTTCACACCTACGCCTTTGTTTTGTAACACCAAAAGTCATGATAATACCAATACAACGGTTTTGGTCCAAAATCATGTCAACGCCAGTTCATCTTTGCATCTACGGGCCAAAGAGAACTATCACCACAATTTAAGTATGAGGATGATGACAATGATATATAATGAATACAGTGAGATCAAGAATAAGAATGAATGTGTTAATTTATCCAGTGTCGAAGGTTGACCAAATTGCCAACATGATGACCCAATTGTGGAGTCAAATTCAAGAATGATATTCCAAGAATAAAATTCACGATTTAACTTTATCGTATCAAACGAAATAGAAAGATTCAGGTGAAAAGATATTAGATGAAGCACAAACTATTAAGGATATTTTACAAATTTTCAGGGATTTTTCACCATTTAAAAAAAATAAGGTTTTGGAAACAAAACAGAGATTCACTTATCATAAATGGAGAAATGTGGAAAGAAAAAAATAATCTCTTAAAGGAGTCACAAAAGAAATGATACGTTATACGAGTATAAAAGAATATATGAAATTGCAAATGGATTTTTTCACAACCGTCATAGGCGATTAATCCGCAGTAGACAGATTATTTCCACAACATGATTAATTAAGTAAATGAATACAAAGGGTTTATTACACCAGTTGTACGACACTCGTACATACAGGTTATCCCCACAGAATAATAAGGATAGGATGAAATACAAAAGGATATTCACCAGGTACGACATTTGTTTTGTCCAATACATGGTTAGTTCCCACAGAATAATCAAGGAATGAATACAAAAGGATATTCACCAGGCATAGCGTCATAGCCTGCACGGAACAGGTTATTCCCCCAACAAATTAATACCAGAATGAATATACAACCTTTATGAGTAATAATTATCACTTACGAACATGAAAGCAACATTGAATATTTGATAATAAGTAAGTATGAAAGAAATGATATCCCCTACCTTCTCGTTAATAAGTGATTGGAATGTTGCTATTCTAAATGAAACATAACTTGGACAATACTAAGTATTTCTCACAAATACTCACAATTATACCCTAACAAAACACATCTTAGAGAACTCAAGAAATTGTAGAGAGAGAGGAGAGAGGGAGTATAAGTAAAGGAAGGTGTGAAGATTTTCTTAAGATTAAAACCCCTCCCTATTTTATAGGAAAAACACCAAGTTTCATTAATTGCACAATAAGGGCTCGACTTATTTACACTTTAGTAACCATCCATCTTTGCACTCTTATTTTTAATATAAAATTACCCTCAAGTATATATCAATCTTGCAATAACATCCCCTAATAGGTTTCTCGACATGTGAACCAAATAGTTTCCATCATGTGAACCAAATTAGTTCACAAAACATGTGAATTTCAAATTCTTCAATTAGATAACCACCTAAGGGTTAGACGTCCACTTTTAATCCGTCAATTAATGCTAAAAATATCATAACAGATAATAATGAGTTTACAGTGCCATGATAAATAATAAAAAAGTTAACCATGGCGGATGCTATTGTAATTATTGAATTCATAGAATACCTGTGTAATTGCTCACTTTATCAATTATTGAATCAATAATTTACAAATACAAGAGGGTGCAAATGACCGTGTGCCTATGAAATACCAGCGTACTACTTGTTGGAATAAACGCCGTTTTACTGTTCTTTTTATTACCCGGGGAATATTTACAACAGTTGCCGGTGATAATACCCGTTGACAAATACTGTCGTTTTCAGTATTCGACAATGAGGCCCACTATCCATTGATAATATTTCCCATTGTGGGGGCCCCCACTAAAATATTTTGTTATTTTACGGCGCCGAGTAAACGTTACCGAATAATAAAAAATGGTTATTCTCCGACGGCCGCCAGTCCGTACTTTACCGAATATAAATATTAAATCCGACAGAAGGAATATTCCCCCGACATACATGTTTGACTTTTGTTTGTGTATAAATGAATTAGTATATTCAACGTTATGAATAGTACTTTTGTAATTATATACCGCATAATTTCGTGTCCAGCTCATATAAACGTTACTGACGTAATTCGAAGATCGAAGGAAATTGTTAAAAGCGTTTTAGCGTGAATAGTACCATCCGTTGAATAGTGATTCGCCGTGAATAGTGATTTAGGCAATTATTACCAGACATCTCAATTGTCACTATTTCACTAGTAACTTTATTCATTATCAACCGATTTTAAACACCTTTATCTGTTTAAAAATAATATTCATATAGAAGAAAATTTAAAATTCTATTTATTAAAATTTTCGGGGTCTGTACAGCACTTGCCTAGTAAGTGAGGATTCCAAAACTGCTATCATTCAAGAGTTTAAAGAATCTACATGAAGATGATTGTACAAAAACTTTAACGGTAACCTTTCGTTACGCTATTGAGCTGGAGCTTAATCCAAAGAGCATAAACTATTTCTGAAAAGCAAGAAGAAAGAAGAGAGGGTGTTGCTTTTAAGGCATCAGAGAGGTACAGCCTTCTAAAAAGATCTAGCTAATATGTAGAGTCTGATGGATGATAATGATGATGAAACGATAATGACTGCAAGATATAGGCTCTTGCTAGCCAGAAGGTTAAGGAAGTTCATGTATGACGAAAGGGCAAGCAAGCAGCAGACCATAAGAAAATACTTTAACAAAACAATAAAAGCAACAATAATAAGAGATCAAGAGAAAGACCTATGCTATAATTGTAAGCAAAGTCAGGTTCCCCCCCCCCCACTATATCCAACAGAGTGCAAACTAAGCCCCTATAAGAAGAGCTAAAGAGGGGACAAGAAGAAGTCTTACCTAAAGAAAGAGTGTACAGAGCTATAAAGAAGGTTCCATAAGAAGGAGAAAAACCTCTGCAGCTTGAGGGTCATGGAGTGATATCAGAGAATGATTCCAAGCTCTGAATCCTAGTGAGAGATGAAAGGACCTTCATATAGTCAATTCTGTTATAATGGCTATAGAAACAAATGCCTGAAAAAGCCACTGATCGTCAAGAAATTGACATCAGTTGAGGCGTATTTAATTTTTTTACTCTCTTGATATAGATATTGAATAAATCTAAGAATTGCAATTGCAATAATATAACCTTTTAGATCTGTTATAAATATATGAAATGGTTTAGGTTTCTATCAAAAAGACCATTCCTCTTCTTCAAGAGAAAAAAAGAGAAAGCTCACGTAGAGTTTGGAAACAGCTCTCACGTAAATGTGGCCTCATTTTGTCCCCAACCTTAGAGGCTGAGAATGCGAGTTTGAGAAAGGATAACTGAACTTAGTGCACAAGAGAAAGTTGATTTCTAAACCTCTAAGATAAGAAGGCTAAGAAAAGATAATCTCTCTAATAGAATACCTTGATCGTTAGTTAGAGAGTAGTCCTCTGATAGGTCCAGGATTGGGATTTGGAGATTCATCTTCAGTTTTAAGTGTGGGACAAAATATTAGGAGATTAACAACAGCAGTGCTTCCTCTTCTATTCTACTATCCTATAGAGGCATTGTGTTTGTGAAATCCAACAGAGATCGTTGAGCTAATTATATCCTAGCTGTCCAAATCTTTTGTGGACCAAATTATTGTGTTTCCAAAGAATAATAGGTCACACATTGGATTCTAGGTTTTGTAAAACTGCAGAGTAGGTCTAAAGGTCTATGATCGTCAGCCTAGAAAGAATCCGTAGGAGTCAGGTAACCAACTAACTCTATGAACCAACCTGGCCTTAAACGTAAGAATTGGCTTTAACTCTATGAAAATCAGAAAATCGCTTTTTTTTTTACCCCCCCTAGAGTTGTATGGAAGAAGGGGGAAGGTTCAGTCAAGAAGAACAATGGTTAGAAATGGTTTATCCTTCACATGTGTCCCTGATGGCAAAAGAAATTCATCACACAACACACCTGCTCATGCATGGCATCCATGTTAAATGTTATACTGGTCATCAGTTTATGGGTCATGTAGTTGCATATATGCTTTTACAATTAGATTAATCATTCAGTATAGTATCGACCCAAAATTCAAACAGATTTGGGTCCCACAGAGTACTAACAAGGTAGAGACCCAAGCAAATTTAGGTACCAAAAATGAAAAGGATGATTGTTTATGCAGGCACAAAAGCTCTACTAATAACGTCCATTCAAGTATCTCGATAGTGAATGTTTCAAAAGACATATGACTGGCAATAAGGCTCTTCTGTCAAAGACTTCAAAGAGAAAGATGGTTTCCCAACAGTTTTCTTTGGAGACAACAATTCTGAGGAAGCACTCGAGGCTTATGGGCTTAATTAGAAATGGAACAATATCGTTCAACAATGTTGCCTACATTGAAATGAGGAATTAAAGTACAAATCCTCCTAAGCATCCAGTAAGTTATGAGACAAAGGATATCATGTTTATCTTCCTCAACAACCAGTGTCAAGTTTTCGAAGACCTGGAAACCCAACTTATTAAAAGCTAGACTGGATCAAGGGAAAACAATATGTTATGTGGTTAATTTTGTAAGCATCAGTTTGTCAAAAATAACTTGCTTTTTTTCTTTTCGCCAAAGCCTAAGAAGAAATGTTAGCTGGTCGTAGCATCTGGAGATTTATAACCACTTTAAACTTCCAAAAAGCATGTCTAAAGCTTAATCTCTAAAGATCTAGTCATAAGCCTGCCAAAGCTTAGTTTTGTCAAAGAAAGATTGTGCAAGGCCTGTTAGCTTGGAAAGCAAACGAGAAGCTCATTCAAAAGTAAAGCAGTAATTTTAATAATAGGCACCTGTAACTGTTGCATATAGATCTCTTTGGGCCTATCCCAACTTTTAGCCTTGGAGGTAAAAGGTACTCACTAGTGATAGTAGATGACTATACCAAACTCTCATGAGTATTCGTCTTAAGCTTCTGAGGATGAAACCAACTCTCATCTGATCAAATTCTTCAAGCTGGTTATGAATGAGAAAGGTGAGAAAATCAAGGCAATAAGGAGTAATCATGGAAGGGAGTTTGATTTCTCTGAGGTAGATCAGTTCTACATAGATAATGGTATTCATCATAACTTCTCAGCTCTAAGAACTTTGCAGCAAAATGGAGTAGCTGAGAGGAAGAATAGAATGTTGATAGAGGCAGGGAGAACTTTTCTAGCAGTAGCCGGTCTCCCTGAATACTTTTGGGTTGAAGTTGTCAAACACTGTCTGCTACACTCAAAACAAATCTCTGATTCACTTCTACACTTAAGAAGACGTCCTATGAGTTGTGGAAAGGAAGAAAGCCAAATATTAGTTACTTTCATGTCTTTGGTTGTGTATGTTACATCCTCAATAATAGCAAGAAGTACTTGATGAAGTTTCAGCTCAAGTCATACGAAAAGATATTCCTTGGATACTCTATGGAAAGCAAAGCCTATAGAGTGTTCAATAAGAATAGATTAAGCATTGAAGTCTATATCCATGTTACCTTTGATGAAACTAACTTAGGCGAACTAAAGAAAGTTGTATCATTTGATAAGATCATAGAGCTGGACCCATCGATTAAAGAGCAGGAGAACCTTACAATCGTAGAAGCTGAAGTCGTAGAGTCAGACCTAATGATCGTAGTGCCATACAAGGAAATCGTAGAGCCTTTAGTTCCAGAATAGAGACTCTATGAGTGGATGAAGCTGTTGATCACGAACCATATCTTGAAGGACTCAGACAAGAAGGCAGAAGGACAGATGTTCCAGTTGGAAGAAAATGGGCAAGAGATCACACCCAATAACCTGATCATTAGGGATCCCAATGCAAGAGTCCAGAACTAGACCGGCTTACTCATAATGAAATGCTTACTTCCTAAGCTTTCTCTCTCAAATGGAGCCCAAAAAGATCAAAGAAGCTATGGAAGATTCAAGCTGGATTGAAGCTATACAAGAGGAGCTGAATTAGTTTAAAAGAAGCAAAGTTTGGAGGCTAGTCCCAAGACCAAGAGATCATCCAGTTGTTGACACCAAAGGGTATTCAGAAATAAGATGGATGAATATGGTGTGATCACAAGGAATAAAGCTAGATTGGTGGCCAAAGGTTATTCACAGGAAGAAGGGATTGACTATGATGAGACCATTGCTCCTGTTTCTAAATTGAAAGCCATCAGAATGTTCCTGGCCTATACAGCCCACATGAAGTTCAAAGCCTTCCAAATGGATGTCAATAGTGCATTTCTAAATGGAGAACTTCAAGAAGAGATTTATGTAGAACAACCTCCAGGTTTTGTCAATCCAACTCTTTCAAATTATGTCTATAGATTAAATAAAGCTTTATATGGTTTAAAACAAGCACCTAGGGCATGTTATGAAACACTTACTAATTTTCTAATTGAAAATGGATTCACTAGAGGTAGAGTAGACACTACACTATTTTTAGGAGGCACAAATATAAAATTATATTGGTTCAAATCTATGTAAATGATATTATCTTTGGCTATATTGATAAAAAGTTATGTGAGAGATTTGCCAAGTTAATGTAAAGTAAATTTGAGATGAGCATGATGGGTGAGCTGAACTTTCCTTGGACTTCAAGTGTAACAAATTGAATGAGGGAAACTTTCATCAACCAAGCTAAGTACATCAAAGATCTACTTAAGAAAGTATGATATGGAATCAGCCACTCCCATTAAGACTCCAATGGCCTCTACAACTAAAACTTGGTAAGGATAAATCTGGTAAAAGTATTGATATTACTCAATACAGAAGTATGATAGGATCTCTCCTTTACTTAACTACTAGTAGGCCAGATATTATGTACTTGTGCTAGATTGCAAACTAATCCTAAGGAATCCCATTTAATTGCTATAAAAAGATTTTTCATATATCTTAAGGGTACTCCAAATCTAGGACTGTGGTATCTCAGGGAGTCTCCCTTTTATCTCATAGGGTATTTAGATGCAGGTTGTTATTCCTAGAGGGCACTTGTAGATCCAGAAGGGGGGGGGGGGGATAAAAGACCTTCTAATTATTATTTTTTTTTAAAAAAGCTTTGTTTAGGATATTACTTAATATCCTTTAATCAAGATTATTTAAGCACAACGAAAAATGTATTTGAAGAATATCCCCTTTAATGATCACTTTTCAAATTTTTATTCTTAAGTTGGTAGTAATGCACATAAAATATAAAGACAAAAAAGTAAATAACACATGAAGAGGTTTTAAGTAGTTCAGAGACTGAACAACTCCTACTCCACTCTTCTACTTCAACTAATGAATTTGATCACACTGATCAGGATACTCTTACCCCTCTTCAAGTCCAGCAGACTTGGATATTTTAGTCACTTAAGACTAGGACACAACGACCTCTTCAAGTCCTACAGACTTGGAATTACACAGTACAACAAGGTAACTCTTCAAGCCCAACCGACTTGGAATCCATTGTGGTCACTAAGACCAGAACAAACTATTGTATGAAAGTTGTTTGAAGGTGCTGCTAAGTTGGCGTTAAGCTTTTCTTCGAAATGTTTTTTAGCAGCTTGGATTTGAAATTCAGATCGTAGAGTGTGTTCTTCTTTTCTTTTTGGCAGAGTTTTCTTTCCTTTTTGATCGTTCATTTTTCTTGTGTTTGAATATCTTTGCCCTCTTATAGTCCTCCTGAATTTCTTCCCATTGCTAGGTTTCCATAGTAGCATTTAATGCTCCAGATATTCTGAGATACTTGATGTGGACATTTTGAGTTTAGGTGGCAACTTTCTGTTGTCTAGCCAGTCATATCAGTCCTGTAACTTCACCTACCACTTTGACTGTTTACTTTCAGCAAACTAGCTGTTAAACACACATTCATTCTGATCTTCGATTTTCACCCAAGGATATTTGGTGTAACATTAAGATTATCAACCAGTAGTGCTTTCATGTCAGTCTGTCAGGGTTGATTACTCTACCATCATGAGCTCTCGTACTGTTTGTTCTACCATCTGAAGATGGCTTTACAATATGTCTTGGGACTTTTACAAACGAAGTCTGATTTATGATTTTGAATCTGACATTACAGTTTCCATCTTATGTCGAACTCCCTTGAAGGCGCTATCTAGCCTCACCTTTCTTCAAGGTATTCTAACGTTCAGTCTTTGTTGAGTGAGCTCTGCTATTACTTTATAACTTTGAATACTTTACGATAGGTGCCACAGCTCTACGATTTGTTTGAAGCTTTACGATAGACAAAACAGCTCTACGATTCTTCTGAAGCTTTACGAACGGCATAGCAGCTCTACGATTTGTCTGAAGCTTTACGATAGACAAAACAACTCTACGATTCTGCTGAAGCTTTACAAATGGCATAGCAGCTCTACGATTTGTTCCAAAGCTTTACGAACACTATAGTAGCTCTACAATTTGTCCAAAGCTTTACGATAGACAGAGTTAGGTCTACAACCTTACATACTTTCTTTACAACTCTGCAGACTAACCTTACGTGCAATTTAAGCTTATTGACTATGCATTATATCATTTCACGTAGATCAACCTAACAAGTTTGATCTTTCAACTCTAAGTCCTTGTACATCAAGTTATTCAAGAAAGACTTTACATGTCTTGCCAGTATAAATATTCATTAAGAACATTCATCATCAAATCAAATCATATAAATCATGCAAACTTCAACAATCCCCCCTATTTGATGATGACAAAACCAACAGTTTCATATGACAATTTAAAATGCATTTCTTGGAAATATAAATATGACTTAAATTACTGTAAGTCACTGTATTATTAGATCAAAAGAATGAATTTATTCAAGATTAAAGAGTTTTACACAATTCATCATATTTACAACCAATCTAGCAAAGCAAGCCATTTCTTCTCAGCTTCTACTCTGCGATCGTAAGCTTATCTTTCCTCAGCAGCTTTTCTTCTTATTTCCACAGCAGAATCTCGTGGACCAAGATTAGGAGAGAATAAGGAGAATGTCCTTTCTTCTCCTATGCGATAAGTGCCTTAAAGATTTCTATTTAGATAGGCAGGATCTCTAGATGGAACTCTTATGCTAGTCCTAGTTACAGCACTCGATGATCCAATCTGCCCTTGGTCATGCTCTATTGGCAAAGCTTGAAGAAACTTCTGATCTTCTTTCCTTTCCCCTTGCTTTCCTTTTCCACTTGTCTCCCCCTATCTTCCTGCTTTCTCTTATCTCTTTGTCTAGACTTCTCCCCCTTTTTGTCATCATGCAACCGCAAAAGATGCTAAACGGAGTCGACTAGCTCTTGAATTTGAGAGGAGTTCATAGCAATGTCTGCTCGGATTTCTCTTTGACGATCAGCAGCATGTTCACCTTGCTGAGTAACTAAAGCAATGGTGCTATTATTGTACAGTTCCATCTCATGTTTGAATGAGGATAAGCCAGTGCTGATTTCAAAAACCTTAGTGGTCAGTGAATTGATGGACTGTTCATTTTGCCGCTGAAAAGTTAGTACAGCTTGCTTTTGCTCGTCAAGAACTTGGAGAAATATCTTGTTGTGATCATGAAGACGACCAGACATTTCCTTGAACATGGATTTTAATTGTTTTTGAACCTCTCGCCCCAAGTCGCCAGGTAGATGACCGACGACAGTAATGATGGCATCCATTCGATGACGTAGTTCAGTCGAGTTTTGCTTAAATTTGTCCTCAATATCATGAGACATTTGGCTTGTTAGATCAGCTAATTAAACAATAATGGGGATAATTAGTGAATATGTTTTTTAGAATTTGTGGTGTTGATTATTTGAGATTTACTTCAAGCAAAGTAATGAAGAATTTTTCTCTCACAAAATAATTTTCACTATTTACATATTGCGAATAAAATTTCCTTCGCAAATTTTCAATAAAAATAGGCGCCAACTATTATAATATTATCTTAAATTTGCGAAAGAAAAAAATTAATTTGTGAAGGAAATTTCATTCGCTAATTATTTTTTGTCATGTAATCTTTTTCTTTCACTAATCCCGCACAAAAAAGGCTTATTTGAGAAGGAAACAATTTATTCACAAATTTTCCTTCGCAAGAGCCCCAATTTTTTGTAGTGAAATACCCTCATTCAAATGTATAGTTCATATGGATATTATACTAACTTGGTACAACTATTTTAACAATTTAAATATCAGAGTATAACGCATTCGATACAATAAAAGATGATAATATATTACAATATTTATAGGTTCGGTTACATCGTTTCTCAGTATCATGTTTCTTTATTACAACAAAGCCTTTAAAAGACTTGAATTTATACAAACAGTAAAGTAAAATTAATTGACATGGTCGTTTCCCTTTATATGTCCCTGAAGTTCCGGGAATATCATTTACAGCTGCAAAAGAGAGTATATGCAAGAATGAGCTATAAATGCTCAGCAAGTTTATTTAAAAATGTAAACACCATGTGTTTGAGTTGAAAGATGTTAAAGATTGATATTTCGTATAACTGAGGGTTCAGTACATGAACCATGTGTTTCAACCAGTTCTGTCAGTCTTCAATGACTTAGAAAAGCTTTGTTCGGATATCTCGTAGGGGATCGACCCACTAATATCCTAGGAGTATGCATACCATCCTACAATTTTATGTCAATATATAATCGACGATTTACAACCTTCCTCCAAGGCATTTCCATTTTCTCAGTATATGATGTCGCACCAAAATAACTTTGTTTGACATAACAATTTATGCTTGAATACACAATATATGAATAATATTTCATTTCTTAAGTTATGCTGAACAAGAAGCAATAACTCCACAATAACTGATAGCAAGATGTATTATACTTGCTTAAATGTAATAAAGTCAGAAGACTTGCATCAAGGTAACAAGGTTTGGAGACTTGCCTTAGCGTAGTTCGTTTATCAAAATTTAATACAGTCTGTCAGCGTACGTAGTCTACGTATATCAATAATAAGCATTAAAACTTATAATAATATATAACAAGTTGATTTAGACAAGTTTCGTTAAGGTCCGAGGTCGATTCGGTATGTCGGTAGCGACTTTAGAGAGCTAAACACATAGGTTTATCCATAAAACGTCATTTAAAAGCTTAAATATTAACTTAGATAATTTAATTATCATTTATAATATTTTTATAAGCTTACTATTATTTTTAAATAATTTTTACAAGCGTGATAACATTTTTAAATGATTTAATTATCATTTATACCATTTTTTAGAATTTTAGTATATTATTAAATGATTTATTTATCATTTATAACAATTTTTAGAATTTTAATATGTTATTAAATGATTTATTTATTATTTATAATACTTTTAGAAAGATAGAATATTACTTAAATAATTTATTTAATCATTTATAATATTTTTAGAAAGTTAGTATATATAATTTAAATGCTTTATTTATCATTTAAAGTAATTTAAATACTTTAATATTATTTTTAAACTATTTATTTAATATAACTAGTAAATAATTAATGAAATTTATGTCAAAATATTAAAAGTTACCTTTTATAATTTAAAATAAATTTTAGAATATAATTATTAATTATTAATAATTATTTAATATTTATTTCTAATTATTTCTAATTTATTAATTATTTTTATTATTTTTTATTAATTTCTGTCGCAAAAGGCTATCGCGACAGTTAAGACTGTCGCTAAAGGTGTTCTTGAGTGTTCTTGAGGCCGGAAGGAGATCGTCGGCTAAGGGGCCCTATAGCAACGATTATTTGTTGCTATAGGTGTTCTTCATGGGCTGAAGAACAGTCGGTCAATGTCAAACAGGGACTTTTGACCTCAAATTTCTTCTTACTGATTTACTGTTTGAGTTTGATCTTTGTTGCACGTTACAGTACACATGGTAGAGAGTAACGACATGTGTTTGTTTGGGTTATACAACATCACATGATTAAGATTTGATCAGGTCAAACTAGGCAGTTCACCTGTTCTTGAGTTTTCTGGGTAACCCAGAAACTCATCCAACATGAACGGTCAACGCAGTTTGACAATTAATTCTGTGCATGTTAGTTATTGTTTAGATGTTTTAATGGTTCAAGGTTATAGTCTACATAACATACTATAGGTCTAATCCAAGAAATAGTATTTACAAGACCATTTAAGCATGAATCAAGTCGGTCAAAGGCTTGCCAGTGAACTGTCAGAACCTTCATATGATTTCTGGGTTACCCAAAATCAGTTTATCATGGTCGGTCAATGGTTTTGACCATTAATAACTTCCAATTAAGAGATTTGTTTGGCATGATTCCAGTTCTAAATTATTAACATATGGTAGGCTATCAATACAAACTTTAAATAGATCAAACAACCTTTTTAAGCCGATCAAATCGTCTAACAAAGTGGCTTGTCAGACAGTTCAGGGCTGCCAAAGTCAGTTCATGTTTTTCATCAATTTTGACCATTTAAATGTTATGGATCCATATTTTATCAACCCAGATCACTTATTAACATATTATTAAGCATTCCTAAACATCTAAACACAAAATTTATTGAAGGCTTAAAGATCTAGCATAAAAATTAGGGGTTTGCATCTTTTTTCTCAAGTTTTGATTTCTGCCCTTTGATTCCGATCTTGTGTTTGCAAAGGCTTGTTTATGGCTTGATTATAACTGTTTAGGCTTCAAGATTTCGTAGCTCACATGATCAGATTAGTGTTCTATTTATAGGAACTTCAAAATTAGGATTTCTTTAGTCTTTTTCCAATTTTGCCCTCATAAATATCCTAGCATGTGTACTTGTGCTACTTGTTATCTGATCTTAATGACATACTTGTGTTGGAGTGTGTTGAGCACAAGCTTGCAGACTCCTAGCTCAATTTCTATTCGTTTAAAGTTTTATTTTTGATTTATTTCCGTACTAATTAAACTTAGATTTTTGTTAATCATGATTAGGATGCTTAATTATGTTTAGTAATACCTTAATTAAGTTCATATATCATAATTAAGGTTTAACATTTCATAATTTAAAGTTTAAGATAATATAATTAGAATTAGGGTTTCCTAATTGGGTTAGGGTTTCTTAATTCATGAATTAGGGTTTTAATCTAAGTTCAATGATTCATAATTAATGTTATGATTCATTACTTAGAATTTAATTATATCAATTAAGATTATTGTATAATAATTAGGGTTTCGGTTAGCCAATTCGGATAACTTTTATCAATTAGGGTTTTCTAATTAGGGTTTGTAATTCCATTTATCATTTTAACCCTAGTTAACTTATTTAGATATTTATCAGTTAATATAGTATTATATTAACTCTGAAGCACGACAAATCACTTCATAATTTCCAAGCACGACATAACAACTTACCAAAATAATTTGCTGAGATACTTCTCGGTGAAATCGTCGAAAGCATAACAAATCATTTTGCACGACTAAGCAGCTTCGAAAATATTTTTATTTGACCTAATTCTTTAATAAAATATTCAATCACATAACACAGAGTCGGAATAAGAAATTTCATTTCAGAATCACAAAATTTACATATACAAATCTTATTAGGGTTCAAAATATTACATTCACCCCCACTAATAAGAATTTTCGTCCTCGAAATTTACAATACGGTTACAAAAAATAAATGTGGGTAGTTGTCTCGCATTTTACTTTTGAGCTCCCACGTTAGCTTCCTTTATGTTTTGATTTTCTCCAAATTATTTTAACTGAAGGTATCACTTTATTCCGTAGAATTTGTTCTTTCCTATCTATAATTTCAATAGGAACTTCTTCATACGACAAATTTCTTCAATCTGGATGGGTTCGTAATCTATAACGTGTTTATAATCTGGTTTGTATGGTCGTAACATGGACACATGAAACACGTTATGAATATGTTCTAACTCAGGAGGTAGGGCTACCTCATAGGCTACCTCCCCTATCCTCCTCAATATCTGGAATGGTCCAATGAATCTCGGACTCAAATTTTCTTTCTTGTTGAAACGTATTTTGCCTTTCCACGGAGATAGTTTTAAAAATACATGGCTACCGACATCGAAATCTCGTAGTTTTCTGTGTTAATCCGCATATTTCTGAAAGTAGTATGCACACAAGCCAATCATATTTGATATGATGTAGCATATACTTTGTAATATTATTCATTTATTAATAAAAGAATTGATTTTCTTAAAAGGCATTTTACATTATCTACATAGTGCTGTTATATTAAATGTGATAAACCCATTAGTTTTGAGCAATGCTTTTAGAATCATGATGGTGATCATGCTAATGAGATCTAAAATTCTAGATAGCTCACTAACTAAAATTGTTCCTAATCGTTGGATTACTAAATTGGGGATTAGTGAATCCGGATAGATTAGTACATACGTTGCTTGCTCTTAGGAAGAGGATGATTGATCTCATAATCATTTGTGTGGAGACACTAAAGCAAGTATGTAGGTGCTTATTAGAGAATAAGTTCACTGAAAGTGACTCGCTAAGGAATACCTAATGGAGTTTTACTCGCCTGTCAATAGGAATTCCTCTAGTGATTAGTAGTACAAGTGATCCTTGGACTTGAGATCATCATAGTATCTTGTGTATGATGAGTTATACTTTGACATGTCCCTTAAGACCTTGTGGGTATATCAAAGGGTATGATTGGGTATAATTAGTTGTACATGGAGATAGGTGAATGATCAACAAAGAATCTACCTCGTCTAGTAAAAGATGTGAATGTCCTATGTGATTCGATAAATGATAACTCAGTAGTCCTTGGCCAAGGCGGAATGAAATTAGAAAGGAGTTTCTAATTTGCATTAATTTAGAGTTATGCATTTGGGAATCGAAATACATATAATTAAATAAAATAAGACTTGACAGTAAATCCATGTCTTATATTTAATTGGGACATTGTATGGTAGAAGGATTGAATTGTACAGTAACTATCTACTCAAAGGTTCTTTTGTGATTAATGTTGAAATCTATATTATCTGGAAAGTCGTTGATCGCTAAGGGGGCTTACCCTTATTGTAGAATAAATATTATTTATTTAAATGAATTAAATAGTTTAATTTATTTATTTAAATAAGATTAGAATTGTTCTAATTGATTTATTCACAACCGGTTTAATATGGAAAACCAAAAGGGTCACACCGCAAAAGGAAAACATTTATTTAAGAAGTAAATGACATAATTGTAATAATAAGTTAAGTGTATTTAATTTAATCTATGGAGATAGAATAAATTAAATAGCTTAATATTTATTATTTAATATTTTGAAAATATTAAATATAAATTAATAAGAGGAGTCTTATTATTATTATTACTATTACTATTATTTAATTCCAAATAGGGATTGGGAATTAATTAATAGAAGTACTCTCCCATGGATTCCTAATCCAATTAGGAACATAATTAATTAAAGGAGTTTAATTATAATAAAAACCCTAATCCTAAATAGTTTAGGGAAGGGTTATTCCTACATCTATAAATAAGAGGGGTCTTATCATGGATTAGGGTTACACACTCTTGCATTAGATTGTGGAGAGCAATTTCTATAGAGATAGAAACTAGGGTTTTGCCAAATACCCAACTTCTTAAATACTTGTTCTTCCTTAGTGGATCACCTCTAGAGGCCAAACACTTGGGTGGCTAACGTTGATCAAAGGAAGGAATCACACCGTAGCATTCGAGGAGAACACGAAGGACTAGGAGTTGAACTTGTACCCGAGGAATCTTTGTTCTACGAGGGTATAATTCTTATTCTCTTTATCTTTCGTTTATATCGTTAATTGAGCACATAGATTGATCTTGGTGTTGGTTTGTATAAAATTTTAAAAATCCGTTTTATCGCGCTTCCGCACTATTTATGTAATTTGATTGCATGTTCGCGTTATATACAAACCTAACAGTGGTATCAGAGCCTAATCTTGTGCTAATTATCGATTTTGATAATTCCATGTATGCTTGATATGCAATTGGATCGAATTTTTGGGCAGCTGCGCCGCCTCCAGTTCATTCTGGAGCGCAGCTGCGCCGAAACCCAGAATCGTTTTTTTTCTGGGGAGCAGCGCAGCTGCGCCGTTGCCCAGTTCATTCTGGGCGCAGCTGCGCCTGTAAGCAGAATCTGAAAAAATATATTTTTTTCACTTCAATTAAAATAACTGGTTTATTTAATTGATATAAGTTTAAAATAAAGAGTTTATTTTATCTGGAATAGGATTTCAGATTGCTAAAATTAAAGGAGTTTAATTTGGATTTGGTTTTTGATTAAAATAAAAGAGTTTATTTTGTTTCAAAACTAAATATTAGCAAAACTTTTGCCCATTAATTGATATCAATGCATATATGGAATGGTTTTATTATTCATGGGATGAATGTTATTTATTGATACATATAGAGATATGTATGATAATAAATAGTGATTGATTATGGATTGTTGACCAATGTGTGATTGGATTTATTTTAGTGGATGCTTGAATGTATGGGTTTTTATAAATGGGGTCTGCGTATCTCGTCTTCTCTAATTTTTCTTAATGTAAATTCTATCTCCCTCCTATGTACTTCTCCTTGACTGCTGATCAAGGTTTCTATTTATTGTAAATAGTTTTTGTAATAGGACTAGTTAGAATTAATTTTTGAAGAATTGGAGACAAAGGAGCAAGGAGCGCTTGAAGACCCGTTTGTAATGGAGCCCGGGTTTAAATGTAATAGTTATATTTAAATTTAATTCTTGCACCCTAGGTTTGACCTTTTGGTTCACTTGGTGGCTCTAGTGAACCAAACTAGAATAAAAGTCCATAATCAATCCGGGTAGAATATAATATTCTATATGTGCATGCTTACTATATATATATGTATATATTATATATTATCCAACATGCTTCGCATGTTAAATAATATGACGCGTATTTTATATATATATATATGTGCATGCGCGCTAAACAAGATGAGACTAATAATAACAAACCCCTCAAAGTAATATATTAAGTCTTAAGCGTTCAAAGATATTTGGAATATCGAACGTCGCCTTCTAGCATGGTAAAACAATAGAGTATTAAATATTTAATATGAGTTTGTTGTGTCACCACAAGGCAAGTATTAAATATTTAAGATGTTGCTTTATCACATTTAATGCTTATAAATAGACTGAACGATGCTGTTTTGTTGTGTCACCACAAGGACAGTGTTTTTCTTTCGAATATATGGAAGTGCTAGGTTGGACTTAACTTGGATAATTTTGATTCGGATGTGTCACCACTTGATCAAAATAATCTAAGAGGCAAAAATACAAGGAGTTACATAGTGATGTAATTGACAATAGTTGTCTACCTATTTATTTATATATCGCTTGTTGTGTCACCACAAGGCTATATACATTTGAAATGGGATCCTTAATCTCACTAGCAAATCTTTAATTAGAATTGCCGAACTATATAATGAGGGTAATATAGTTTGATGAAAATAGTGGGAGATACCAATTTAAAATAAAGACCTAATTTATTTTGGTAATTAATTAAATGAATGTATGCTAAAATGTTGTCTATTTCACATGCCGAATTTAAAAATGTCAAACTCACTATCACTGCGTAGCATACTTGATGCTAACAAACTAACCGGACCGAATTACACGGACTGGTTAAGGAATCTGAGAATTGTTCTCACTGCTGAAAAGATTTCTTATGTCCTAAATTCGCTAGTCCCTGCAAGTGTTGCAGAAACAGCCTCTGAGGAAGAGATTGCTACTTTTAGAAAGTGGCAAGATGATGCAATCTTGGCTCAATGCATCATGCTCGCATCCATGAGTAACGAGCTTCAGCGTCAGCATGAAACTATGGATGCTCCTACTATATTGTTGCACCTCAAAGAGTTGTATGGTGAGCAAAGTAGGACTGCTAGATATCAGATATCTAAGGAGCTCTTCCGATCTCGTATGACCGAGGGCACTGCTGTTGAGACTCATGTCCTTAAGATGATCAATCTGATTGAACAACTTGGACAACTTGGGTTCATGATGGATGGGGAGTTAAGTCAAGATTTGATCTTGCAGTCACTCCCGGACACCTTCTCACAATTTGTTGTGAATTTTCACATGAATAAGTTGGATGTCAGCTTGCCTGAGCTACTTAACATGCTGAAAACTATTGAAGGTCACTTCTCATCCAACAAGAACCAAGTCTTACTAGTGGATGATTCTTCCAAGAAAAGAAAGAGGCCCAAGGTATCTTCTGAAAAGAAGAAAAACAAGAAGGCTAAGGGAAAGGCGAAGGGAAAGGATAAAAAGAAACCTGATCCAGATAGCAAAGGAATTTGCTACCATTGCAATAAGCCGGGACATTGGAAGAGGAACTGCAAGGAGTATCTTGCGGGCCAAAAGAAGCTTGGAGAAGCTTCGACTTCTGATCTAGGTTTGTTCATGATTGAAATTAATTTTTCTGAAAGTCAAAATTCTACTTGGGTATTGGATACCGGCTGTAGTTCTCACATATGTAATAATATGCAGGGACTAAGCAGATGTAGGAAGCTGAACAAGGATGAAGTCGTCCTACGAGTTGGAAATGGAGCAAAGGTTGCTGCATTGGCTGTAGGGACTTATTGTTTAGCACTGCCTTCGGGCAAGTTCATTAGTTTAAATAACTGTTATTATGTTCCAACACTCATTAGAAACATTATTTCAATTTCTGTATTGGATATGGATGGTTTTGATATTATAATAAAGAACAACAGTTGTTCTATTTATAATAAAAATGTTTTATATGGTGTTGGCAATTTACTGAATGGACTTTACATACTTGACTTGCATGAAAATATACTTCAAATTGAACAAACTAAGAAAAGAAAAAGAGATGATGTTAATTATACCTTTATGTGGCACTGTAGACTCGGTCATATCAATGAAACAAGATTATCCAAGTTGCATAAAGATGGGCTTTTAGAGCTATCTGATTACGAATCATATCCAACTTGTGAATCTTGTCTCATGGGTAAAATGACTAAATCCCCTTTTAGTGGAAAAGGAGAAAGAGTTACAGAGTTGTTAGCGTTGGTACACACAGACGTTTGTGGACCTATGACAACGAATGCACGAGGAGGGTATTCTTATTTTATTACCTTCACTGATGATCATTCTAGATTTGGATATGTGTATTTAATGAAATACAAATCTGAATCGTTTGAAAAGTTCAAAGAATTCAGAAGTGAAGTAGAGAAACAAACTGGAAAAAGTATTAAAATTCTTCGATCGGATCGAGGAGTGGAATACTTAACGAGTGAGTTTCTCAATTGTCTCAAAGAAAATGGTATAATCTCACAATGGACTCCACCAGGGACGCCACAGTTGAATGGTGTATCTGAAAGGAGAAATCGAACATTGTTGGATATGGTTCGTTCCATGATGAGTTTTACCGACCTTCCAATATCCTTCTAGGGTTATGCCCTAGAATCGGCTGCATACCTACTTAACAAGGTACCTACCAAATCCGTCCCAAAGACTCCATATGAGATATGGATAGGGAGGAAACCAAATCTTAAGCATGTTAAGACTTAGGGTTGTCCAGCTTATGTCAAAAGGTTTGAGCATGATAAGCTGAAGACTAGATCCGACAAATGTAGATTTGTGGGATACCCTAAAGAAACATCAGGGTATTATTTCTATCATCCTACTGATCAAAAGGTGTTTGTTGCGAAACACGCTGCCTTCTTGGAAAAGGAGTTTATCCTTGAAGGGGTCAGTGGGAGTAAGATATATCTTGAAGAAGTTCAAGAACCACAAAATACTACGGATCAAAGTCAGGTACCTAACCAAGTAGAAGAACCTACTATACCACTACCTATTCGTAAATCTGGAAGAGTACCGAAGATACCTGAGAGGTATGGATTCATCATAGAGGATGATGATGAGGTACGCATCATAGATGATGATGATCCATTGACTTACGAAGAGGCTATGAGTAGTGAAGACTCAGAGAAATGGCTAGAAGCCATGAAATCCGAGATGGACTCCATGTATGAAAACCAAGTATGGACTTTGGTTTCACCACCTGAGGGCATTAAGCCTATTGGGTGTAAATGGGTCTTTAAGAAAAAGACTGGAGCGGACGGCAAGGTAGAGACCTATAAGGCCCGACTGGTTGCAAAAGGTTTCAAACAAAGACAAGGAGTTGACTATGATGAAACCTTCTCACTAGTAGCTATGCTCAAGTCCATTCGGATTTTGCTTGCGATTGCAGCTTATTATGACTACGAGATCTGGCAAATGGACGTGAAAACGGCCTTCCTCAATGGAGAGCTTGAGGAGAATGTATATATGATACAACCAGAGGGTTTTGTTTCAACGGTTGGAACAAACTAAGTCTGTAAGCTACAACGATCCATTTATGGATTGAAGCAAGCTTCTCGAAGGTGGAACATCCGTTTTGATGAGATAATCAAAAGGTTTGATTTTATCAAGAACGAGGATGAACCATGTGTGTACAAGAAGGTTAGTGGGAGCGCTATTTCATTCCTTGTATTATATGTTGATGACATATTACTGATAGGGAATTATGTTCCTATGCTACAGTCGATCAAAATTTGGTTATCTAAACACTTCTCCATGAAGGACTTGGGTGAGGCATCCTATATTTTGGGGATAAAGATCTATAGAGACAGATCTAAAAGGATGTTGGGCTTGACCCAAGGAAAGTACATTGACTCGATGCTAAAGAGGTTTAGCATGGAAGATTCCAAGAGAGGTCTCATGCCGATGAGCCATGGAATACATCTCTCCAAGAAACAGGCCCCAAAGACACCTGAGGAGAGAGACCGGATGAGTAAGATTCCTTATGCTTCCGCAATAGGATCTATCATGTACGGTATGATATGTACTAGACCAGATGTCGCTCATGCACTTAGTGTGACGAGCAGATATCAGTCGAATCCAGGAGAAGAGCACTGGAAGGCTGTGAAAAATATCCTAAAGTACTTGAGAAGAACTAAGGATGTATTTCTTGTCTACGGTGGGTCTGAATTGAAACTAGAGGGCTATACAAACTCAAGTTTTCAAACGGGCCAAGATGACAGTAAATCCGTTTCAGGGTATGTGTTTACCTTAAACGGTGGCGCGGTGAGTTGGAAGAGTTCCAAGCAGCAAACAGTTGCTGATTCAGTGACAGAGGCAGAGTACATAGCTGCAAGTGAAGCTGCAAAGGAAGCTGTTTGGATGAAGAAGTTCATAACTGAACTTGGAGTGGTTCCTAGCATTAGAGGAGTCGTACCTTTATTCTGTGACAATAATGGAGCTGTTGCGCAGGCTAAGGAACCCAGGTCTCATCAGAAATCTAAACACGTGTTGCGGCGGTTTCATTTGATTAGAAAGATCATTGAAAGAGGAGATGTCACCCTGGAGCGTGTGGACTCTCAAGACAACATTGCAGATCCATTTACTAAAGCTTTAACACAACAGCAGTTTGATCGTCACTTAGAGAAGATGGGTATTCAATACCATGGCGATTGGCTTTAGTGCAAGTGGGAGATTGAAAGTAGTATGCACACAAGCCAATCATATTTGATATGATGTAGCATATACTTTGTAATCTTATTCATTTATTAATAAAAGAATTGATTTTCTTAAAATGCATTTTACATTATCTACATAGTGCTGTTATATTAAATGTGATAAACTCGTAGTTTTGAGCAATGCTTTTAGAATCATGATGGTGATCATGCTAATGAGATCTAAATTCTAGATAGCTCACAAACTAAAATTGTTCCTAATCGTTGGATTACTAAATTGGGGATTAGTGAATCCGGATAGATTAGTACATACGTTGCTTGCTCTTAGGAAGAGGATGATTGATCTCATAATCATTTATGTGGAGACACTAAAGAAAGTATGTAGGTGCTTATTAGAGAATAAGTTCACTGAACGTGACTCGCTAAGGAATACCTAATGGAGTTTTACTCGCCTGTCAATAGGAATTCCTCTAGTGATAGTAGTACAAGTGATCCTTGGACTTGAGATCATCATAGTATCTTGTGTATGATGAGTTATACTTTGACATGTCCCTTAAGACCTTGTGGGTATATCAAAGGGTATGATTGGGTATAATTAGTTGTACATGGAGATAGGTGAATGATCAACAAAGAATCTACCTCGTCTAGTAAAAGATGTGAATGTCCTATGTGATTCAATAAATGATAACTCAGTAGTCCTTGGCCAAGGCGGAATGAAATTAGAAAGGAGTTTCTAATTTGCATTAATTTAGAGTTATGCATTTGGGAATCGAAATACATATAATTAAATAAAATAAGACTTGACAGTAAATCCATGTCTTATATTTAATTGGGACATTGTATGGTAGAAGGATTGAATTGTACGGTAACTATCTACTCAAAGGTTCTTTTGTGATTAATGTTGAAATCTATATTATCTGGAAAGTCGTTGATCGCTAAGGGGGCTTACCCTTATTGTAGAATAAATATTATTTATTTAAATGAATTAAATAGTTTAATTTATTTATTTAAATAAGATTAGAATTGTTCTAATTGATTTATTCACAACCGGTTTAATATGGAGAACCTAAAGGGTCACACCGCAAAAGGAAAACATTTATTTAAGAAATAAATGGCATAATTGTAATAATAAGTTAAGTGTATTTAATTTAATCTATGGAGATAGAATAAATTAAATAGCTTAATATTTATTATTTAATATTTTGAAAATATTAAATATAAATTAATAAGAGGAGTCTTATTATTATTATTACTATTACTATTATTTAATTCCTAATAGGGATTGGGAATTAATTAATAGAAGTACTCTCCCATGGATTCCTAATCCAATTAGGAGCATAATTAATTAAAGGAGTTTAATTATAATACAAACCCTAATCCTAAATAGTTTAGGGAAGGGTTATTCCTACATCTATAAATAAGAGGGGTCTTATCATAGATTAGGGTTACACACTCTTGCATTAGATTGTGGAGAGCAATTTCTATAGAGATAGAAACTAGGGTTTTGCCAAATACCCAACTTCTTAAATACTTGTTCTTCCTTAGTGGATCACCTCTAGACGCCAAACACTTGGGTGGCTAACGTTGATCAAAGGAAGGAATCACACCGTAGCATTCGAGGAGAACACGAAGGACTAGGAGTTGAACTTGTACCCGAGGAAGCTTTGTTCTACGAGGGTATAATTCTTATTCTCTTTATCTTTCGTTTATATCGTTAATTGAGCACATAGATTGATCTTGGTGTTGGTTTGTATAAAATTTTAAAAATCCGTTTTATCGCGCTTCCGCACTATTTATGTAATTTGATTGCATGTTCGCGTTATATACAAACCTAATAATTTCTTCTGTCGATCTTGAGATGCTAACAATCTCTCGCGTTCGAACTATATCCACGCTCTGTTGGATTATTTCTGGCCCTAACATTTGTCGCTCACCGACTTCGTCCCAACATAAAGGTGTCCTACATTTTCTGCCATATAAGGCTTCATATGGTGGCATTCCTATGTTGGCATGGGAGCTATTGTTGTAGGCAAATTCTACTAAAGGTAACTGATCCTCCCAACTTCCCTTGAAGTCCATGATGCAAGTTCGCAACATGTCCTCCAATGTTTGAATTGTCCGTTCACTCTGACCATCTGTTTGTGGGTGATAAGTTGTACTTAACCTTAACTGGGTCCCTAAGTGTTTTTGAAAACTCTTCCAAAAGTTTGATGTAAACCTTGGATCTCTATCTGACACTATAGAAATAGGAACTCCGTGTCTAGCAACAATTTCATTGATGTAAATTCTGGCTAGTTTATCAAGGTTAAAAGTAACCTTAATAGGTAGAAAATAGGCAGATTTGGTGAGACGGTCGACTATTACCCAAATGGCATTATGACCTTTCTGTGTAGTAGGAAGACCTACCACGAAGTCCATGGTAATATGTTCCCACTTCCACTCGGGAATTTCTAAGGCTATAGTAGTCCACTCAGCTTTTGGTGTTCAGCTTTTACCCTTTGACAAATTAAGCATTTACTTACCCATTCTGCTATTTTTCTTTTCATGTTTGACCACCAAAAGTGTCGGCTTAAATCTTTGTACATTTTTGTACTACCCGGATGCACGACGAACTTAGAACTATGGGCTTTATTCAATATTTCATCTTTTAGTTCTTGTACTGAGGGTACCCAAATTCTATCCTCGTACCTCAGTACCCCGTCGTTATCCACTCTAAATTCGTTATTCTTAACGTGAGTTATCTCAGTTTTACACTTTTGACACTCATTATCCATTTCCTGTAGTTCCCTGACTCTATCCAATAAAGTCGTACTATTCTCTATAACAAATAACTTCTGAGTAGAGTTAACTGGAACTTTCATCTCAATTTCAAGTTTATTAAATTCTTTTATTAGTACCTTGTTGTTTGTCACTACATTCAATTTCTCTTGGTTCTTTCTACTTAACGCATCTGCAACGACGTTGGCTTTCCCGGGATGATATAAGATTTCACAGTCAAAATCCTTTATCAGTTCTAGCCATCTCCTTTGTCTCATGTTTAACTCCTTCTGCGTGAAAATATACTTCAAACTTTTGTGATCTGTGTATATCTCACACTTCTCCTCATACAAGTAATGCCTCCAAATTTTTAAGGCAAATACTACAGCAGCTAACTCAAGATCGTGAGTGGGATACCTCTTCTCATAATCTTTGAGTTGTCGTGACGCATATGCAATCACTTTCCCATATTGCATAAACACACAACCTAATCCTTTGTGTGATGCATCACTATAAACTACAAAGCCCCCTATATTATCTGGTAAAGATAACACTGGTGTCATGCTCAATCGCTTCTTCAACGCTTGGAAGCTTTCTTCATATTTATCTGTCCAAACGTATTTTACCGTCTTTCGAGTTAAATTGGTTAGCGGGGTTGCTATTTTTGAAAAATCTTGTATAAAACGCCGATAGTACCCTGTTAAACCGAGAAAACTTCTTACCTTTGTTGGAGTTGTCGGTTGCTCCCAATTCACAACCGTTTCTATTTTCGCTGGATCTACTGCGATTCCATTCTTGTCAATTACATGACCCAAGAATTGGACTCGTTCTAACCAGAACTCACACTTGGAAAACTTTGCATAAAGTTGTTCCTTTCGTAATATCTCCAATACGCTCCTTAAGTGTTCAACATGCTCCTCCCTTGTTCTCGAATATACTAAAATATCATCGATGAACATTACGACAAATTTATCTAAGCATGGTTTAAAGACTCGGTTCATCAAGTCCATGAATGTTGTCGGTGTATTCGTCAACCCAAAAGACATCACAAGAAACTCATAATGTCCATAGCGTCTCCTAAACGCTGTCTTCGGCACATCTTCTTTTCTTACCTTTAATTGATGATAACCTGATCGTAGGTTGATCTTCGAAAAGTGTTCGGCCCCTTTCAACTGGTCAAATAGATCATCAATTCTTAGTAAAGGATATTTGTTCTTTATGGTTAGCTTATTCAATTCTCTATAATCGATACATAACCTTAAGGTTCCATCTTTTTTCTTTATAAACAACATTGGTGCTCCCCATGGTGAAACACTAGGTTGTATGTACTTCTTGTCTAAGAGTTCCTGTAACTGCACAAGTAACTCTTTCAACTCCATTAGTGCCATCTGGTAAGGTGCCTTTGAAACTGGTGTCGTACCAGGTGTGAGGTCGATGATAAACTCGATCTCTCTATCCGGAGGAAGACCTAGTAAGTCATCAAGAAACACATCTGGAAATTCTCTAACTGCAGGTATTTGATCTAGTTTAACTCCTTCCCTTCGAGTATCAACTATGTAGGCCAAATAACCCGTACCGCCCTTTCTAAGCAATCTCTTTGCATGCATGACTGTCAGACATCAAGATCGTTTAGGTGAACAACCTCCGTTGAACATTACCTTTGACGCAGTCAATAGGTTTACACGCTTCCAATGGCAGTCAATCATTGCATTATGATCAACCAACCAATCCATTCCTAGTATCACATCGAATTCTCCTAACTGTATAGGAATAAGGTTCACAAGGAATTTGTGTCCCTTAATTTCCACGTTACAATTTCTGTATATGTGTTTTACGGGAATTATTTCATTATTCGCAATTTCTACATTAAAAGGTGTATCTAAGTTTTCACATGGTAATTGCAAGTCTTTAGCGAATTTATTAGATACAAAAGAACAAATAGCGTCAGAGTCGAACAATGCGTATACATTTAAAACATTAACTGGAATGATACCTGTCACCACATCTTGGGAAGAAACAACATCTCCCACCGTCATGTTAAACGTCCTCGCAATTGGACGACTCTGTCCTCTCGCTCCTGCTGGTTTGAATGTGGTGTTTGTGGTTTGATTTCCTCCCCCAGTTTGATTCCTATTTCTTGGACAATTCCTAGCTATATGACCCGTCGCTCCACAATTAAAACATTTATTAATCTGATTACCCTGATTGGTATTATTATTATTGTTCTTAGGACAATAAGAGGAATAATGTCCCTCCCGACCACAGCTATAACACGTAACCACCTTTCTAAAACACACTCCAAGATGGTTCTTTCTACATGTGACACAGTGTTCCATCTTGTTATTATTGTTTCTATTGCTGGTGGTGTTGTTATTGTTGTAATTATTCCCTTTCTTCCCAAAGTTAGTAGAAAAAGTGGTATCCCACTTCCTCTTGTTGTTATTATTTCCCCTTGTACTGACTTCTCCTTTGAATTTCCCCCTTCATTCTGACTTCTCTTATCCTTATGGAATTTGAGAAGATTTTCATTCTATGTTTCGGCTATAATAGCCTTCTCCAGTATTTCTGAAAATGTTTTTAACTGGAATATTGATATTCCACTCCTTATCTGAGGTTTTAACCCTTCCTCAAATAGTTTTTCTTGTCTCGGAGCCTACTTGAAGTGGGGCAAACTGAGACAATTCGTTAAACTTGGCTGTATACTGAGATACAATCAGTTCCCCTTATTTTAGTTCTAAAAATTTCACCTCCATTCAGTCTTGCATGGTTTGTGGAAAGTAGTTTTCAAAGAATAGTTCTTTGAATCTTCCCCAAAGAATTACCCCTTCCCTGGCCCTGGTCTTTGTTGTTTCCCACCAGAAGTTTGCCTCACCTTTTAGAAAAAAGGTAGCAAAGATTGTCTTTTATTCCTCACTTACATTTGTTACAGTGACGAACTTTTTCATTTCAGTTACCCAAGTTTGGGCGCTTCAACTGGATCCACAATTCCCTTGAACTCAGGTGGTCCAACAGTTTCAAAATCTTTAAAGGCTGACCTATGTGGATTATTTGTATTAGGCTAGTTTAGTGGATGACACTGTAAGGCTCCTAGAAGTATGTCAACTAATTGTTGGGTGGGGTTTGGTTCATTAGTCACATTCATTGTCTGATTCCTTTTTCCTGGTGCTATGATTCTATAAATAAGGAAAAGACAAGTATAAATATAAGTACAAATGATACACGGAAGTAACAATTTAATTGTATAAACATAACTGGTATATACATACTGAAAGTTTACATATCCGACTAACGGTTCATACTACCACTAGTTATTACACAAGATTTCTCATTTACAACCAAAATTGTTATTACACAGTAAGTACTACTCATACTCAACGTTTACGTGCCTCATCATAAGAATCCTGGATCATGTGGCATACCACTGATCGATCTATAAGGTAGTCTACCTTCCTCTCCTCCACTGGATATCTAATCACTCGACGTTCTAGTTCGTCGAATGCATCACGACATCCCTTATCAGCTCGGTATAACTGCATCTGTACCTGCTGTTTCTCTCATTGAGTGCTTTGGAGGAGTGTCCTAAGACGTCTGGTGGTGTCCCTCTTTGTCTCTAGTAATCCCGCTTCTATATTAGTCCTAAAGTTCGCAGCCTCTATATCCTCGGTTGATTGTTGTACTAATCCTGTGACTATTTCCTCATGTCTGTCAACACTGATCATCTACCTAGCTCCAACCTCCTCGTCAGGATCTATCAACTGCCAATCTATAGGGTCTTCAACATCTTCTGCATCCAGTAACTCCTGGTCATTTAGAAGTTCCTCCTCCTCAGGTTCCTCCTCTGGTGATCCTAAATCTGGATATATCTCTGTCGGTTCTTCCTCTTCTGACTCCTTATCTGGGTCACTATCAAACTCTCCCATAGGTAGATCTACAAATACTAGAAGGTCATCCCAATTTACGTCTACCATCCTACAAAACAATTTTTCTTGTTTAGTATTATGGTGAAGCAAATTTACACATAAATATAAGGCTTTTAAGATTATTTCATATTTATTAAGTATTTTACGGACTCAAAGACTATATCCTAAGGTATTTCCTAACTACCTTAGAGCTATAATCTACAGCTCTGATACCAACCTGTGACGCCCCTAAATCCCTAAACCTCATTAGCAGATCTGCTGCTCACGTTTACTCTAATTAACCATAAATATTCCATAATATATAACTTCCATCTATCCAAGATTCACAGTATCCCATAACAGATAATAGTTCTCGTCAGAACGTTAACTGTGTTTGGATACCTTCACTTGGATGTATAGATTTATATCTAATGGATACCTCTTTTATATCAATAGTTCCTATCTATCTCACATTCACAGTATTAATGATAAGATTATCCCCAGAACTGAGGGACGCATTCCGGTAAAGATGGCACATTACCGGCGCTTATTAGGGGTAACCCCAGAGCTTATAGAACTTTCAATATTATTGAAATACCCTCATTCAGATGTATAGTTCATATGGATACTATACTAACTTAGTTCAAATATTCTAACAATTTAAAGATCAGAGTATAACGTAGTTGATACAATAAAAGATGATAATATATTATAATATTTATAAGTTCGGTTATATCGTTTCTCAGTATCACGTTTCTTTATTACAACAAAGCCTTTAAAAGACTTGAATTTATACAAACATTAATTAAAACTAATTAACATGGTCGTTTCCCTTTATATGTCCTTGAAGTTCCGGGAATATCATTTACAACTGCAAAAGAGAGTATATGCAAGAATGAGCTACAAATGCTCAACAAGTTTATTTAAAAATGTAAACACAATGTGTTTGGGTTGAAAGATGTCAAAGATATTTCGTATAACTGAGGGTTCAGTACATGAACCATGTGTTTCAACCAGTTCTGTCAGTCTTTAATGACTTAGAAAAGCTTTGTTCGGATATTTCGTAAGGGATCAACCCACTAATATCCTAGGAGTATGCATACCATCTTACAATTTTATGTCAATATATAATCGACGATTTACAACCTTCGTCCAAGGCATTTCCATTTTCTCAGTAAAAGATGTCGCACCAAAATAATTTTGTTTGACACAACAATTTATGTTTGAATCCACAATAACTGATAGCAAGATGTATTATACTTGCTTAAATGTAATAAAGTCAAAAAACTTGCATCAAGGTAACAAGGTTTGGAGACTTGCCTTAGCGTAGTTTGTTTATCAAAATTTAACACAGTCTGTCAGCGTACGTAGTCTACGTATATCAATAATAAGCATTAGAACTTATAATAACATATAACAAGTTGATCAAGACAAGTTTCGTTAAGGTCCGACGTCGATTCGGTATCTCGGTCGCGACTTTAGAGAGCTAAATACATAGGTTTATCCATAAAACGTCATTTGAAAGCTTAAATATTAACTTAGATAATTTAATTATCATTTAAAATATTTTTATGATCTTACTATTATTTTTAAATAATTTTTACAAGCTTGATAATATTTTTAAATGATTTAATTATCATTTATACCATTTTTTAGAATTTTAGTATATTATTAAATGATTTATTTATCATTTATAACATTTTTTAGAATTTTAATATGTTATTAAATGATTTATTTATCATTTATAATAATTTTAGAAAGATAGAATATTACTTAAATGATTTATTTAATCATTTATAATATTTTTAGAAAGTTAGTATATAATTTAAATGCTTTATTTATCATTTAAAGTAATTTAAATACTTTAATATTATTTTTAACCTATTTATTTAATATAACTAGTAAATAATTTATTATCATTACTATTTAATTAAATTAAATAATTAATGAAATTTATGTCAAAATATTAAAAGTTACTTTTTATAATTTAAAATGAATTTTAGAATATAATTATTAATTATTAATAATTATTTAATATTTATTTCTAATTATTTCTAATTTATTAATTATTTTTATTAATTTTTATTAATTTCCATCGCAAAAGGCTATCGTGACAGTTAAGACTGTCGCTAAAGGTGTTCTTGAGTGTTCTTGAGGCCGGAAGGAGATCGTCGGCTAAGGGGCCCTATAGTGACGGTTATCTGTCGCTATAGGTGTTCTTCATGGGCTAAAAGAACAACCGGTCAATGTTAAACAGGGACTTTTGTCCTCAAATTTCTTCTCTCTGATTTACTGCTTGAGTTTGATCTTTGTTGCTCGTTACAGTACACATGGTAGAGTGTAACGACATGTGTTTGTTTGGGTTATACAACATCACATGATCAAGATTTGATCAGGTCAAACTAGGTAGTTCACCTGTTCTTGAGTTTTTTCGGTAACCTAGAAACTCATCCAACATGAACGGTTAACGCAGTTTGACCATTAATTCTATGCAGGTTGGTTATTGTTTAGATGTTTTAATGGTTCAAGGCTATAGTCTACATAGCATACTATAAGTCTAATCCAAGAAATAATATTTACAAGATCATTAGGCATGAATCAAGTCGGTCAAAGGCTTATCAATGAACTGTCAAAACCTTTATATGATTTCTGGGTTACCCAGAATCAATTTATCATGGTCGGTGAATGGGTTTTGACCATTAATAACTTCCAATTAAGAGATTTGTTTGGCATGATTCTAGTTCTAAATTATTAACATCATGGTAGGCTATCAATACAAACTTTAAAACAGATCAAATAACCTTTTTAAGCCGATCAAATCGTCTAACAAAGTGGCTTGTTAGACAGTTCTGGGCTGCCAAGGTCAGTTCATGTTTTTCATCAATTTTGACCATTTAAATGTTATGGATCCATGTTTTATCAACCCATATCACTTATTAACATATTATTAAGCATTCCTAAACATCTAAACACAAAATTTATTGAAGGCTTAAAAATCTAGCATAAAAATTAGGGTTTTACACCTTTTTCTGAAGTTTTGATTTCTGCCCTTTGATTCTGATCTTGTGTTTGTAGAGGCTTGTTTATGGCTTGATTATAAGTGTTTAGGCTTCAAGATTTCGTAGCTCACATGATCAGATTAGTGTTCTATTTATAGGAACTTCAAAATTAGGGCTTCTTTAGTCTTTTTCCAATTTTGCCCTCATAAATATCCTAGCTTGTGTACTTGTGCTACTTGATATCTGATCTTAATGACATGCTTGTGCTGGAGTGTGTTGAGCACAAGCTTGCACACTCCTAGCTCAATTTCTATTGGTTTAAAGTTTTATTTTTGATTTATTTCCTTACTAATTAAACTTAAATTTTTGTTAATCATGATTAGGATGTTTAATTATATTTAGTAATACCTTAATTAAGTTCATATATCATAATTAAGGTTTAACATTTCATAATTTAAAGTTTAAGATAATATAATGAGAATTAGGGTTTCCTAATTAGGGTTAGGGTTCTTTAATTCACGAATTAGGGTTTAGATCTTTCAATTAGGGTTTTAATCTAAGTTCAATGATTCATAATTAATGTTATGATTCATTACTTAGAATTTAATTATATCAATTAATATTCTTGTATAACAATTAGGGTTTCGGTTAGTCAATTCGGATAACTTTTATCAATTAGGGTTTTTCTGATTAGGGTTTGTAATTCCATTTATCATTTTTAACCCTAGTTAATTTATATATGTAGATTTTTATCAGTTAATATAATATTATATTAACTCCGAAGCACGACAAATCACTTCGTCATTTCCAAGCACGACACAACAGCTTACCAAAATAATTTGTCAAGATGCTTCTCGGCGAAATCGTCGGAAGCACGACAAATCATTTTGTCCGTGTAAGCATAACTAAGCAGCTTCGAAAATATTTTTATTTGACCTAATTCTTTAATAAAATATTATATCACATAATATGGAGTCGGAATAAGAAATTTCATTTCAGAATCACAAAATTTACATATACAAATCTTATTAGGGTTCAGAATATTACAGGTTCAACAGGATTGGGTGTTACGACCAAGGTCTCAGACACTTGGGTAATAGATTCCTCAAGGCCTTTGTCCCAATCATATGATGAAAAAGCACTATTCAGAAATGATGAGGGAACAAAGTGTACTTTTTGTGACAGGGGAGGAGTTGAATGGCTCAGAGCAAAGTAGCTCAGTGGCATACATAAGAACCCTTGGGAAATTCTGGGATACGAGCTTCAAATTTGGATATCGAGAATAACTTCAGCCAATGAAGTTCTGGTCATTCAAATGAATAGCCCTCAAGAGCGGTAGTAGGGGCAGAAAGTAGACCATTTGATCACTGTCAGGCTTAAGATCGTAGAGAGTAGTACTACGATCTATTTCCATATCATGAAAACTGTCTAGGAGCTCATCTGCACTCATGGAGACTAATCGCATTCGCCCTGCTCCAGATCCTATCCACTTATCACGGTAAGTCACATTTGGATCTTCATAGGCTTCAAGCACAATACGCTTTCGAATCCCTTGAGATGTCGAGGGAATGGAAAGTGGAGGATCTGAAGGTCCAATTGGTTACTCCCCCCTAGATGAGGGATCCTCTGGCTTTACGGTTGAGGGATCAAATTCTTTATTGACATCATCCACAACTGTCTCAATAACTTAAACAATACGTTGAGATGAGTCAGATGAATGAAATGATTTTTTAGTAGAATCTTCTTTTTGCTTGGTCCTCATTTCTTCCCTTTTTCTTTTCTATTCTCTTTTCTTTTATTTTTCTTCTTTTGTTTTCTTCTTCTTCTTTGTTTGAGGCTCAAGACTTAATTCCTTCACAGCCAGATCAATTTCTTCACTTGGCTTAGGAATGTCATCCTTCATAGCCACTTCATCTGCGGGTCTTGGCTCAGACCCAGAGCTTGTTTCTGTTGTTGGTGGAATATCACTTTAAGGATTAGGAATAGGTACCTTTTCAGGAGACTCAACTTGCTTTGTTTCATAAGGAAATCTGCATTTTCCTTTATTCTTCCTTAAGAGCTCAGGTACCTCTTAAACTTCCTCCTTTTCTTCTTCATCATGCTCTACAAATTTGAGTAAGCATGGATTCCCCAGCTTGTTCTACAAGTTAAGTAGTGACCGTCCTTCGTCTGGGTATCCTTTTCTTGATAGAGGTGTGGTTACATCCTCTTCTTCATTTTCTCTATGCTCTGACCTGGGGGACTATCCAGTATTTTCTTAGAGATTGCCTGAGTTTCTTTTTCAGTCTTCTTCTTTTTCTTCTGGGTTGGTTAATCAGTTGTAGAGTCAAAGGCACTGTGGTCTGCTGGAGCAACGGATCCTTGAGATACTTCCTCATCAATAGTAGTTACTTTCCTCTTCCCTTTACCTTTAATAGGCTTCTGAACTTCACTGATTGTTCTTTCACTTCCTCCCACTAATTGTTTTGACTTTAAGTTCTCCATTGGATTTCTTTTCCAGTTATCAAAGAGCCTTGGAGTAATCTTCTTATTTGCATTAAGAGGTTGTCCTTCATCATTTGAGATTCTATTCTTTAACCTCTTCTTCAGAATGATACTTATCAGTCTTCCATGAAACATTTTTGGAGTAGGTTTACCCTGTCCCTTCCTCTTGTTGTATTTTCCAACCCAGTTACTTAAACAGTTTAAGAAAATGGCACGAAAGTTCATTTTCTTCTTTTGAACGATGGTCATCACGATCTTCAACTGTAGCCCGCTTACCGAATCATTAGCAATATCTTTGCAGATGATACAATTGCCCACTATCTCTACTAGCAACTCATACTCTTAAGGAAATTCTTTCTTCTTGAGTCCCTTGAGTTGGGGGTTCTTCTTATTACCCATTTCCTTTATTCTTTCCTTCATGTCAATCTCATCTAGAGAAGTGATACCTTGGCTGGCAAACCCTAAGTTAAGGTTGATTTCTGCACTTCCCATCTGTAGGGTTACTCCTTTTACTTAGGTGGTCAGAATCTCATCAGTGTACTCAGCATTCAGATAGAACTCCTTAATGAGTTTTGTGTAGATTTTAGTCTTTGATTCCAGACATTCGAAGAAGCCAGCTTCTCGCACTAGCTTGAGCACATCTCTGAACTTCCTTTCTTGTTCGACGAACAGATCAAAACATAGTTGAGTACTGGTCACGATCTGGATTTCTGCCATTGGGTTTGATTTGGACTGAAAGGTTACAAAGAGTGATTAAGTTTTCTGATGATTTGAGAGTTAGGGCAAGGAATAGAGAGAGAGAGAGTTTGAACTAAAGAAAGTGAATGAATTGTAAGAGTCAGAGGGAAATTTGAAATGATTTTAATATTATTTCCCTTTTAATTTCCTGAGTGGGAGACGTGGCGAGATGTAATTGGATGCACGATGTTTTCGAACTGCGTTTTTACTGCATTAACTGCTTTGCGTTACTTGAGCGTGAGTGGAACGTGCTTTTGAAGTAAAATCGCCTTACACTTGAATTACGTAGAGTGATTTTTATTCACTCTACGAACTTTCTCTTTAACTCTGTGATCCTTCTGGCACTCTACGATCCTCTTTTGACTTTACAAAAACATTTATTTTCTTTCCTGCACTTGTCAGTACCTTTTTAAGGCATGATATTAAGGATGCATGTTAAGCATACGTAACTCACTTATTAATTTATTGAATCTAGCTTCATCCAGAGGTTTAGTAAATACATCTGCTAATTGATTATCAGTAAGAATAATGTGTAGAGAAATATTCTTATTTTACACATGATCTCTAATGAAGTGATATCTGATGTCTATATGTTTGGTTCTAGAGTGCATATCAGGATTATGAGTAATAGGAAATATGGGAATAGACTTGAATTTAAACCCATAATCAGCTAGTTGGCTCTTCATCCATAAGATCTGAGCACAACAGCTCCCAGCAGCAATGTATTCAGCCTCTGCAGTAGAGGTTGAAACTGAATTTTGCTTCTTGCTAAACCATGAGACAAGCCTATTTCCTAGAAATTGTCAAGTTCCACTAGTACTCATCCTGTCAATTTTACATCCTGCAAAATCTGCATCAGAATACCCCATTAGATTGAAAGAAGACTCCTTGGGATACAACAATCCCAAATATGGAGTACCCTTGAGATATCTAAAAATTCTTTTCACAGCTATAAGGTGAGATTCCTTAGGATTAGCTTGAAATCTAGCACAAATACAAGTCGAAAACATAATATCTGACCTACTAGCAGTCAAGTATAGGAGAGACCCAATCATACCTCTGTATTAAGTAATTTCAATACTCTTACCATTTTTATCTTTGTCTAGTTTAGTAGAAGAGGCCATAGGGGTTTTCATGGGAGTAGCTGACTCAATGCCATATTTCTTAAGTAAATCCTTGATGTACTTGGCTTGGTTGATGAAGATTCTCTCATTAGTTTGTTTCACTTGGAGTCCAAGGAAATAATTCAGCTCACCCATCATGCTCATTTCAAACTTGTTCTGCATTAGCTTAGCAAATCTTTTACATAAATTTTCATCAATAGAACCAAAAGTAATGTCATCTACATAAATTTGTACTAACAATACTTTATCTTTGTGCTTCCTAAGAAATAGAGTTATGTCAACTCTTCCTCTAAAGAATCCATTTTCAACAAGAAAATTAGTGAGAGTTTCATGCCAAGCTCTAAGTGTTTGCTTTAGGCCATAAAGTGCTTTATCTAATTTATAGACATAATTAGAGACGGTAGAGTCGATAAAACCTGGAGGTTATTCAACATAAACCTCTTCTTGGATTTCGCCATTCAGAAATGCACTTTTAACGTCCATTTGGAAAACTTTGAACTTCATATGAGTTGCATAGGCTAAGAATATCCTAATGGCTTCCAGTCTGGCAACAGGTGTAAATGTTTCATCGAAGTCGATTCCTTCTTCTTAAGAGTACCCTTTACCGACTAATCTTGCCTTATTTCTTGTAATCACACTAGTTTCATCCATCTTGTTTCTGAAGACCCATTTAGTGCCTATTACTGGATAATTTCTTGGTCTTAGAACTAGTCTCCACACTTTGTTTCGTTCAAACTGATTTAGTTCTTCTTACATGGCTTTAATCCAACTTTAGTCTTCCAAAGCTTCTTCAATCTTCTTAGGTTCCATTTGAGAGAGAAAACTTAGATAGAAGCATTCATTCTGTGTAGCTGATCTGGTTCTGACTGTGACGCCCCCAAAATTGGGTCCACACAACCCAATTTTAAGTCGCCAAAATACATACTACAAATAAAAAATTTCTCACCAAAATATATTGTTAAAAATGCCGAATAACACTCTACATAATGGTACAGTCAATAACTGTTTTAGGAATTAAAACCTTTGGGAAATGATCGAGAAAACCTTCATACATTGGAGGCCATGCTTCTAAGTTGTAATAAATATCATAGGACTTGAGAATTAGCCTTGGTTGATCCATTAGACCCCAAAGAAATACCAGAAGATTACTGTCATGTTCATCCTAATGGTGTGTATTTTCTTGCCATATAATTATCTCCATCTTCTCCGACTGAGAATCATACTCTAACCATACTCCAAGATTATAAAGGTAGTGCTCGAAAATATAGTCAGAGAGCAGATACGCACAACCATATCTTATAATAAAAGGATTTTGTACGTGGTTGGACATACGACAATGTCGTGCAAAATATGACAACACATATACTGTGAGTTTCAATACAAATATCGTACTGTATATAATACGACAGTATCCAAACCCAAATTATTACAATGCTGTATAAAAGACGGCAGCACACGTTTCAAGTCCTCAGTACAATTATTGTTATACTATTTTATAACTTGATGAGGATAGCCACTAACTCGGACTATTACTCCACTCCCCTGTTTTTCCCGTTAGACCCAGCTACATACATTCTTATTACCTGAAAGGAATTGTGAAACAAAAGGGTGAGCATAAATAGCCCAGTAAAGAATATCATAACAAAGACAATTTATCGTTAGTATTCCATAGTGATAAATCTAATAGAATATTATAGACAACAAGTTTAGATCAACAACTGCAGCAGAACAAGCAATCCATTATAAAAGTCATATAAAGCATAATGTCTACTATCTTCTCCCAATTGAAAATTTCACGATTAATATTTTATCCCTGTAATACCAATTAATCTTTCCTCTAGCCAAAACTAACTTTCACCACCTGCCTTTGCCTGTAACACCATTAATTTATCAATACACAGTTCTTTTTCATAATCATGCAAATCAACAGTTTATCTTTGCACTACGCGCTAAAGATATTCAATTGTAACACCAATAGTCATGCCAATCAACAGTCCATCTTTGCACTACGGGCCAAAGATATTCAACTGTAACACCAATGGTCATGCCAATCAACAGTCCATCTTTGCACTACGAGCCAAAGATATTCAACTGTAACACCAATGGTTATAATCATACCAATCTATAGCCTTTGATCATAATCATACCAATCAACACCTCTCTTTGCACTCAGGCCAAAGAGAAAATTCACTACAATGATTATAACAATGATATAATGAATGGACAGAATAATCATATTAATAAAATAAAGAATAAATATTAGAGATTTATAATTTAATTTTACCCAGAGTCCAATGATGTCCAAATTGTCAACACGATATCCAGAAAATCGAGTTGAGTTCTTAATTGAATATAAAATTTAAGAAAATATAAGTTTTACATTTCTAAAATCACAATTAAAATTTAATAGTAAGATTCAGGTAAAAATATTAGATGAAATACAACTATTAAAGATATTTTAATCATTTTCAAGAATTTTTACCATTTAATAATAAGACTAGAATCGACTAATAACGTCTTACCATAAATTGAGGAGTATGAAAAATGATATCACTTACGAGTATGCAAGAAATGATATTTCATACGAGTATGAAATAATATAATATCACTTACGAGTATCAACGAATGATCACCCCTTACCTCAATATTGTGAAACATATAATTAATGGTCGAACAATTCCCTCCTTGTTCGTCTTTACAGCAGTAAAGAATCTGACTTTTGGTTCTTCTAAAGTTTTAAAGTCTCTTTATGCGTCAAAAATTGTAGCTCTCGAAAAGATACACGAAATAGACTCAAGAATCACTCCATTCGGAGTTAATATGACTAAGTTATGAATTTTCAAAACTAGGGCTGAAAATAGTGGCAAAAATCAGGACAAGTTACGATTTTTAGAATTTTAAGACATGAAGATGATATCAGATGACTTTCCTTCCTTCTTCAAAGTTGTAGAGGACGAAAAACTAATGAAAACAGGCTTTGGAATCACTTAATTCCGATAAAGGATGAATTTACTATGATTTTTATAAGGTACTGTTGTACATAAGAAAATTCCACTCGGGAATTTAAAGAAGAATGCAACAAAGACTTAGCTTGGAATACAAATGTAGTACTCTAGATGATATTTACTAATACTTGAGGTGGCCTAACATACCTAAAGAGAAACTTACAATAAGAAATTTTAGAGAGTGGAAGAAAATGTAAGTAAAGAAGTTGTGAATTTCCTTATGCTAAACCCCCTATTTATAGTAAAATGTAATCAATATTTACCACACATCAATTATCACACTTTTTCTACATCATTCATCCATTTTTTCTTCAATCTATATCATCCATCTATTTTTTCTTTAATCTATATCATCCATCCATTTTTTCTTTAATCTATATCACCCATCCATTTTTTCAAAAAGATTAATCCATTATTAAATAAAGTAACTCCATTATCAAAAAGATATATCCATTATCAAAAAGATAAATCCATTATCAAAAAGATAAATCCATTATAAGAAATAAATCCATTATAAAAAAATAAATCCATTATCAAAATTATTATTATTAATATATTTGTTTTCTGTATTATTGTGTTAAATATATTAATATCACAGATATTATAGACTAGCAATTTGGCAACCAGATCGTTCCCAGGAAAGAGGGGGCCTTCCGTATAAACGACGCGTAATTAAATAACCCTTTTCCTCGACAGAACTTCTAGATATTGCCAACAATGCTAACTAATCTAATAATATCATTTCAAAAATATAAGTTACTGTGTCGTGACAATTATTGAAGAAATACTGTGAAGATACTACTGTAATAATTTTTTTTAGTAAAATATTGTTCACGTTATAAATGTATAAGAACAAAAATAATAATTTTGGAGGCTACAGTGGTGTCTTCATCGGCACAACTCAGCTTACCCCCGAATAAATCCAGGGCGTGAGACCACTTGAGCATAGAGGAGCTTACCAAGACTTGAACCCACGTTTATAGGGACTTATGTCCGGCTTCCCACTACTAAGCCACCACCCCAAGTGATGGTAAAATACAACAATATAAATATATAAACATTTATATTACTAGCATATCCCTTTAGTTAGAAGGTATGCAATTGTCGTCGTACTTTACCGAATATAATATTCCCCGACAGAACGAATATTTTTCGACAAAAGGAATATTACCCAACAGAACGAATATTTCCCGACATACTTTTTTATAATATAATTTGCACATCTCACCCGTAACTTTATCATTTTATCAATTTAATATCTTACTATTTAGAATAATGATTATAAGAAAATTAAATTCTCTTTATTAAAAATTCGGGGTCTTACACTGACTCTAGCGTTTAGATCTCCAATAATCAAATTTTGGGTGGATCTCTCGCCCACTTACTTCCTAAGGGGACATCTGTCCTTGTACTTTGTTGTCTGAGGTCTTCTAAATTTGGTTAAGGTTCTATGTCTTCATTAATTTGTAGAGTTCTCATGTCAAGAGCTACGATCTCTCGATCAGGCATTACAATCGTAGGGTCAGGTTCTACAGCTTCATCTTCTGTGATCGTAGGATTCTCCTGCTCTACATTCTGAGATTGCAACTCTACGATCTCTTCTAATTGAGTTATCTTTCCTGGTTTGCCTTGATCAGATTCATCAAAGGTGGCGTGAATGGAAACTTCTACTATCAAGGAGTTTTTGTTGAACAATCTATAGGCTTTACTTTCCATAGAGTATCCAAGAAAGATTCCTTCATCTGACTTTGGCTGGAATTTAGTCAGATATCTTTTGCCATTGTTGAATACATAACATGTACAGCCAAAAGCGCAAAAATAGCTTATGTTTAGCTTCCATCCTTTCCATAATTCGTAAGGTGTCTTCTTAAGCGAAGGATGAATTAAGGATCCATTCTGAGTATAGCACGTTGTGTTGACTGCTTTTGCCCAGCAGTATACTGGAAGATGTGCTACAACAAGAAGTGTTCTTCCTACTTCTATCAATGTTCTATTCTTTCTCTCTGCCACTCCATTTTATTGTGGAGTTCTTGGAGCTGAGAAGTTATGTTGAACACCATTATCTTCACAGAATAGATTTACCTCAGAGTAGTCGAATTCTCTTCCATGATCACTTCTTATTGCTATTATTCTTTCGCCCTTTTCATTCATTACTTGCTTAAAGAATTTGATCAATTGAGAGCTGGTTTCGTATTTAAAACTTATGAAAAATATCCATGTGAACCTGGAATAGTCATCTACTACGACCAGTGAGTATCTTTTGCCTCCAAGACTAGCAGTGGGAATTGGCCCAAAAAGATCCATATGAAGGAGTTGTAGTGGCCTTCATTTAAGTTTATTGCTTTGATTTTGAATGAGTTCTTCATTTGCTTTCCTATTTAACAGGCATTACATGGTTTTTCCTTGACGAAGCTCAAGTTTGGTAGACCTCTAACTAAATCCTTCGATGCAAGTTTTGACATACTCTTAAATTTGAAGTGCGATAACCTTCTATGCCATAACCAACTCACATATTCTGATGCTTTGGCGAAAAAGCAAGCTGATGTTGATGAGCTTAGTTTAGAGAGGTCAACCACATAAATATTTCCTTCTCTAGATCTAGTCAGCTTCAGTGAGTTGGTTTCCAGATCTCGAACTTAACAATGATTGTTGAAGAAGATAACTTGATGTCCTTTATCACACAATTGACTAATACTCAATAGATTGTGCTTTAATCCATCAACATAGGCTACATTGTTGAATGATACAGCTCCATTACTTATCAAGTCATAGCCTCTAGTTTTTCCAAGGTTGTCGTCTCCAAAAACGATAGTTGGACCATCTTTAACTTTAAATTCAGACAGAAGAGCCTTGTTACCAGTCATGTCTCTAGAACATCCGCTATCAAGATACCAGATTGATTCATATCTCCTTGGTACCTGCAAGAATGATTACTGTTCATTTTGGTACCCATATGTGTTTGGGTCCTGCAATGTTAGTTCTTTTAGAAACCTAAATATGTTTAATGTTGAGCCCTTTGATTTCATTATGCTCTAGATAATGACAATATGCAGCCTTGTGACCATATTTAAGATAGTTATAACATCTTACATGCTGTGTGTGAGAGTATATGTGTGAGTATCTTCTAATTTGGAATTTATGTGGAGCATGTGTCTTTTTCCATGATTGATCCTTTCTTTGCATATATATTGTTCTACTATTTTGGCATTTCGTAGAGTAAGATCCAGGTCTACGATTGATACCAGGTTGAATCGTAGAGTTAGTTTTGCCAGACTCTACGACTCTTCGTGGTAAACTCGTAGACTTGGATTTACTTTACGATTTAACAAAACCCAGACCAGCATGTGATCTATTGTCTTTTGGAATAGCAATCTGATCACTAAAAATTTGATAACATGGAATAATAGACTCATAATCCTTTTTAGATTTCATAAATACAATGCCTCTATTAGAAGAAGAGATATGATTACTGCTAGTATCCATTGATTTTTCCATACATGAGTTGCCAGAGTTATTAAACCCTAATCCTGATCTGTCAGATACAACTCCCTGATTCGTGATTAATGAATCTACTGATGAAGATGAACGATTCCATATTGATATTGTCTTTTCTAATTCCTCTATCCTAAAGGTAAGGGAAGATTCTTTTAATGTATAATTCTCAGCTATCTTCCTCAAGTTTTCATTTTCACCTTCAAGCTTGGTTCGAGAGGCAGTGTTTCATAGAGTTGCTTCCAACTCTACGAGCACCTCGTCCTTTTCCTTTTGAAGTTGAGAATGATCCTTTGATAGAACCCTGAATTATATTTATGTAATTCAGATGTTATATCATGCAAAGCTATTCTAAGATCATCCATAATAACATCAGGAGAGTTGAAGTCAAATACCTCACTGATGTCAGTCACTCGACGATCAGTAGTTGTGCTAGAATCTTCTTCCATTGCCGTGAGACATAGATTTACAGTCTGAGGTGCCTCATCATCGATTGAGTCTGAACTGGAGTCACTTTTGGACTCACTCTATGATCCTTCAGCCATATAGCCTTTATCCCTCTTGTTGTACTTTTTGTATATTTTGTGCTCTTTCTTCCCATAGGACTTCCTTTTGTCCTTCTTAAGTACTTTTCGTAGAGGTTTGGTGCATTCTGTGAAGAAGTGACCAGGTTTATTGCAGTTGTAGCAAAGATATTTGTCTTGATCCTTACTGTTGTTGCCTTTGTTGAAATTATTTCTTGGCCTCCAGCTGCTTCTTTTCCTCATGAACTTCTTCAGCCTTCGAGCAAGTAAGGCTATGTCTTCATCTTCTTCAGCTTCTTCCTGATCATCATCTTCATTATTTTCAACTGTAACTTTGGAAGCAGCTTCAGAAGCTTTAAATGCTACCCCTTTGTCTTTTCTTTTAACTTCCATGAGAGTCTCGGCTCACTGATTTAGCTCAAGCTCGTAGGTAAGAAGATTACCATAGAGCTTTTGTATAGTCATTTCATGCAGATTCTTTGCCTCCCTAATGGTAGTGGTCTTGGCATCCTATTTATTAGGAAGAGCTCTCATGAACTTTATGTTCAGATCTTTATTAGGATAAACTTTGCCATAGGACCTCAATAAGTTAAGCAATATATTGAAGCGTTCATAAGTGGCAGTAATGTTTTCTTTAGGGATATGAGAAAACATTTCATATTGCTGAGTCAAGAGAGATTGTTTGTTTTCTCTGACTTCTTCAGTGCCCTCATGCATTACTAGTAAGGCATCCCATACTTCTTTTGCAGTGGTGCAGTTTACAACGTTCTCAAATAGTTCGTCTTCTAGAGCCATAATTAGAATATTTTTGGCCCTCTTGTCCAACTGCACCAGTTTCTTTTCATTCTCTATCCATTCTATTCTTTGCTTGATTGCTATTTTGTTGGGATCCTCAGTTATTGGAGCCAACTTGGTAGGAACATAAGGACCATTTAGGACAACATCAAATAGATCATCATCGATCACGTTCATATATGCTTGCATACGTACTTTCCAGTTAGCAAATTTTTCCCTATTTAAAAGAGGTGGCTTGTTTCCTCCACCAAGCACATAACTGTTTCGTTTAGTGTCATGAATTAACTCAAAGTGTAAGCTTTATGTTCGTGAGAACCTGCACTGATACCACTTGTTATTCCCAGAGGCACTTGTAGATCTAGAAGGAGGGTTGAATAGATCTTCTAATATTTTTTTTTAAAAAAAAGCTTTTTTTAGGATACTACTAAATATCCTTTAATCAAGATTATTAAGCACAACAGAAAATGTATTTGAAGAATATCCCCTTTAAAGATCACTTTTCAAATTTTAGTTCATAGGTTAGTATTGGGTACTGATAGAATGCACATAAAATATAAGACAGAAAAGTAAATAACACAAGAAGAGTTTTTAAGTGGTTCGGAGACTGAACAACTCCTACTCTACTCTTCTACTTCAACAAGTAGGAATTTCACTATGAATTTGATCACACTTATCAGGACACTCTTGCCCTCTTCAAGCCCAGCAAACAGATATTTTAGTCACTTAAGACTAGGACACAAAGACCTCTTCAAGTCCTGCAGACTCGGAATTACACAGTACACAAGGTACTCTTCAAGCCCAGCAGACTTGTAATCTATTGTGGTCACTAAGACCAAAACGAACTGTTGTATGAAAGTTATTTGGAGGTGCTGTTAAGTTAGCGTTAAGCTTTTCTTTGAAATGTTCTTAGCACCTTGGATTTGAAATTTAGATCGTAGAGTGTGTTCTTCTTTTCTTTTTGGCAGAGTTTCTTTCCTTTTTGATCATTCATTTTTCTTGTGTTTGAATATCTTTGCCCTCTTATAGTCTCCTGAATTTCTTCCCATTGCTAGGTTTCCATAGTAGCATTTAATACTCCAGATATTCTGAGATACTTGATGTGGACATTTTGAGTTTAGGTGGCAACTTTCTGTTGTCTAGCCAGTCATATCAGTCTGTAACTTCACCTACCACTTTGACCCGTCACTTTCAGCAAACTAGCTGTTAAACACATCATTCTGATCTTCGATTTCACCCAAGGATGTTTGGTGTAGCATTGGGATTATCAACCAGTAGTGCTTTCATGCCAGTCTGTCAGGGTTGATTACTCTACGATCATGAGCTCTCGTAGTGTTTGTTCTACCATCTGAAGATGGCTTTACGATATGTCTTAGACTCTACGAACGAAGTCTAATTTACGATTTTGAATCTGACGTTACAGTTCCATCTTCTACTGAACTCCCTTGAAGGCGCTATCCAACCTTACCCTTCTTCAAGGCATTCTACGTTCAGTCTTTGCTGAGTGAGCTCTGCTTTACTTTACAACTTTGAATACTTTACGACAAGTGCCACAGCTCTATGATTTGTTTAAAGTTTTATGATAGACAAAACAGCTCTACGATTCTTCTAAAGCTTTACGAATGGCATAACAATTCTACGATTTGTCTGAAGCTTTACAATAGACAAAACAGCTCTACGATTCTTCTAAAGCTTTACGAATGGCATAGCAGCTCTACGATTTGTCCAAAGCTTTACGAACACTATAGTAGATCTACGATTTTTCCAAAGCTTTACGATAGATAGAGTTAGGTCTGCAACCTTACATACTTTCTTTACGACTCTGCAGACTAACTTTACATGGAATTTAAGCTTATTGACTATGCATTATATCATTTCACGTAGATCAACCTAACAAGTTTGATCTTTCAACTCTAAGTTCGTGTACATCAAGTCATTCAAGAAGGACTTTACATGCCTTGCCAGTATACATATTCATTAAAAACATTCATCATCAAATCAAATCATATAAATCATGCAGACTTCAACACAAGTTTTGCAGGGTACAAGATTGATAAGAAAAGCACTAGTGATACATATCAACTTCTAGGGAATAGACGTGTCTCATGGTTTCAGCAAGAAACAAAATTCAGTGTCAACTTCAACTACAAAAACTGAGTACATTGCTGCTGGTAGCTTTATTCTCAAATTTTGTGGAGGAAGAATTAGCTGGCTGACTATGGGTTTAAGTTTAAATCTTCCTATATTTTGTGATAATATATGTGCTATATCTATAACTCATAATCCTGTCATGCATTCTAGGACTAAGAATATAGACATCAGATACCATTTTATTAAAGATCATGTGTAAAATAGAAATATATCATTACATTTTATTCCAACTGAAAATCAACTTGCTGATGTGTTTACCAAACCTTTAGACGAATCTATGTTTAATAAGTTAGTTAGTGAGTTAGGAATGTTAAATTTTCATCCTTAAGTATTGTGCCTTGGAAGTTATTAACAGTATATGTAGAGATCGTAGAGTGCTTGACTATACGAAGAAGCTCGTAGAGCTGCTCGTAAAATGGAAGTTGTTCGTAGAGTGATTTGTTGAGTGAAGAACTATGTAGAGTGGATCGTTGAGCAGAGGGTTAGTGTAGAGTTAAAAATGTTTTTCAAAAGTTTACTCTATGTTTCCCATCCAGTCGCAGAGCTATAAGGTGGTTATTCAATAGTGTGTGGTCTTCATCTTCAATCAAAGAAAGTGAAAATGAGAAGTTACTGTGTTACAACTGTGAATAGCAAAAATGAAGCAACGTGCGATCAATCATCATTTAACATATGTCTCACTCAGCCAAATTAGAGGAAAGTGATATAAAGTCTTTTCAAAATTTTCATCTAACCTTTACTCTTCCATTTACAATCTGAGATCTAAGCATTCAAACTTTCAAACTCTCTCTATCTCTCAAGCCCTAGTTTTTTAACGTTTAGAAAACTCAAACACTTTCATGGTTGTTTCAATTCAAATCTCAAAGAAGATGGCCAGTTATCAAGTAGTTACCGGCAACTAGCTATGCTTTGACAAGTTTGAAGTAGCAAAAAAGCAGTTCAAAGATGTTCTGCTATTGGTTCAGAAGGTTGGTTTTTTCAAAATTCTAGATACCAGCACAAGGATCTACACCAAATTGGTAGAGGAGTTCTACCTTAAGGTTGCCTGTGCTGATGGTATTCTTACTTCAAAGGTGAAGGGTTTCACTCTTTAGATCGATGTGATGAAGTTGAACCATCACATGGGGGTTCGTGAACCAAGGAAAAAAATCCCCTCCTTTGATAATAGTGATGTAAATGAGGGTCTAAAGCTCATGGGTTACAAAAAGATCCCAGAGCTTAAAGGAATCAAGAAGAAGGAATTTCCCCAGTAGTTTGAGTTTCTTACAGATATTGTGGGAAAGTGTATTATGTGTAAGGACTATGCTCACGATTCTGTCAATGATCTTCAACTTAAAATTATGACTGCATTCGTCATGAAAATGGAGATAAACTTTAGCACCATCCTCTTAGACTGGATAACCAAATAGGCTATTAATGCTGAGAAAAAGAAGGCCACTGGCAAGCTTCTGCCTAAGATGTTCTATGGACAATTCATCAGCATCGTCCTGAAGAAAAGGATGAAGAAGCTTATTGGGGATACAGAGGGTGAAGCCCTAAATGTCAACAAGAAGATAACCCCAAAGCTCTTCGACAACTAGAAGAAAAACCCAGTTGAGATCCTTCGGTTGAGGCTTTCTGAAGGCAGTGAATGAACTATCAGTGAGGTTCAGAAGCCTGCTAAGATTAAGGCAAAGGGGAAGGTTGTTGCTATTGAGAAAGAAGCCTATTAGGGGTCTGTTATCCCTTAAGTTTTTGAAGCTTTGGCTTCCACAACAGAGCAGCCTTAGAAGAAGAAAAAGAAGGTAGAAGAAGTTCATAGGGACTCTCCAGTTGATCAAAGAAAAACTAAGTCGAGGGAACAAGTGGAGCCATCTGTCATAATCCCTCAACCAACAAAGAAGGGGTTACGAGGCAAACACTTAAAGAAAATATCAAGTGGGCCTCTTCCTCAAACTCAACCAACTCATTTTGAGGGGATAGTTTAAAGGATTGAAATGATGGCTAAACGGTTGATGAGCCTGAGCCACATGTTGGTGAACAAACGGCTGTGATGATGACTATGCCGAAGCCACAAGAAGAAGTCGAAGAGGAAATGGTTGTGAAGATTACAAATCCTGAGCCAAAGAATAAGAATAAGAAATTAATAAAAATGGTAGAGAAGAAGAAGAATAGTAAGAAGTCAACCCCAGAGGTAGCTCAATCTCCTAAGGCTATCTCTAAGGGGGAGGCAGATCAAGATTAGCCCAATTCATCCGACGATTCTCTAGTCCTTACCAAAGTTAAAACTGTCATTTAGGAAATCGGAAGAGAAGCTACCCTTATTATTGTAAAGCCTAAAGATCCTAACTCTGAGGGGGAGTAACCAAGGCCTTCTGCTAGAAGCAATCCATAATCTCTAGAGGCTCAGTCTGGGTTAAGGCATGTAGTGCTAACAGGGAAGGAGATTCCAGAAGCCTCTCATCGTCTCCCTGATAAGTTTGTTGGAATAGGGGACAGGACGGATGCGAGTAGTGGAGACCAAAGATCTACTCTAAACTTGGAAATAGACAGAATGACAACTTTCTTTGATCCCGATGGTGACCAACTGTTCTATTTTATGCCTTTAATGCCATTAGTGAGAGTAGTTATATGTAGAGATCGAAGCTTCATCAGATGGAATTTCTCCAAATATCTAAATCTAAAGCAGGTGGCCTAAAATTTTTTAAGGGTTCTCAAGTATGCCACCAAAACGATTTGTTATGAGCCCTCATCTTCTTCATGTACATATAATAAGGTAAGTTTTGTTCCAAATTCTTTATTTATTATTCATTCTCATCTTCCATTCTTGGAACATAAGCTTTATTGGAACAAATTCTTGAACGCGTCTCTCTTATCCCATCCAAACCTTAATTGGCAAACTTGATGGCTATCATTGCTGATGAGTTAAATGAAGGTCTTGAAGAGACATCTACTAGGATACAGAAAGGTTTAGCCAAAATTAATGAAACTACATCCAAAATTCCAGGAGAAATGGGGAAGAATTTTGGCAAGCGCGTGAAAGATCTTTTTAAGGATATTGCTAAAAATCTCTAAAAGAGAGATGTAGTCTTCTTGAAATAAATTGCAAATCATAAAGAAGTTGTTCTCAATCTTCAGCAATCCAATGAAAATAATATCAAGCTTCTTACTAATAAAGTATTTGAACTAAGCTCCTCCCTCAACGAGTTCAAGGGCATGGTTATGCATCAAAAGGAGAGTACTGAAAATGCTTTGTAATGTACAGACAATGATATGGCCCTTGTGCATTAGCAGAGAGAGAAAGAAGAAGCCAGGCTCCAAGAGAACAAAGATGACATTGAAATGTCCCGCAATCAAATTTAAGAGCTTGTGCAAAGTGTAAGGCAACTCTCCAAAGACTTTAATTCTGTAAATGCTGACAAAAAGGGGGGAGAATATAAGGGATAGGGGAAGGCGTACTCAACCGCGAACATCAATTCAACCTCCTCTAGCATATAGAACCCTTCAAGCACTCCCCATAGATCGTGGTCATTCAACCTCTTCAAGGCATGGGTCGTTAGTGTCTCCAATTGGCTCGCGACTCCCGCCTGGTGATCCCTCATTCATAAATCGAAATCTTCACATTGAAGGGGAAGAAAGAGTTGATATGCCTTATCTTGGCCCAAGAGATTCTGTGGAGGAGATTCAATAAAGGGATGCTAAAGCTAGAGAGCAATATAGGCGTAGATTGGAAGCTGAGAAGAGAAATCCCCCAAAGCCAAAGAGAGAGAGAATATAGGTAAAAAGATAGGTATACATTATATATAAATTCTTTGTAAATTTAACTCTTGCAAATTTGCATACACTGTACAATTCTTTAATCATATCAATAAATTCATTCTTTTGATCTAGAAATACAGTTGCTTATTGTATATTAAGACATTCATTTTTAAAGTTCTTTGCATCGTAGAATTGATGTACTCTGAAATTACTGGTTTTATCATCATCAAATAGGGAGAGATTGTTAGAAATTGTATGTTTAAATTTCATGATGTGATATTGATAATGTATAATTGTTTAGTAGTTTTTGTAAAGTCTTTAATATGAATAGGATGTACTAAGACTTAGATTAGAAAGATCAAACTTGTTAGGTTGATCTTATGAGCTGAATTGATGTATAGATGATAGGATTAAATCGATAGTATAGTAATCGTAGAGCTACTTTATCATTTCATAGAGTTTATCATAGATAATAGAGTTAACTATGCTATTGTAGAGCATCCAATGCAAGATCGTAGAGTCTGCCAGAAGTTTGTAGAGTTAAGTTAAGACCACAGAGTCTGGAGAAAGATCGTAGAGCCCTCTCAAGGATCGTAAAGTAAAGTGAAGATCGTAAAGTCCGCTCTAAGATCGTATAGTAAAGAAAGATTGCAGAGTCTGCTCAAGGATCATAGAGTGCTCATCGTAGAGAGCTTTTTGTAGAGCACATCGTAGAGTGCCTCTCTACTCGTAAAGCAAGCAATCGTAGAACAACACGTAGAGTACAAGATCGTTGAGTAATTCAAGCCTCAACCTCTACGACCATCATGAAGCTCTACGATTTGTCCAAGTCATAGAACATGGCAAACCTGTCATAGGATTGACAATAAGAAACCTTGCAAAGTGAAGATCTTAAGATGTTTTCCAAACATTCTTAATTCAAATAGAAGATCATATAGTGTTATGTCTAACCACTATCTTAGAGATGTGACACCACTCACAAATGGCAGGTAAAGTTACAGTCTGATATGACCAGTCAAAGCTGAAAACAAGCTGTTATATTCACTCTAAAAGTCAACATCAAAGAATATCTAGGAGCGGAGCATTAAATGCACAACGGTAACTCTCCAATGGGAAGAAATCAATGAAGTCTATAAAAGGGCAAGGAGATTTAAGTTAACAGTAATGAATCACCAAGCATAAAGCTAAATCTCTCTAAAGTCAAAAGAGTTCTACTCTACGATTTGAAAACTACTCATTCTGCTATTAAGTACTTAAGAAGTCAAACTCATTGCAACTTAGCAGCACCTCAAACAACTAACTTACAATTGTGATTCATCTGGTCTAGTGACCATTGTACCAAGTCTAAATAACTTGAAGAGTTACGTTCTAAGTGAACTGGTCTAAATGACTTTGTCTTAGTGACATCTGCCGAGACTAAGTGACTCGAAGGAATTTTAGTGATTCAATTTGTACTACATCGTAGTGATCTAGTCTAAGTGACCCATGCTTCCTTAGTGAATTTCTTACTGGTAGAGTAGAAGAGTTGACTAGGAGTTATTTGTACTCCTAACTACTTAAATATCTTGTGTCATTTACTTATTGCATTTGCATTCTGTCAATTAATTATTATATCTATTTGTGACTGAAATCCATATAAACTAAATTCAAAACTTTGATTTCATTATATCTTTAAAGGGATTTCAAACTAATATTTTGTCGTGCTTAATTAACTTTAATTAATTAATTATATGGTAATGCATCCTTAATAATAAGTGAAAAAGTTTTTAAAGAATCTATTCACCCCCCCTTCTATATTTCTTTTGTGCCTCTAGAAAATAACAATATACACACACACACACACACACATATATATATATATATATATTTGTTTATTTTGTGTATTTAGTTTATCCCTCTAATTACATATAATTTATTCCTTGTGCATTTCTCATTATAGTTAAAGTAAATTATTTTGGTACAAATAGGCAATAATATAAAGTTTGTGAAAAACTTTTGGGCGTTAAGAAACCTGTGATAATAAAATTGTGTGGTTGTATACGAGTACATTATATCATTCATACATTCATCAAATTAACAACAAAGTATCTTTTTGTAAAATAATATTATTTTATAAATGAATTTTTTTTTGTGAAACGGATTGAAAGGATGCTTATATATATATATATATATATATATATATATATATACACATATACACACACACACATATTTGTTTGTTTTGTGTATTGAGTTTATCCCTCTAATTATATATAATTTACTCCTTGTGCATTTCTCATTATATTTAAAGTAGATTATTTTGGTACGAATAGGCAATATTAATAATATAAAGTTTGTGAACATCTTTTGGACGTTAAGAAACTAAAGATACATAAGTATAAGTATATTCTAAGTTTAATATGTTTAAAGAATATATACAAAAAATTCGTTTGGAAATTGGAAAAGTCAAGGGAAAAGAAGATGAGTTCTTAAATTTTATTGCAACATCTTTATTTATTTTTTATTATATTTTTACATTGTCCATAATATTAGGTTTGTTAAAAGTATAAATGGTTTGATATAACTCTGTTGGGATATTCTTTTTCCTTATTTTTTTTTACATTTATTTTTTATTTTCTTTCTTTTTTTATTTCATGTTTTTTATTTTTACATTATGAGTTTGTTTACATATTTGATCCATAACTCTTTTCGATATAATGTTAAGGTGACAAAAATCACTATAAGAAAAAGGCTTAAACCCGACGAAATTATCTTCGACGGACTACTTTCCGTCGCAATTAACTTAAGATCGACGGAATATTCCGTCGACGATACATCCCTCGTAAATGAGTCAATTACGCCAGAATTCCGAAGTAAGGTGTGATTCGTGGCGCCAATTCTCTCGCCAACGTCAACATTAGTTTCGACAGACGGGTATTATGTTCGACGAATATTCCGTCGAAAATAAGTTATTTCCGAGGGAGTTATTTTCGATGGGCATTCCGCCGAAAATAAGAAATAAAACCTAATCAAAAGATCATTTCCTTCAGCCGCTACACCATTTTATTTTCTTCTCTCTCTTAACTCTCTCTCTCTCTGTCAGTCCTCTCTCTCTCTGATCTCCCAGTCCATCATCGCCGCCTCACCTCTCGTCCTCCTTCGTCACCGCCTCAGTCCATTGTCGCCTCCTCCTTCCAGAACCTCCTGCAGCCAATGCGGTGCCGCGGCTGAGTTCAGTCATCTCTCTCTATCATTCTGTCACTCTTCAAGGTTAGCTGTTAATTTGTAAAAAATATTTGATTTGTCATGAAATTTGTCATTCAATTTTTCATGTACTGAATTTTTGATAAATTTGTCATGTACTTAAATTGGGAATTGGGAATAATTGTTGAATCTAAAATTAACAATTGGAATATTAGAATCTGATAGTTGAGTTCAATTCAATTTTTTGAATATTGCATACTGAAATTGGGAATTGTCATTTAATTTTATTTTTTTCTGAAATTATTGATGCGTATTGGGATATTTGAATCTAATAGTTAAGTTCAATTCAATATTGCATACTGAAATTGGGAGTTGAATGTAAATGTACTGATGCATACGGAAATTGAGAATTGTTATTCATTTTTATCGATGCATATGCATATTGGTGCCCAATATGTTGTTGTCTTGCATACTGAAATTGGTTATGTTGTTGTTGTCTTGCTGAAATTGAGATTATCAGTCAAATAAACTGAACATACAATTGCTTTAATTTGCTTTCCTCGGTTTCAATTGCAGCTTATTTGTATGTTGTTCTACTGGTACTTGTTATTAGCATGTTTGTAAAATTATTTTCGATGGAATTTCCGACGAAAAGTTCCGTAAGAATTATAGAAGGTAATAAATAAATAAATACTTAACTATAAAAGGCAGTTAGAACTTAGTTTGACATTAAAATAAATTAAACTACACAATTAAGTAACATTTACTTAGTTGACTACCACTAAAATAAAATAAAATTATAATTAACTTTAACATAAATACATATTATAGTAAATATAATGTAAGAAAAAAAGGATACAAATAATATCATATAAAAACTAAGTAGCATTTATTTAATTTGGTACTCCTAAAATGAAATAAAATGAAATAAATTAACTAAAATAAATTAAATTGAATTAACTTAAATTTAATAATATAATATAAATTAAAAAATAAAATAAAATAAAAAAAATAAAATCAATTTAAATAAAATGAAATTAATTAATTAAAGTAAAATAAATTAAATTAAATGAAATAAATTAAATAAAAAATAAAATAAAATAACTTAAATTAAATAATTGAATATAATACGATACAATACAAAAAGAATAAACAAAATAAAATAAAATAAAAATGAAATGAAATAAATTAAGTAAAATAAATAAATAAAATAAAATAAATAATACAATATAATATAGTATAATTCAAAATAAAATAAAATAAAGTAATTTAAATGAATTAAAATAATTAAATAAATTAAAAATAAATAAAATAAAATTATATTAATGAATTAAAATTAATAAAATAAATGATATTAAAATTGATTAAACTAAAATAAAGTATTATAATATAATATACTATTTGGAACTAAGTAGCATTTACTTAGTTCCACTGCTACATAAAATAAAGTCCAAATACTATTATCTATTCAAATGAATAGTTCTCATAAATTACGTACGTAGCATTTACATAGTTTCTCATTGATAAAATAAACTAAGTAGCATTTACTTAATTTGCCACAAATAAAATAAACTACATATATACTTGTGCATGTAGTATAGTTTAGAGCTTAAAAAGTCGTTTGACAATCTCTAGTCTGGAACTGTTACTGGATGTTACGTCTTTCATTTAAGCCAGTGTCAAAGGCTTGAGTACGATTTTTTTTTGAGAATTTTTCGGCTGTTATCTTTACATGTTCTTTGAGTGTATACTTAGATTAAGTTATCTTAGTCTATTTTGTGTACTCGGAGACCATGAGGAGGTGTTGCCGAAATTTTCTTTAAACAGAAGAAGCGTGCTCAAGGTGTTGGCACTAATGAGGAGACGCATCCAGGAATAAGATAGAAGCCTAACCCTTATAGAGTGGAGATAATAGGAAAATACAATTCAGGTATGGACCACATATATGACTATCCCTGTTCTGAATGTGTCTTTTCTTCATTTAAAGTTGTTAGCCAACCAAAGTTGGATGTACCATAGGATACCGTTTGATGGGAGGGGATTAGTTGATGCTTACCGTGATGGGGTCTGCAATTTTTTGAACAAAGCAATAGAACATGCTGATGATCCGAACAGAAAGATGAGATGCCCGTGTGTCAAGTGTAAAAACCTAATCTGAACGAAAGCCGATGAAATTAAATTCGACTTATTTTCACGTGAGTGTGTGGATGGGTATTCCGTATGGATTCATCATGGGGAATTAGCTGAATTGAGGGAACTGATACAGTGTAGACCAACCAGTTCACGGGAATTTATACGCCGATAACTATGATGCCGTGGGGATGTTAGTCGATACTTATGGCCCTAACAATATAAATTGGGCTAAAAATGAGCATTCATCAATTAGTGCTCAGTAAGAGCCAAATGATACAGCTGTTGGCTTTTACAAGATGTTATCATGCCCGCGAATTACTACGAAGTGAAGAAGATGGTAAAGGGATTGAATATGAGGTATCAGAAGATTGATGCTTGTGAGCAGGATTGCATGTTATATTATGGGGAGGACAGAGATAAGGTGCAGTGTGATATATGCAACTTGTCTCGGTACAAGGCGACAAAACGTTGGGGAAAGGAGAAGCATGTGCCTAAGAAGATCTTATGGTACTTTCCTCTTGCGTCGAGGCTTCAACGGCTATTCATATCGTCCCACACTATGGAGCATATGTGTTGGCATAGAACAAGGGACGTCGTACCTGGTCAGCTGACTCACCCTGTAGATGGAGATGAATGGAAGAAGTTTGATAAAAAAAATTCACAGTTTGTAGAAGAAGTCAGGAATGTGAGACTCGGCATGGCTATGGATGGCTTCTGGCCATTTAATAATTTTAGTCAGCCCTACTCTGTTTGGCCAATGATCATGGTAGCTTATAATCTTTCACCGTCAATGTGCATGAGGGATCTATATTTGTTTTTGACTTTACTCATACCAGGTGATAAGAGTCCTACAAAAGACATAAACGTGTATTTCAGGCCGTTAGTCGATGAACTGAAGATGTTATGAGAGACGGGGGTCTAGACGTTTGATAAATCGGTTAAACAGAATTCTGTGATGAAGACAGTCTTATTGTGGACTATCACTGACTTTCCAGCACTTGGGATGATGAGTGGTTGGTCGACACACGGGAAGTTATCATGTCCAGTGTATATGGGGGATGTGCAAGGCACATAGCTACAGCATGGGCAGAAAACTAGTTTCTTTGGAATAGCTCGTGGATTATTGCATGTTAATCACATTTACAAAAAGATGTATGCACAGTTCAACAGAAAGACGGTGAAGAAGGGGGTTGTTGGTGGACTGTCGGGAAGCGAGGTCTTGGGCTGACTGAATGATTTGACATTTCCACCGCTAGGGAAGGAGGACAGTAAGTTGAGAGCATTAGGGTACGGGAAGACTCATAACTAGACACACCTGTCCATATGCTTTAAGTTGTCATATTGGGTCACGCTTTCAATCTGTAATTGTATAGATAACATGAATAGAGAAAAGAATGTATTCGAGAACTTATTTTACACCGTGTTAGATGCAAGTGGTAAAACAAAAGACAATGACAATGCACGAAAAGATTTGGAGGCACTGAACATAAGGCAAAAATTGTGTCTCCGCCCTAACGATTCAAAACCTAAAGCTTCATTTTGTCTTACCAAGCAACAGGTTAAAGACATTTGCAAGTGGGTAAGTGCGTTGAAGCTCTCAGATGGATATACTTCTAACATATCTCGTTGCAGTAAAGTTGAGTAGTTGATAATTAATGGGTCCAAAAGTCACGATTGTCATGTATTTATGCAAAAGTTGATGTCAATTATATTTCGTGAGATGTTACCCAAAAAAGTTAAAGATGTCTTGACCGAACTTTCAAATTTCTTTCGGGATCTATGCTCAACGGTTATAAGGTACAGTCATGTGGAGCAGATGGAAAACAATATTGTGCTTACAATTTGTAAGCTCGAAATGATCTTCCCTCCAAAGTTCTTTAACTTGATGGAACATCTGCCTATTCATCTACCATATGAACTTAAACTTGGAGGATCGGTGCAATATCGGGGGTTGTATCCTTTTGAAAGGTAATATCATCTACAAATTGTATTTTGATGATATTTATAACTCATATTCTTAATTAATTCCTTTCAATCAACGTATTTCAGGTATATGCGTCGATTAAAGTAGAAAATAAAAAACAAAACTCGTGTAGAGAGTTCTATTGTTGAACACTATACGAAGGAAGAGCTTGTCAACTTCTACTCCTTATACTTTGACGATATTGTCTCAACGAAGCATAACCGTTTAGGTCAGAATGAGGTCGTCGGACCCTAACCTCATGCTGATGAGTTAGTTGTATTCACCTATCCGGCTAAATCATTTGGCCATGAGACGATGACTTACTTAAGCAACAAAGATTTGAAGATTGTATCTACATACGTGCTTCTAAATATGCCTGAAGTATCGTTATACATCAAGTATGTATTATTATTTGTTGAATCTTTAATATTTAGAAGTGTAATCAACAATTAAACCTTGTTATTATTATTTCAGTTCATTCGAAGAGGAAGCATATGTTTCTTACTCGGGGTTACATGCAGCATAGTTGGAAGCATTCACTACTGCTAATTTCCAATAGTGGTTTCAGAGAAGGGTTGAAGAAGATAACGTTTTTGAGCGTTTTAGAGATGTCATCTGAGGTCCTTATAAACTTATTAGTTCATTTCCCGGTTGCTTCGTGAATGGGTACAGATTCAAGGTCTATTAGTTGAATGAACTCACATCAGTCAATTTTGGCATTGTCATGTTAGGAAGCTGTTACCAAGATTCCGAGTCCAATTACTATGGACATTTAAGGGATGTGGTTATGCTCAATTATCCTGAGGGTAAAATGGTAGTTACATTTAAGTGTCACTAGTTTGATACTGAAAAAGGTGTTAAAGTTGATCGTAATAGAATCGTCACAGTAGTTATAAAGTCAAAGCTATAGATGACGTATTCGTATTAGTCAGTAAAGTGACTCAAGTGTACTACGTACCTAATGTCATAAATAGTAGAAGCCCCTGATATACAATTGTCACAATGAAAACTCGGGCATTTAATGGTGCTAATTTGTTTGGGACGGATGAGCCATTACAAGAAAATGTTAGCAATCCCAGACAGGTAGTGCTAAATGATGACGATGTGATGACAAATGATGTCGTTGACATATTCGATGATGAGGATGTCGAGGAAGACGTGGTCGTGAATAAGTATGTCATCGTTCAAGATGATAACGACGTTGAAACTGATAATGAAGAGGAAGATACATAATCCAAGAATGATAATGATGTTGAGTCTAACGGGTTTGATGACGTACTAGGTTTAAACTTATTTATGTTTTGTAAATAATTCAGTATTACTAGTGCATATTTAATTAACTTAACTACAAATTCATATACGTTATTTTGGTTATTTAAATAAGAGATTTATGGCTAGACATAGTGGTGGTCGTTGTGGTGGTGGCCGATCAGGATCAATTGATGGTAGCCAGGGCGGCTCATCTTTAGGAGCTAGTAAGTTGTCGTTATTATGATTTCGATATTTCTCAATTCACTTTTTCATATTTTCTAAAAATGTTATATTAAACTCAATTATTGTAATAATTATAGATACTGGTCGTTGACGTCACCAAGGGACTAACCTCGGTATCTTTGGTCGTCCACCGGCAGTTCTACTTACAGGTCGGGTAAATGTTGCCTTTACACGGTAAATGTTAAAGAATAAGAAATAAGTAATAAAATCAATATAATTTATTTGATGACACAACTAACATAACACAATATTATTTTATTTTTATTATAGTATATTGGACCCGGTCGCTAAGGCGACCATACACCCCATATATCTGACGCACCTCCCGACTGGTTGCATGCGCTTCAGCCAGTACGCGCAATACGGTGCCTCCTTTATGGAGATTGTGTTGCACGAGTTTCACATAAGCTAATTTACTTAAATTACTTAATTATACGTATATAGTCATTACACAATTAATTAATTTTTTCTGATAAGTTATCATTTTTTATAGACTTATTTTAGATATGAAGAGGTCATCTCTCAAGCAGCCAGCAACAGTGTTATTATTGCACATGTCGCGAAGAATTACGCCGGTTAGTTTTACGAGATGAGACAGAGGGTCACCCGGGCAGTTTCTAACTAGCCCGGGACTACGATACGAGATCATCAGTCCTAGATAGTCTCAGATGCAGCATGGGAGGCCATATGTACACACTGGGATGCTGATGACTACAAGAAGAAGTTCGAGCAAGCAAAGAAGAATCGTGGTCAGCTCCGAGTCGTACACACTACTGGCTCACAGTCCTTTGAGGAGGTGAAGTCGGTAAGTATCTATTTTTAGTTGTTTAGTTACTCAATTGTCATCAACATACTTAATAAATGTTATATGAATGTATTTATTAGGTCACGCGGGCGAGCTTGGGTCGACCTTCGACCATAGTAGAGTTCTAGGATAGAGCCCACACGCCAAAGGACTCTACTATGTTTTCTGCAGCATTAGTTATACGGGTAAGACTAATCTCAATTTTAAGTAATTATTAATATTATTTAATTAATAAAATGATTTAATTAACTCACATATACAAAATAAATTACAAGTATGATTTCAGAAGCTTCGGGACTTGCGAGATGCTAGGGGGAATTCTGAGCTGTTAGATTCCACCATCCCTCCGCCCGAGATTAAATTATCTCGAGATGAGGATCTGAGTCTATGAGTTGCGTCTCAGGATCCCCCTACTAGCAATACCAGTAGGTATTGAGTGTTGGGTCTGTCGAGGGTACCAGCGTATACACTACCTGGAGGTATTTATATTTATTATGTTTCTCGTTATATCATAATTTATAAGATAATAGAAATTATTATTAGTAATGTTATATATATTTATTTTCGCAAGCTCTAGCCAGCGCCAGCGTTCGGGAGCACCTGTTGGACCATCGCATACGGGCGCTACCTTGGACGACGCCATGTTTCAGAGGGTTATAGCGGTGGTGTCGGAGATGTTTGGTATGGATCCAATATTCCTTCGTCAGGACCTGCCTAGTCGTGCTCGCCTCCACCAGCTTTCTTAGGACATTGCAACAGGGGTCACCGTCGAGAGTATGGGTATCCCTCCAGGGCGATACGCGATGAGGTGGTCCAGATGGTGGTTATCCTACTCACAGAGGCTTTTGGGCCAATGTTGAGTCAGCCCTCGACTACTCAGGTATTCTATTATTATTTTAAGTTGATTATTCTGCATGTTATTTAATTTTCATTTAGATATCTCTTAAATTATCTCATGCGGACTAATGAGTTATATTTTTAATTATATCAATAGGGTGGCAATCCCGAGCAAGTTGGTGATGGCGAGTGTCGACGCCGGTTTTTCGCCCTTCCGATTTTAGCCTTTTATTAGGTGCCTTTTTGGGAAAAGGTCGGCTTGACTGTCGACGGGGTTTTGAAAGATCGCTTGTTATGATGAGCCAATTAACCAGAGTCGCCAGTTGGTATATTTGAAATGGATGTACCAACTCATCCGAGTTTTCGTTTTTTTATAAATTGCTGGCTCATATGTGACTCCGAATTAATTGGTCTGCGAATTGAGATTCCTAGAGTTCGGGGGCTTGCTTAAGTGAGGGGAAGGTGTTAGGCACCCCTCGACTTCCGTGAAAACACGGTTACCGCAATCTTGATGCTTTTCCTATCCTTTAAATCCTTAGAATGTGTGTGTGCGCGCGTATGTGTGTGTGTGTGCTTATGCGAATGTTTGTGGTGAGTTTTGTATGAGAGAAAACCATTTGGGTTTTTATGACAAGTCGTGTTTTGCTTTGAGAATGCTTTAGAACGTCCTTCGACCTATATGAGAGAGCTTTATTCTTTATGAGAAATGTTTGATTTTAATTGTCAAAAGCTATGAGGTTTTCATTAGGTGTCGTTTTGGCAAAACAAGAGTTTTAAACCTTTGTCAAAATAGGAATCGAGATCTATACGTTGCTTTCATAGATGAAATGATGGGCAATTTCTAGGATCTCTTTAACCCTATGCATGAAGATTTAATGAAAACGTCATTTTATTTATCAAACCATTTTTTGTGATATTTGAAAATGATGTCTTCTTTAGCTTTCTTGTTGAATAGGAATCGACATTCGTTAGCATTCTCAATTTTAAGCCTCGTGATGCTAACAACCTAATTTGATTGATTTTTATGAAGATCTTTATCATTTAGTTTTGAAATCAATTTTTTTGTGTCATAAATCAAATAAAGCAATAAAACGCGTGGGGGTTATTCATGGGCATGTAAGCCATCAAAATAACCCCAAACGCCCACCATCACATATTTCATTATTATGGGGCCTTAAACCCGATTATCGCCTTGGCGTCGTTTTAAGGCCCGGCGATTACATATTTACAATAACGGATACATCCACCCGATTACATACATTCAAAAATGTCCATCATCGGATTTGGACCACGGGGTCGCATTCCTAGGCTCACATCCGAACTTATTGTACAACCACCAAATGGATGTAGCGAAAATAAACAACAACGGGATGCCTAACACTCTATGATGTCTTACAAGGATGATTGAAATATACTACGAATGATACATTGCCATACGAACTCTATTTTTGCACCAAACGGATATCATCGGGTTATTAGGGGAATTTCATTCCGATGAGACCCTCACTAATAATCCCTAATCCATGGCTTCACAATAATATGTAGGAAAAAAACTATATTTAAGGTAATTTGGATGACCCAAAAGCTTGGCCAAAATGGTATAACAAAATGCTAAAACAAAAGATTTATCACCTTGCAAATGATCCCCACAATATGTATGAATTTGTGTATTGAGTAGAGTAGAAAAATATGGAATACAATCTCACAAAATAGGTACAATTCCTTACTATTTCTCACTCTTTTCTCTCTTAATTTTGCTGTTTTCTTCCTCTTTTTCTTCCTCTCCCCGAGCTCCTTTTCCTGCTGAATCCCTCTCTCATTTCCTGTATGCGAACTGGCCTAATAAGGCACTGCCAAAGCCGCAGATAGATCTGCGGCTGGCCCTTGGTTCTCCCCCCAGCCGCGCTCGAGTCCCGTGCGCTTCGAGTCCCGTGCTGCCTCGAGTTCCGTCCTTGGCCGCGAATTGATCTGCGGCTGACTGTGCTGATTTTCTCGTTTTTCGTGCCTCGTCTCGATTTTCGTGTCGTACCGTTGGTTTCCGCTGACGGGTTTGCGTTCGGCAGTCCGGGAACCGTCGGGAAACGTGCCACGTCATCCGGGTAAGCACAGTGATCAGTAACTGACTCTCGACATTCGCTTGTTGTCGTGTCGGCTTCAATATCATCCCGTTGTGGTGGCTTTGAGGGTTCGTCTTTATGTCCACCTTTTATTCTCGTGTGCCGGGTCAATTGACGATTTTGCCCTCCTGCCAGGGTTAGTATAGGAAATGCAAAAATCGGGTGTCTACAGCTGCCCCTCTTTATCATGTTTATGCAATGATAAATGAAATGAACAGGATAAAGAATAGACACTCGATGCATGAATGACAGTGCACAAGAATGACAATACATACGTGACTTGCTTGGATCTCAGCCCTTCCCAGGGTTGTTGTTGGTTTGGATCTTAGCCCTTCCCAGGGTTGTGGTTTGTTTGGATCTCAGCCCTTCCCAGGGTGTTAGTTTGGATCTCAGCCCTTCCCAGGGTTTTGGTTTGTTTGGATCTTAGCCCTTCCCAGGGTGTTAGTGTTTGGTTGGATGCCTTCCCAGGTTTGCTCACCACTCTGTCGCGGTTTGCTCGGATGCCTTCCCAGGTTTGCTCACCACTCTGTCATGGTTTGCTTGGATGCCTTCCCAGGTTTGCTCACCACTCTGTCGCGGTTTGCGTGGATGCCTTCCCAGGTTTGCTCACCACTCTGTCGCGGTGTGCTTGGATGCCTTCCCAGGTTTGCTCACCACTCTGTCGCGGTTTGCTTGGATCTCAGCCCTTCCCAGGGTTTGTTGTTTTTTTTGTCTCTTTTTTTTTCTTTTTGTGGATACCAGCCCTTCCCAGGGTTCCTCACCATCTTGTTGTGGTTCGCGTGGATCTCAGCCCTTCCCAGGGTTTGCTCACCACTCTGTCGCGGTTTGCTTGGATGCCTTCCCAGGTTTGCTCACCACCCTGTCGCGGTTTGCTTGGATCTCAGCCCTTCCCAGGGTTTGCTGTTTTTTTTTCTTTTTTTTCTTTTTGTGGATACCAGCCCTTCCCAGGGTTGCTCACCATTTTGTTGTGGTTCGCGTGGATCTCAGCCCTTCCCAGGGTTTGCTCACCACTCTGTCGCGGTTTGCTTGGATGCCTTCCCAGGTTTGCTCACCACTCTGTCGCGGTTTGCTTGGATCTCAGCCCTTCCCAGGGTTTGTTATTTTTGTTTTTTTTTTCTTTTCGTGGATACCAGCCCTTCCCAGGGTTGCTCACCATCTTGTTGTGGTTCGCATGGATCTCAGCCCTTCCCAGGGTTTGCTCACCACTCTGTCGCGGTTTGCTTGGATGCCTTCCCAGGTTTGCTCACCACTCTGTCGCGGTTTGCTTGGATCTCAGCCCTTCCCAGGGTTTGAAGTTTTTTTTCTTTTTTTTTTTTTTTTTTTTTTTTTTTTTTTTCTTTTTGTGGATACCAGCACCCTTCCCAGGGTTGCTCACCATTTTGTTGTGGTTCGCGTGGATCTCAGCCCTTCCCAGGGTTTGCTCACCACTCTGTCGCGGTTTGCTTGGATGCCTTCCCAGGTTTGCTCACCACTCTGTCGCGGTTTGCTTGGATCTCAGCCCTTCCCAGGGTTTGCTGTTTTTTTTTTTTTTTTTTTTCTTTTTGTGGATACCAGCCCTTCCCAGGGTTGCTCACCATTTTGTTGTGGTTCGCGTGGATCTCAGCCCGTCCCAGGGTTTGCTCACCACTCTGTAGCGGTTTGCTTGGATGCCTTCCCAGGTTTGCTCACCACTCTCTGTCCGCGGTTTGCTTGGATCTCAGCCCTTCCCAGGGTTTGCTGTTTTTTTTTTTTTTTTTTTTTCTTTTTTTGGATAACAGCCCTTCCCAGGGTTGGGCACCATTTTGTTGGGGTTCGCGTGGATCTCAGCCCTTCCCAGGGTTTGCTCACCACTCTGTCGCGGTTTGCTTGGATGCCTTCCCAGGTTTGCTCACCACTCTGTCGCGGTTTGCTTGGATCTCAGCCCTTCCCAGGGTTTGTTGTTTTTGTCTTTTTTTCTTTTCGTGGATACCAGCCCTTCCCAGGGTTGCTCACCATCTTGTTGTGGTTCGCGTGGATCTCAGCCCTTCCTAGGGTTTGCTCACCACTCTGTCGCGGTTTGCTTGGATGCCTTCCCAGGTTTGCTCACCACTCTGTCACGGTTTGCTTGGATCTCAGCCCTTCCCAGGGTTCAGCCGAGTCTTGCCTTGATTCGTCGTATTCGACGTCCGACTTATTCAGAATTTTGTATTTTATTTTCACATAACGAGTCATGTATGATGCAAGCTTTTTATTCATGGATAGAGAATGACCCCTGTACAGTCTTTTTGATACTATTTTCCACAGGTGTCGTCGCCAGATGCCGTGGGATGCTTGGATCTCGATCTTCCCACAGGATTGGTCGGTGGCTTCTTCGCTGATTGGACGGTTTGTCGCCGGTGACAGAGCTATGGCAGATGATCCTCCGGAGCGTTCCTGATCCTTATTATCCTTTCCGGTGTCGGCGGGCTTTGCGGAGGGTATTCTGAGCCATTAGGTCCCTGTCCGTCCGGTGCTCACGCATCTCGATTACTACCGAGGCTGAGAGGTATGCTGCTCTTGTTGAGAGAGATGCTGATATTCTGGCCAGGGATGTTGCTGATGCTGATAGAGACGCCCTTGTATTGCAGACTAAGGCAATTATAGATGCTCACACTCTGAGACCGTTAGCCGAGCCACTGCTTATTGGATCGCGTCGACATGATGGGGCAGCAGATTGCAGGGAATGTCGATGCCTCAGATCTATCCACCACTTTATCCATCCTGCTTTCGATTAGTTTCAAATTGGTAGATCATTTTATTTCCTGCATAGACTATGTCAGTCTCATCGGTTATCAAAAGAGAAACCTTGTAACAAAATGACTTATTTATATAGACAGGTATTTAGATTTAGTCGTTTTCCCCCCTTTTTGTCGTATCGTTGCCTTTCATTGGACCCTCATTTTATCCAGCTAACCATGATTTTGATATCTCGCCTTCTTTCTCTTCACAAGTCTTGATGGGGATTTGTCAGATATTGCCGCACCTCCTGTCGATTTCATCGGCTGAGTCTTCTTAGATTTGGGCTAACTGCTTGGTTGGGTTAGGGTTAGGTCACTTAAGATGAAGCTGATCAGGTGGCTGGTTTCGGAAAAGTTTCGAGGGTATAGGAAGGTTTTTCTGGCTATTGGGAATCGGTTTTGATGGAAGAAAGTGTTATTTTGTAAGGCATGGGACCGTGCCATGATGGCTTGCCTACGTACCCCCACAAGTCGGGAGATCAGGTCCTACGTAGTTCGTTCTCCAAAACAGGAGGAGAAAAATGACGAGGGATATTTTATTTTTATTTTTTTTTTTTTTTTTTTTTTTTTTTTTTTTTTATTTTTTTTATGCATAGAACCGCTTCACCGAGTCGGAATTAAGGGGTTGTGGAAACACCTCCCCATCCATTTCTTGCAGTATGAGGGCTCCTCCGGACAGCACTTTCTTAATCACAAAAGGCCCCTCCCAGTTCGGGGCAAACTTCCCCTTGGCTTCGTCTTGACAAGGCATTACTCTCTTTAACACTAGGTCATTTTCTTTGAATTTTCGAGGTCTTATCTTCTTGTCGTATGATCGGGAGATCCTTTGCTGATATAACTGACCGTGCAACACAGCGGCCACCCTCCTTTCATCAATTAGGGCCAATTGGTCGTACCGACTTTGCATCCAATCCTCCTCGTTTATCCGAGCATCAATCAAGATTCTGAGGGACGCCATCTCAACCTCAACTGGCAGAACCGCTTCCATTCCGTATACCAGAGCGTACGGGGTTGCCCCTGTAGAAGTACGTACCGACGTTCTGTACGCCAGCAAGGTGAGAGGTAGCAGATCCGGCCATCCCCGATGATTAGCAGACATTTTTGCCATGATCTTCTTGATATTCTTATTTGCAGCTTCCACTGCCCCATTCATCTTAGGACGGTAAATGACAGAATTGAGGTGTTTGATCTTAAACTGGTCGCATAATCCCTTCATGAGGGCATTGTTCAAATTCTTGGCATTGTCAGAGACTAAAACCTCAGGTTGCCCGTATCGGCAAATGACATTATTCCTGATGAAACCGACGATGATCTCCTGAGTTACTTTGGGGAAAGAAGCTGCTTCTACCCATTTAGTGAAGTAATCGATCATGACGAATATAAATCGGTGGCCGTTGCTTGCTTTGGGCTCTATTGGTCCGATCACATCCATACCCCACATTGAGAATGGCCAAGGGGAGGTCATACAGTGCAGTTCATTGGGAGGCGCATGGATAACATTACCGTGCGCCTGGCATTGGTAACACCGCTTGACGTGATCATCACAGTCGGCTTTCAGCGTCAACCAGTAATGCCCCGTTCTCAAGATCTTCTTGGCCAGCATCGGCCCACTCATGTGTGGCCCACACACTCCACCATGTATTTCGTCCATAATCTTTTGGGCCTGCATTTCATTTACACATCGTAGCAATCCCAAATTGGCATCCCTCTTGTACAGTGAATCTCCGCTCAGATAAAATTTCATTGCCATCTTTTGAATTCTCAACCTCTCCGCTCGGCTGGCTTGGTCGGGAATGGATCTATCCCTCAGATATTCCCTTATGTCGTGATACCAAGGCTGCTTTGGCAGAACCCCCTCGTCCGATAGTACCGCCACGTGCTCCTCGTATGCCGGGGCGTTCTGCACTGCTATCTCAATCTGTGGAACGTTCCTGCTCTTGATTGTGTGGACTAGAGAAGCTAAAGTCGCCAATGCATCGGCGAAATCATTCCGTCCCCGGGGGATATGTCGGAAAGCGATATCTTCGTACTCTTGCATCAGTTGGATAACACAACGGTGGTATGGAAGCAACCGGAGCTCTTTAGTGCTGTACACCCCGATCGCTTGTCTGATTACCAGCTCCGAATCCCCGAACACTGCTAACCTTTTCACCCCCATATCGCGGGCCAAACGGAGTCCCAATATACATCCCTCATACTCAGCTGTGTTGTTTGAGTTACTGAACTGTAATTTAGTGGCTACGGGGTATTGCTCTCCTGTGATAGAGACCAGGACTGCTCCGGCTCCTGCCCCCTCCGCATTCATGGCACCATCAAAATACAATTTCCAGAACTGCCCCTCGTCATCTTCTCTCGCGCGCAAGATCCAGAATACGTCTTCGCCCGGCAAAGGAGTGTCTAAAGGCTCCATTCCCCCTGATGGCGCTTCTGCCAATTGATCTGCAATTCCCTGCCCCTTCATGGCTTTCTGAGTTACGTATACAATGTCGAACTGCTGTAAGATTAACTGCCATCTTGAAAGTCGACAGTTCAGCATGGGCCGTTCAAAGATATATTTCAGGGGATCCATCCTTGATATCAGGTACGTGGTGTGCCCGTGGAGATAATGCTGTAATCTCATTGCAGCCCAAGCCAAAGCACAACAGGTCCTTTCGATAGGGGTGTAATTCTGTTCACATCGGCTAAATCTCTTGCTGAGGTAATAAATGGCCTGCTCTTTGCCTGATTCATTCTTCTGCCCCAGCATACAGCCCATCGCAATGTCATTGACTGATATATACATGAATAGAGGGATCTCATCCTTCGGGGGTACCAGCACGGGTGCTTCCGTCAGCTGCTTCTTAATGATCTGAAAGGCTTCCTGGCATTGCTCATTCCATTCTTGGGAGACATCTTTTCTTAACAGCTTGAAAATTGGCTCGCACGTGGTTGTCAAATGGGATATGAAGCGGCTGATGAAATTTATTCTTCCCAGAAATCCTCTTATTTCCTTTTCAGTGCGGGGTGCCGGCATATCCACAATGGCCTTAATCTTGGCCGGATCCAACTCGATGCCACGATCACTAACCAGGAATCCCAAGAGTTTGCCCGATTGCACTCCGAAAGCACACTTTGCCGGATTGAGCCTTAAATTATATTTTCTGAGCCGGTCAAATAGCTTTTGGAGATGGGTCACCATGATCAGATTCTATCTTTGACTTCACGATAATGTCATCCACGTAGACCTCTATCTCCTTGTGCATCATATCGTGGAACAGGGCCATCATAGCTCTTTGATAAGTAGCCCCTGCATTTGTGAGACCGAAAGCCAACCGTCTATAGCAGAAAGTGCCCCAAGGGGTGATGAAGGCTGTTTTCTCCCGGTCCTCCTCTGCCACCATTATCTGATGATACCCCGCAAAGCAATCAACGAAAGAGTACATCTCGTATTGGGCTGTGTTATCCACCAATATGTGTATAAAAGGTACTGGGAAATTATCCTTGAGACTGGCCTTGTTCAGATCTCTATAGTCAACACATACCCTCACTTTTCCTCCAGGCTTAGCCACTGGGACCACATTGGACAACCATTCTGGGTAAGTGGACACCATGATGATTCCAGCCCTGAACTGTTTGATGATCTCCTCCTTTACCTTCAAGCTCCATTCCGGTTTTAGCTTTCTTAGTTTTTGTTTGACAGGCTTGAAACCCTCTTTGATGGGCAGTTCGTGTACCACAATGTCGGTGGATAATCCGATCATGTCCTCATGAGACCAGGCGAACACATCCTCATACTGGCGTAGCAACTTGGTCATTTCTGCTTTCTGGTTAGGGGTCAGGTCTGTCCCTATCTTGAGCTCTTTGGGTTGGTCAGGGGTCCCGATATTTATGGTGACGGTTTGGTCTAAGTTGGGTTTGGGTTTATCCTCGACCCACCCTTTGATCTCGTCAGGCGCGTCATCGTAATCTGTCTCGTCCTGCTCAATACCCATTAAATCGAAATCCAGCTCGATATCAAAATCATAGTCATCATTCAAATTTGAGGGATCGCTTGTTAAGCAAGGAATACTCAAATTGGTACACCTGACATTGAAACAAAATACTGTCATATATATAATTCATCTTTTCACAATGATCGCTCTTAAAATAACATGACAAAATAACATAGTTATGCAAAATATCAATTAAAGAACCAAATCTGGAAGACATTCATCCCCCACTCTCCGGGGTCTACCACCCCGGCCCCCAGTTTTACCCTTGTCTGGATATTATTGGCTCCGCCGTCCAGTTATCGGTGGTCAGATTAGCCGGGAGGCGACATATGACAGACGGCTGTGCTCCAGGGACTTCCTTGACGACTACCGCCACATCGTATCCGTCCTCCCTCACAGCCTTATTAGGGATAACTAACCCTGCCCAATCGATGACAGGCACACTCTGTTGGGCTCCCGACGTTGTGGCCGTATCCTTCCCCTCTCCAATGTTTATTGATGGTCCGGAGATATAGCATTTGGTTTCGAACTGCTGCATGACCTCCCGCAGGAAACTCTTCCTTTTGACTGACTCATCATCCGCAGGAGTTAATTCTTTACCTTCTAATTCGGACACGGGCTTGCCTGTCCCTTGTTCATTGTGGACCTTCGGCATTAGGATTCCGGTCGATCGAAATGGGATTTCCCTTCGCGAGTGGTTCCGCTCTATGCCTCCATGATATCCCAACCCTGCCCTGCCTGTCTGGTTGGGCAGTTGAATAGGAGTGGAAATTCCTTGGCTGTCTTTTCCCAACCCCTGCCCAGGTTGAAACTTCATCTTCATCATTTCTCTAGCAACGAAGGTGAGCTCAGGGGAGGCTTTGGATTTTATGGCTGGCGCTCCCAGACCTCTATAGTGGGGAGTGCTGATTTCCAGTGCTTGAAAACTGGCAGGCGCCGCGGATTCGTCCACATTGATTACTGGCAGACCATTCTTGGACGGAAAAGGGTCATTACGCTCTGCGGAGATTGTTACCAGATTCCCGCTGACGATGAACTTGATTTGTTGGTGTAGTGTAGAGGGAACTGCCCCGGCCATATGTATCCACGGTCTTCCCAATAACATGTTATAACTGGCCGAGATATCCAGGACCTGAAAGGAAATATCGAAAGTACACGGCCCTATCTCCACGGGCAACTCTATTTCTCCCATTGTATCCTTCCGGGATCCATCAAAGGCTCGCACCACCACATGACTGGCCCGCAGGCGTTTGGGATTGATGTTCATTTTCCTCAGTGTACTGAGGGGACAGATATTCAGTGCTGATCCCCCATCAATCAATACCCCATTCATGACATACCCTGATGAGATCACTGCAATGTGCAGCGGTCTCCGATGCCCCCTTCCCTCTTTCGGGATATCATCATCGGTGAATGATAGCCCATTGTTCTCTAGCAGATGGTCCACTAGACGGCCGAAACTTTCTTGGCTAATTGTCTTGGGAATGTGCGCCTCCCCTAGGACTTTGGCCAAGATTCTGCAGTGGTCGTTGGATGATAACACCAAATCCATGATCGATGTTAGAGTCGATTCCTCACTCACCGTCCTGATCCCCCTTACTTCCGGATGATCCATCTTTTCCAAGAACTCCACGGCTTTCTCCTCGGATATCCTCTCGTTATCCTTTCTCTTATTCTTGAGGACTCTTCCTGGAAGATACAAGGGATTCCCCTTTGATGTTACGGAAGCACAACTGGCCGCCTCCTCTAATACACCCCCGTAGTTCCACGGTACTGTTTTTAGATTGTAAATAGGGATCTGTGGTCTTGCTGCGATGATGAGAGGTTTTGGAGCCGCTAACTTGATAGGCCCCCCTGTGATACTCCGGCTTGCACCCGTCAACCTAATCGGTGCCCCCTGCATATTCTCCTGACTACCCGTCATGCCAACCGTCCCATAAATCCCTATCATATAATTTCGCCTTGGCGGTCCTTCGGTTTCGATGGCTTCCACCATGTTGACCCCTCCCCCATCATGCTTCGGTAGGGGATTGATTTTAACATTCGGCGGCTCGGGCCGCTCCACCACGATTTCCCCGCTATCAATCAGGTTTTGAATTATGTGTTTCAGCATCCAACATTCCTGGGTGTCATGACCCGGGGAACCCGAATGATATGCACACTTTTTACTGGGGTCAAATTTTCTTCCCTTCGGGTCACATGGAGGTGCCAAATCGACAATCTTCCTCTGTGATATCAATATTGCCAAAATCTGCTCAAGAGGATCCCCAAGCGGAGTGAATACCCGCCTCTGTGTGGTCTCAAACCTCCTTCGTCCGTCCGTTCTGGGATTATCAAAATTTGGTTGCCGGGGCGGCACAAATCTTTGTATTTGTACAGGAGGGCTATTCTCCACTTTCCTGGATGATCCCTGCAGCACGAGAGAGACATCTTCCTCTTTTCGCTTTTGGGGCCTGCGGGAAGTACTGCCATAATTCCCACTTTGGATTTGTTCCGCAGCCGTTTCAAGAGCTGTGAAGTCCCGGATTTTACCAGATTTCAACCCCATATCCACCATTTCTCCATGTTTTATCATCTCGGCGAAAGGTCTTCCAATCCCCGATATGACCCGCTCATAATAAGGTGCTTCCTGTATATCCACAAAGGTCATCACCATCTCTGACTCACTCATTGGAGGATTCACTTGTGCGGCCATACCCCTCCATCGTTGGGCATAGTCCCTGAAGGTTTCCCTTGGTTGCTTCTTGATTTTTGTCATTTGATATCTATCAGGGGCCATCTGTGCCTGAAAGCTATACTGTGTCAGAAAGGTATGGGCCAGCTCCTCCCAATTATGAATCCGGGCATTATCGAGACGGGCATACCAGATCCTCGCCTCCCCCGTCAAGCTTTTCTGGAATAATTGCATCCTTAATCCTTCGTCTTCCGCATAGGACCCCAGTTCTCCAATATATATTTTCAGGTGAGTGTAAGGATCCCCTTTCCCATTGTATTTCTCGAATTCGGGGATCTTAAATTTCTCTGGATATCTGGTTCCGGGGAAGACACATAAATCTACATAATTAACCCTACCCAAGGAGCCTATGCCTTTTAAAGATTGGATGGTCTCCTCCATCTGCTTCATTTTTTTGCGAAGGTCATCAGTATCTCCCTCCTCTGGAATCGTGATTACTGTTTTGTTGAGGGCAGGAATGACCTTTGGGAGGACCGGCTCGTCCTTAAGCTGATGTTGGTTATTTTTGAATAGGATTGCATCATCCTTAGGAGGATTCTGGTCACCCCCTGGTGGTGGTACATTGTGCGGTCCCTGGTCTGACGGATCCTGTCTGATTAAGAACTGTTCTTTTAGCATTGTGGCCATTTCCATCATCTGCTTCCTAAAGTCATCAAACTCTTCCCGAGACACAGAACTATGATTGGGGAGATCAGCCATTTCAGAGGTAGAGACCTGGGCCTTTTTAGACTGCAAACGCGTTCGAGGAGCAATCCTACAGGGGAAAACGGTTTAAAGTTTAATCTAGGGAAATGAGAGATGTGGATGCATGCTCAAACTGTAAATTTTGTGATTTTAGGGTCCTTTAATCTTTCCCTGCAAAACCAAATGTTAGCAGTCTTTTATTGCAATAATCAATGCTAGACGTGAATTAGGAAGTTCCCAGCTGTTCCCTGCAACCATAGAGGTTAGTACCTTCTTTTAGCAACAGGGGATGTAAATGATATTGTATTGGGTCATGACATTTAATACGCGTAAACGTAAAAGGGCATGAAGAGACTTTTCCTGCGTTGGGTTAATCTGAGGCTGACCTATCCTAAGGTTACTCTCACGGGCTTTTCGGCATGAAGGTTCCCAAATCTTCGCAATCTACTCGTTTGAGCCCTTTCGATTGGAGTGGATTTGAGTGGTGCGTTTCCTGAGCCATCTCCGGGGAGCAGCCCCTTCGAGTCCAGTAATAAGCAACCGACGGGTTCGCCTCAGGAGGAGGTACAATCTCAACATACATTCACATTCATCGTCCTCACCGCATGCAAATGATTACTTTGAAGTAAAGAGAAACCCATTCAATCATTCACTCATTGGACAACAACACACATTTACACAACAATAAATAAAAGACGTCAAAATGTCATACGCACATACACAATTATAAATTTTAAAGGATAGGATAGCATCAAGATTCGAATGCGGCTTAAGCCCTCTAATATCCCCAGCGGAGTCGCCAGCTGTCGACGCCGGGAGGAATCGCTTACGCGGGGGTTGTTACCCTTTCCGATTTTAGCCTTTTCATTAGATGATTTTTGGAAAAGGTCGGCATTAATGTCGACGGGGTTTTTTAAAGATTGTTTTTTATGATGAGCCAATTTAACCAGAGTCGCCAGTTGGTATATTTGAAATGGATGTACCAACTCATCCGAGTTTTCATTTTTATAAATCGCTGGCTCATATGTGACTCCGAATTAATTGGTCTGCGAATCGAGATTCATAGAGTTCGGGGGCTTGCTTAAGTGAGGGGAAGGTGTTAGGCACCCCTCGACTTCCGTGAAGCACGGTTACCGCAATCTTGATGCTTTCCTATCCTTTAATTCATGAAATGTGTGTGTGCGTGTGTGTGTGTGTGTGTGCCTATGTAAATGTTGTGGTGAGCTTGCATAAAAGAATCATTTGGATTATTAGGGAAAATTGTGTTCTAATTTGAGCATGCCTTAGAATGTCCATCGGCTTAAACGAGAAAGCTTTTATGAGAAAAGGATTGATTTTAATTAGCAAAACTATGAGATTTTCATTAAGCGTCGTTTTGGCAAAACAAGAGTTTTAAACCTTCGTAAAAATAGGAATCGAAATCTATACATTGCTTTCATAAAATGATGGGCAACTTCTAGGATATCTTTCACCCTACGCACCAAGATTTAATAAAACGTTGTTTTATTTTTATAAAACCATTTTTTGTGACATTTGAAAATGATGTCTTCTTTAGCCTTCTCGTTTAATAGAAATCGACATTCATTAACACCTCCAAATTTTTAGCTACGTGATGCTAACCTCCTAATTTGCTTGATTTTTAAGAAAAACCTTCATCGTTTAATCTTTGAAATCAATTTTTTTGTGTCACAAAATCCAATCAAGCAATAAACACGCGTCGGGGCTATTCATGGGCATGTAAGCCATCAAAATAACCCCAAACGCCCACAATCACAAGTTTCACTATTTCGGGGCCTTAAACACGATTATCGCCTTGGCGTCGTTTTAAGGCCCGACGATTACATATTTACAATAACGGATACATCCACCCGATTACATACATTCAAAAATGTCCATCCTCGGATTTGGACCACGGGGTCGCATTCCTAGGCTCACATCCGAACTTATTGCACAACCACCAAATGGATATAACGAAAATAAACAACAACGGGATGCCTAACGCTCTAGGATATCTTACAATGACGATCGAAATACACTATGAATGATACCATACCATAATAACTCTAAGATTTTTTTCACCAAACGGATATCATCGGGCTATTAGGGGGAATTTCATTCCGATGAGACCCTCACTAATAATCCCTAATCCATGGCTTCACAATAATATGTAAGAACAAAAACTACATTTAAGGTAATTTGGATGACCCAAAAGCTTGGCCAAAATGGTATAACAAAATGCTAAAACAAAAGATTTATCACCTTGCAAATGATCCCCACAATATGTATGAATTTGTGTATTGAGTAGAGTAGAAATTTATGGAATACAATCTCACAAAATAGGTACAATCTCTCAATACTTCTCACTCTTTTCTCTCTTAATTTTGCTGCTTTCTCTCTCTTTTTCTTCCTCTCCCCGAGCTCCTTTTCTGCTGAATCCTTCTCTTCTCTTTCCTGTATGCGAACTGGCCTAATAAGGCACTGCCAAGGGCAGCCGCAGATCTATCTGCGGCTGGCCGCAGATATATCTGCGGCTGGCCCTTGGTTCTCCCCCCAGCCGCGCTCGAGTCCCGTGCGCTTCGAGTCCCGTGCTGCCTCGAGTTCCGTCCTTGGCCGCGAATTGATCTACGGCTGACTGTGCTGATTTTCTCGTTTTCCGTGCCTCGTCTCGATTCTCGTGTCGTACCGTTGGTTTCCGCTTACGGGTTTGCGCTTGGCAGTCTGGAACCCGTCGGGAAACGTGCCACGTCATCCGGGCAAGCACAGTGATCAGTAACTGACTCTCGACATTCGCTTGTTGTCGTGTCGGCTTCAATATCATCCCGTCGTGGTGGTTTTGAGGGTTCGTCTTTATGTCCACCCTTTATTCTCGTGTGTCGGGTCAATTGACGATTTTGCCCTCCTGTCAGGGTTAGTATAGGAAATGCAAAAATCGGGTGTCTACAATCATCATCATCATAATAATAATAATGATAATGATAATGATAATAATAATAATAATAATAATAAAGATAATAATAACGATAATTATAATAATAATAATAACAATAATAATAATATTGATGATGATAATAATAATAATAATAATAATAATAATGATAATAATAATGATAATAATAATGATAATAATAATAATAATAATAATAATAATAATAATAATGATAGTAATAATAATAATAATAATAATAATAATAATAATCATAATCATAATCATAATAATAATAATAATAATAATGATAATGACGATAATGATGATGATAATAATAATAATAATATTAACATTAATAATAATAATAACAACGATAATAATAACAATAATAATGATAATAATAATAACTATAATAATAATAATAATAATGATAATAATAATAATAATAATAATAATAACAATAATGATAATAATGATGATAATAATTATAATAGTTATAATAATAATAAATTAATAATAATAATAATGATAATGATAATAATAATAATAATAATAATAATGATGATAATAATGATAATAATAATAATTTTTAAATGTCTTTTCATTTTTCCTAAATTTTTAAATTTAATGTCTTTTATACTTTAATTTTTAAATATCTTTTCATTTCCTTGAATTTTTAAATTTATATATTTTATTTATTTTTCCTTTTTCTTTACTTTTTTTAAAGATAATTTTTCATCTTTTCCTAAATTTCATGATTTATTTTAATTTTTATACTACCAAATCTTATATTTCCTTCATTTTCATTTAAGAATGACCACATCAGAAATGAGCATTATGTCACCATTGTCACATCATTACTCTATTAGTTAATTAACGGTCTAGACATTTTTGTAATGGTTTGTAAGAAAACTAAAGTTCAGTAAGTTGATTGTAAAAAAAAAAGTTTAGTTAGTCATTCGTAAGTTGAAATAAAGTAGAGTGATGAAAAAAAAATATTTATCCCCCACCATAGAGGGTCGTGGTGTTCCCAAACACCGCGATACCGTGAAATGTTTTTAAAAGGTTGTCACGTTACTTAATTTATAAAACGTGAACAACATAAGTAATAATACAATGTAAACCAATATGTGAAGTCTTTATGTGACTAATTGGTATGTTATTATTAATTAAATGTGTAGGATAATTGAAGGACATTTATAAAGTATTATTATAGAACACTTTAGGTAAGTTTCTGATCCCTGTTTGATTTTTCGTAATTAAGCAAGTTGTCTATGTTTTTGCAAGTTTTCTACCCTTGTACATTGATTATTGTGTACAAGTTTTTACATTCATTCGACTTCGTTTTTGTGAATGCCTTGAGACGTTTTAATGTTCAAATTTACTCAATACTTATATGATTGTGTAAATTCTAGACTTATACAAATCTTTTAGCATTTGTACAAGTGTTTCAGCTATGCTTTGACATAAATTGTTTAAGTTTTAAAGTTCGATATTGCATGAACTGTTTAAGATGTATGTCGATGCCATTTGTTCCGGCTAGACGCAGATTGAAATATTTTATCGGTTTTAAAATAAATCGTTGAAATATTATTGATGTTAGGTAGAGTTGTCCAACCCGAATTGTTTCGGTGCGGATTCAGATTCAAATATGAGATGAATAACCCTAATATTGGGGTATTTTACGTCAGAAAAATCCCGACCGACCTCAGAGGTGGTCAAACAAACGCATATAGTCATTTAGCTAGAGTGTTGTATAACACAGTATATAAAGGGATGATCACCCAACGTACCCGTAAGTCAGACGGTTTGTGACGCCCCCTGAATTCGAGCACTGGCCGCCCGAACAAGGGTCCGACATTATCTCGTAATTCTTTCGTAACTTAACCAATGATCCCAAAATCATATTGGTTGAATTAATCTATTTCAGACTATAAAATTATAAATTTCCTTAACTTCCTCCCTGGATCTATTCTTGATCTCGATTTCGTTCCTTCTACAAGTATCAACTTGTAATTCATTCGTATATATGGATAAGACCATATATGTATCGGTCAAATTTTTAACCCTATGATTTAGATATTCTATCATTTATAAGCTTTATATGGATCCAAGATTCACAGTACCAGCACTAGAGATAGTTCCCAGATCTGAAGGGGGCTTCCCAAGAAAGATAAATCGATATTAGTGTGCAATTAGATGACCTAACCTTCATTTCTTAGTCAGAACTTTCAGCGTGCCAAATACCCTCACTTAGATACATAATCTTATAAACATTGTTTATGTTTTAACAATTCTAAGTTTAATCGAAGTAAAGGCATGACAAGAATGTGTCAGAAAACATGATAATATTGATATAATATTCGGTTACATACTTTGCCGGTTTATATTACAAAAAGTCATCAAGACTACAACAAAAGGGACAAGCAATCAGGAAAGCATATAAACTAGTCTACGCATTTCTTCTTTCCTTTCTTTGTAGAGCCCGAACTCTCAAGTTTGTCTGCAAATAAGGTTTTATTCGCAAGAATGAGCATACAAAAGCTCAACAAGTCTAAACACATAGTATATAATTGAACTCACACCGATAAGGATTTAATGAATCATAGCTTTAACAAAAGATATTACAATTGTTTTAACACAGTAAGACTGAGTGGTAATTAAACCAAGAACTGTTCGTCCGTCTTTCGACTTAGAACCATACCGTGGATATCAAGTAGAGGATTAATCTAACGACATCCTATGTTATGCATAACATACGCTACACTGACTAATCATGATAGTGTTTTAATATCATATTCATCTCAGTTTACTTTGCATATAGAGGTCGCTCCAAGACAACTTGGTTTGACTAAAGAATTATAACAATTCAATACTTCACGAATAAACGTTCACTTTGCAAGTTATGCCGAAACGAATAGCAATAACTCTCATATCAAAGATTTATAACACATTGTTGCACAAAGTGCATAAATCAAATAGAAAGCTTGTAAATGAAAGCTTAGGTAGAAGACTTGCCTCGTATATCTTTTACAGATAAATATAACGGTCTACACGTTCGTCATAAATCCTACACGATTATAAGTTCATGTACACCAATTAAGCGTTTAACGATTAAATCTTTTAAGTTTTATTTCGGGTATTATAACCACTTATAAATAAGACTCTTTCTACTATACATCAAATAATTTTAGCATTATAACTGCATATAAAATGAATATTCATCAACTATATTTAAAATAAATTGAGCATGATAACTGCTTATAAATGAATATTCAGCTATTATATTTGAGATAATTTCAGCATTATAACTGCTTATAAAATGAATATTCGGCTATTATATTTGAAATAGTTTCAGCATTATAACTGCTTATAAAATGAATATTCTTACTAAATACCCAAAGAAAATCGGGCATAGTGACTGCTTATAAAAATAAATTTTTAACTTTATAAGAGAAATAAATTGGACATTATAACTGCTTGTAAATAGGACCTTTGTACTATATACATAAAATAATTTGGACATTATAACTGCTTGTAAAAGTATATTTACATAAAAATAAAAATTATAACTACGAGAGTATACCTCTTGTAGTTGCTAGCTTTACTTCCAATCGCGTAGCGCTTCGATGCTTTGAAAGTAATTTTTATCTCATAATATCTCTCATAATATAAATATAGAGTGTTTTTGCTCTTGAACTGCTCTTGAAAATAGTAAGGAATGAATGAACTTAGCTTGCTATTTATAGGAAAACATAGTTTCGCTAATTGCACGTTAGGAGTTCGGCTTATTACACTTTGGTACCTAGGTTAATTACACTTTAGTACCTAGCAAATTCTTAGAATATTCTTCTAAGCTCCTGAATGAAAATATCTTCCAAGCTCGACAATGCAGCTTGCAATTGAACCTATCTTCTAAGCTCCTCAATGAAAATATCTTCCAAGCTCGACAACGCAGCTTGCAATCTAAGCTCCTCAATGAAAATATCTTCTAAGCTTGATAGTGCAGCTTGCAATTGAACCTATCTTCTAAGCTCCTCAATGAAAATATGTTCCAAGCTCGACAATGCAGCTTGCAATATAAGCTCCTCAATGAAAATATCTTCCAAGCTCGACAATGCAGCTTGCAATTGAACCTATCTTCTAAGCTCCTCAATAAAAATATCTTTGAAGCTCGACAATGCAGCTTGCAATCTAAGCTCCTCAATGAAAATATCTTCCAAGCTCGACAATGCAGCTTGTCACCGTAAGCACGACAATTCACTTTGTCATTCCCAAGCAAGACACAACAACTTGTCAAAAATAATTTGTCGGAATGCTTCTTGGTGAAATCGTGAAAAGCATGACAAATTATTTTGTCAATGTAAGCACGACTAAGCAGCTTGATTAAAAAAATTTATTTGACCTAATTCATTGTTTACACTATATAATCACAAAGTACCTGTTTCGAAATATCATTTCGATCTTTATTAAGCACATATGTTACAAAATTCGAATCTTATTAGGGCTTAAGATTTTAAACTTCTCGATACCTAGTTTTAGGCCACTAAATTAGCCTCTAACTATATACGATTGTATTTATAAGCCTCATAAATATTCGGGGTATTACACGGTTCATAGTTGAATTACTACCGAACCTTTACGAAAATAAAAATATTCACAGTCTTACGACCGCTCAGCATGAATAGTCAATATATAGTTTCAAACATTCGAAACATCAGATCTTGTTATTTAGATCGATTCAAAATCTCTTCACAACTATTGTTCAGTTGTAGAAGTATATATAAATGAAGCATTTGATTCTTGATTTTGTGGTTGCTATTAATTGTTATTACTTGTTGAGCAATTAAATGCTCATTCTTGCTTTAAATTAAATATTTCAGCGCAACCTGAACGTATAGAAGGCTCCGGTAAAGACAAAGGAAAGGGGAAGATGAACGAGTAAAGAAGTAACGTTATTTGTAATAGTTAGAAGTATTTGTAATATTATTTATATGTCATAATGTATAGAGATTTTAAGGTCCGAGAACCTGGGATTGTAAGGATATATATTTGTAATAAATGGTATGTACATTCATGTCAGTAAGATTATATAGATGTTTGTGTATGGATGAATAGTACCGTGTAGCATTGAATACGAGTTTAAGGAGACCCAGATTTGGGGGCATCACAGGCAAAGGCACTAGAAGGGCGGAACTTGAAACAAAGGTTGTGGCAACAATTAGATTCAGTATGGCGCCACAGATTAAATATCAGGTTTTGACAGAAACCTCTTAGAAAGACTTGTGGGAGAAACTTGAGAAAGTTTACAAGTCAAAGTCTTTGTCAAACCGGTTATATTTGAAGAAGGAATTGTGCCTGCTTCGGATGGAAGAAGGGTCAGATTTGATCAATCATAATTGTGACGCCCCCAAATCCGGGTACCTCAAACCCGAATCCGGTGCTACACGGTACATCCCATTCCATACAACATAATAGACATGAATGTAATTACTATATTATTACAACACGTCTTACTCTCAATCCCAGGTTCTATTACCATAACATCCTTCCAAATACATAATAAGTCTTAATATTACAACATTACTACTATAAATAAACTATGACGCCATCTAGACGTTCATCTTGCCCTTTCCCTTGTCCTTACCGGAACCTTCAGCCCGCTCGGACTTAGCTGCAATGTTTAATATAAAGCAAGAATGAGCATTCAATTGCCCAGCAAGTATAACAGTTGAATAACAACAATATCATCAATCATATCATTTCTCTTCGACAACTGGACAATAGTTGCGAAATATTCTGAATAAACAGGAATCATACTTTGCTTTCGTTTTAAAAATATATTTTTGAAACGACATTGAGTGGTCATAAGACCTTGAACTTTCTTTTGCTTTCTTGAAAAGGTACACAGCATTATAACTGCAAACCGTCTTACTTACGAGCACTTTTAGGTGATCAGCCTATTGTACTCTATGTTGATCAACACTCTAGCTGGAAACGACTATATGCGTTTGTTTAGGCGCTCGATGCCTTGTCAGAATAACTGACTAAAAACTGCCCCTAATATTAGGGTTGTTCATCTCATTCATGTCTTGGAATCCTAACCAAAGCAATTCGGTTGGATAGCTCTACTTAATCATCAATAACATCTCAAAGATTTATTATCAAATCAATAAAACATTTCAATATCTGTCTAGCCGAAACAAATGGCATCGACGTTCTCTATAACAGTTCATATATATGTGAACTTGAAAGCTTCAACAATTTATGTCATAACATAGCTCGAATACTTGTGCAAATACTAAAAGATTTACATAAGTAAGGAATTCACACAACCATATATGTATTGCGTAAATCGGAACTTCAAACATCGCATGAGAGTCAAGAGAATATAATCAAATGAATCAAATAAACTTGCACAATATACGTCTCTTGTATAAGATACGAAACTTGCATTCAATACTGAAAATGAATGAAGCTAGAGAACTTTCCCAACACAAAGGTTAGACAAGGGTTTAGAAAACTTGCCTTAAGCGCTTGCTACTAGTTGACGTTAATCGTCCTTCAAATATGTCCTACGCATTTAAACATATATTCACATACCAATTAGTCTCACAATAGACACCAAACATTGTCTTACATTAATCAAGACATTATAATCATTACACTAACATATCATGCATATGCCTTGGGGTATTTATAACATGTTGGGACTATATAAACATGTATCGCATCAATAACACAAAGCAGCAGAACAATTCACCTCTGCAGACCGGCGCAGCTGCGCAGGTCTTGTACTTGGGAGTGGCGCAGTTGCGCCACTCTGCATCAGGGACTTCCAGCTCTGCAACCCAGCGCAGCTGCGCAGGTCTTATACTGGGGAGTGGCGCAGCTACGCCCCTCTGCATCCAGGAGCTTTCAGGTTCTGCTACTGCAGAACCAAAACCAACAAATTTTGGATTCGTCCCCTTTGCTTCTTAGCCATTATACAACATGTCTATATGACTCAAAACATATTTTTACAACTGAGCTATGCATCATAACATCATTTAATCAATTAATCATCTCTAATTCTCATGTTCCTTAGAGAAATCATTCTCTTAGACATTAAACCAAATAGTTGGTGGGCATGGCTTTAGAGTTCATAACTCATAGCCTATCATTACATGGTTACCATTGACTTCACAGATGAAATCAATTCTCATAGCTTCTGGACATATACATCCAGTACACAACCAATGCACATAACCAAACCAAGATGATTACAACTTCATTATTAACAAAACATGAATAACAGTCCACTAATGTCCATTTTAGTCCATTTCTTGATTCCTTATGCATAGGTTTGATTCTCATTCATTGTTCCACTTTTACATACCATTAACAAGGTTTAATAGAGCTAACAACATTCATACACATGTTCATGAGCAACCAAGCAATTTCAGCTACATAACTCCAACAAAACAATCACAGCAAGACTATAAACTTGGAAAGAATGTGGAAATGAAGCTCTATATTGCATACCTCTTGGAGCTTGCTCTAAGGTTGCTAAGAGAATTAATACCCAGCTGCTACACACTCCTTCTTCTTCCTCAAATCACCCGTACACACTCAATTCTTACTCTCTCAAGTTTCAGTTTCTAACTTAGCAAAAATCAAAGGAATGGAAGCTAAACAATGGGAGAGTATTTATAGAGATGAAAAACTGAGCTTCAAGGAGGTGAAGGAGCTGAGCATGCTCGGGCATGGCAGCTCCCCATGTATGGGCGACTGAGCTTTTGCTCTCCCCATGGCTCGGGTACTTCTTCCTCTTCTCCCAAGTTGCTTTATCTCCCTTTTCCTCTACCAAATGCAAGGAATGCTTCTCCCCATGCTCTTCCCACGTTCTTGGCTCCCTCCTCCCTCTCTTCCTCCTTCTCCCGTACTCTTCTCCTTCAAATGATCAGCTGCAAGGTTATTACCCATTTCCCTTCATGGGTCATGGGTTTGGGTCATGGATGGTGGATTTGGTTCATGGACTTGGTCCATGGGTTTTGGGCTTCCAATAATAATCTATTGGGCTTCTAATTTAATACCAATTGGGCTTCTAATAAATAATCAATTGGGCTAAAATAAAATCCCACACTTGGATTATTTACCCCTCTCATTAACGCTTTGGCGAAATTATGAAAAGTCATAAAATCGAAAAAGGCGCCTTTGGCGTAAATAGCGCTTTAGCGTTATTTCTCTAATGATTTAATCAATACCAATAAAATAGTATCAATCAAAAATTATCACCTACACATCATATGTAGTAATAAAATATTCATACACATAACACGGAATAATATTAATAAAAGTTCAATTTATTCAATAAAATTCATAGCCCCGCGTTACAAAACTACCCGCGATCCGCGATCGTTACAATAATGAGTTTAATAGATTAGTGACTCAATTAACCAGTATAAATGTGAAGGTGGACGAAGAAGATAAAGCCTTATTTCTTCTTATCTCTCTACTAGATTCATACTCAACTCTCCACACTACTCTCCTTGTAGGAAAGGAAAAGCTTGCAGTTGACGATGTGATGTCAGCAATCCTGAACCAGGATAAGTTCAGGGGCATTACTTCTAGAGATTAAGGAGACAATCTTCTTACATTTTAGATGGGCATGGCAGGGGTCCTAATCGGAAGAAGAATTCCGACAAAGAACGAGGAAGGTCTCAGTTGAGTCCAGGTAAGAAGGATAAATCTGAGGTTGAGTGTTATCATTTTCACGAGAAAGGCCACTACAAAAATCAGTGTCCATTGTTGAAGAAAGAAAATAAGAAAAAAGGTAAGCAGGTTAAAAATTATGTTAATGTTGTAAGCAGATGTGTGTAGTGATGGAGAGTTGTACACAGTGACAAAAAATGAAGTTTTACAAAGTGATCTCTTATCTGTTAGAGACAGTAATAGCCTTATAGATTGGTACATGGATTCCGATTGTTCTTTTCATATGTCCCCTCACAAGGAATGGTTTGATACTTTTACATCTTGTAATGGCGGTACAATTTTATTGGTTAATAATGCAGTCTGCAAGGTTATTGGGATAGGCAACATCAAAGTTAAAATGTTTGACAAGGTTGTCAGAACTAGGGCTGAGCAAAAAATGGATAAAATCGAATAACCGAACATAACCGATTTTTTTTAACCGAATTATTTCGGTTATTCGGTTATTTTCTGTAATGCGGTTATAACCGTTTTACTATTTAATTTTTGGGTTTGGATACGGTTACTAAAATTGTGATATTTGATTAACCGAATAATAGAATATACATTTTTAAAATAAAATAAAATAAAATAAGACTTGACTCTTTAACTCTTAAGACTCACACTTACAATTCACTCTGCCCTCACCCCTTTTACTCTCTCACTCTCTAGCCTCTGCCGACTACCCTAACCCAAATCTCTAAATCCCAAATTCCAAATTCCCAATTCTACTTCTCCAGTCTTTATAGCCACAACCCACAGCTTCGCTTCGCAAATCGCGACTCTCCCCCACGTCGCCCTTTCCCCCACTCCGGCCTCCAACCCTCCACCTCCGGCCTCTATACGATTCCGCCTCCCCCCCCCCCCCCCGCCCCTCTGCGTCTGCGACTTACGAAGTTACAACTTACGAGTCTCTGCCCCTCTCAAGTCTCAAATCTTAATTCTCATCTCTGTTAGGATAAACTCTGTACTTAGGGCTTGAAATCTCTTTAAACGAAGGAACCTGAAACCCAAACCATGTTTTATCATCACTTTTTCCCCATTGTTGATCAGTGTGAGCTGCTCTTCTTTAATATCTGTATGATATCTTTGCATTAACTAATCACTGCAATTTTTCTCCCATTTTGTAAACAAAAGATTGTTGTTTTGCTTGATGGGTTTGCTAAGGATATGGGTTTGATTTGTAGACTTCTCTATGTTTTAGTTATTGTCTTTTACTTTGTGTATATGATGATTTTACATATTCAAACTTCAAATTCCTCTCCTTTTGAAGATTACCTTTTTGGTTTTTGGTGGGTGTGTATAATTGCATTTTTTAAGTTGGTGTTAGACAATTAGTTTTTTTGATTAATTTCTTTGTTAAAGATGTGTTTCAGTGGTCTACTGTTAATGTGGATCGGGGGTTTTGCTTTCAGATTGAGCTTCAGAGTTCAGATACATTCTATTTAATGAGACCTATTGGCTGTCAATAATAGAAAAAGCTTTAAGTTTGGACTAATTATGTTAGTCTATTGAATTTTATGTGATTTGTGGCCATTGTCATTTTGTTTGATGACAACAGTGTATGTTTACATGGTCCAAGTATTTTGGTGAAAAGGTTGTTAATACAACTATATTTTCTAGTTAACATTTAATTTTATAAAACTATTAGTTATATGTTTCTAAAATTAGTTATATGTTTTCAGATACATATAACTCATCTTAATTAGGCGCAAAAACATGCAGCAGACTCTCATATATTAATTTGCCTTGAACTAACTTAACTTTACTGTTACTACTAAGGAAATTAACTTCCCCGTTATTAAATATCTTATGAACTTTACTAATACACATAATTAATACCCCCAAGCATTCTTCTTCCTGCAGCTTGACTTTTCCCCGTATTAAAATTTCATCTTTTGGTATAATATTATATTGTTGGGTTGTTGTTGTTGCCATGTTGCATGTTGTTGTGTGCTTGTGTTGTTGCTAATCTGCTGCTGGCCGTTGCATGTTACTGCTACATATTGTTGTTGAATGTTGAGTGCTGACCTGCTGGGTGCTGGCTGTTGCAGTGGCAGTGCTACTGCATGTTGCTATCTGTTGCTAGATTAATTAGACTTTGTTAAGTTATAATTTAGATTATGTACTATTAATTTTAAACTATTAAACTTTGTTAAGGTTATAAATTATTATGGTTGTTGATCGTTGTTAATTACTGATTGATTGAAAACTCTAGTATTGCCAATGTGAAATGAATTTTTTTTGTTTAATAAAATGGAACTTAATTTCGGTTATTAACCGAAATAACCGAATTATAAATTCAGTTATTTGATAATTCGATAATTCGATTATTTCTAAATTCAGTTAGTTATTCAGATAGTAAAATTAAGGAAATTTCGATTTTTGGTTATAACCGAATAAGTTATTCGGTTCGGTTATAACCGAATTGCTCACCCCTAGTCAGAACATTAGGTAATGTAAGGTATATTCTAGAATTAAAGAAGAGTCTACTATCGGTTGGAGTACTTGACTCTATAGGCTGTAGTATCTCAGTCAGAGATGGTGTCATAAAAATTATCGAGGGTTCCATGGTAATTATGAAGGGCCAAAAAAGAGGCACCCTCTACAAGCTGATAGGGGACACAATTGCTGGTGGAATAACAATTTCTGTGCAGGATAATTCCAACAGTGATAGCACAAAATTATGACACATACGACTTGGCCATTTGAGTGAACGTGGAATGAAAGAACTTCACAAAAGGCAGTTGTTGAAAGGTGTCAAAACGTGTAGTTTGGAATTTTGCAAGTTTTGCGTATATGAAAAATAACGAAGGGTCAGCTTCAAGGCAGGAACACATACCAGTAAGAATGTACTTGATTATGTACATTTAGATGTTTGAGGCCCGATCAAGCATACGTCAATGGGTGGAGCCCATTATTTTGTCAACTTCATAGATGACTACTCTAGAAAGGTGTGGGTGTATTTTATGAAGCAAAAGTCTGAGGTTTTCAGAATCTTTAAGTAGTGGAAATCTAAAGTAAAAAACCAGACCAGAAAGAAGCTGAAGTATTTCAGATCAGATAATGGCACGGAATATAAGGACATGTCATTCCTACAGTTCTGACAAGATAAAGGTATCACCAGACACTTCTCAGTTAAAAGAACTCCAGAGCAAAATGGGATTGCAGAGAGGATGAACAGAACTTTATTAGAACATGTCAGATGTATGAGGTTAAATGCAGGTTTGCCCAAGAGTTTCTGGACTGAGGCACTCAACACAACCTGTTATCTGATAAATCGATCTCCATCAGCTGGAATTGATTATAAAATCCCCGATGAGGTATGAAGTGGGAAACTAGTTGATTTATCTGTGATGAAAATCTTTAGTTGTCCAACTTATGTTCATTTGTAGGTCGGGGAGCGACAATCCAAACTTGATCCAAGGTTAAAGGAGTGTATTTTGTTTGGATATGAAGATGGAGTTAAGGGGTACAAGTTATAGGATTCAATATCCAAGAAGAAGGTTGTCAGCGGAGATGTGGTGTTAAATGAGAAACACATGTTAAACAAATCTAAGAATGAAGAATCTGCATCAAGTGAGTTGCAGAAATACCCAATTGAGATGGAGCTTCCAAAAGAGACAAAAGAAGTTGAAGAGATTGAAAATAATCATCCTTCAGATCCCCAGGAAAGGTCCTATAATCTTGTTAGATATCGGGAAAGGCGAGTTAACAAATCAGTGCAGAGATATGAGTTTGAAGATACAGTTACCTTTGCCTTGATTATTGGTAGTGGAGATTCAACTAGCTATTAGGATGTTATTCAATCTGAGGATAATGATAACTGGGTGATAACGATGACAGAAGAGATGGACAAAAGAATCAGACTTGGGAGTTAGTTCAACTTCCAAAAGGATCGAAGGCTATAGGATGCAAATGGGTGTTCAGGAAAAAAGAAGCTCAGTCTGGTAAAGAAGGTGAAAGATTTAAGGTCATGTTAATGGCAAAAGGGATTCTCTCAGAGAGAGGGAATCGACTACAATGAGATCTTCTCACCAGTTGTGAAACACACGTCGATTTGGTTGAGCTTATTTATAGTAACATCACATGATATGGAGTTAGAGCAACTTGATATGAAAATAGCTTTTCTCTATGGTGATTTAGAAGAAAAAATCTACATGATGCAACTAGAGGAGTTTATTGAACCAGGGAAAGAGAGCTTAGTTTGTAGTTTAAAAAGGTCTCTTTATGATTTGAAGTAGTCCCCGAGACAATGGTATATGCGGTTTGACAACTTCATGTTGGATCATGGTTACTCTCGTTCTGAGTATGATCCGTGTGTGTATTTCAAATCGCTTGATGATGGTTCTCTAGTATTGATGACACTTTATGTCGATGACATTGATAGCAGCAAAGAGGAAGTCAAATATTTTTCAATTGAAGAATTTGTCGAGCAGTGAATTTGACATGAAGGATCTTGGATTAACCAAGAAGATCCTAGGTATGGAAATTCATAGGGATCATCAGGCAGGAAAACTGTGGCTAACTCAGAAAGGATATGTGCAAAAGGTTTTGGAGAAGTTTAACATGCATAATGCTAAACTAGTTAGCATTTTGTTGGCAGCACATTTCAGGTTATCTTCACAGTTGGGTCCACATACAGAGGATGAGGTGGAGTATATGTTCAAAGTACCGTATGCAAATGCAATGGGTTGTTTAATGTATGTCATGGTAAGTACAAGACCTGATATCTCACATATAGTCAATGTGGTTAGTAGGTATATGGCAAATCCAGGGAAAAAGCATTGGAATGTTATCAAATGGATTTTTTGTTATCTAGCAGGTACAACTAATTACGATTTTATGTTTGATCGTGATACCACAAGAAGTGAGGTTACATGGTTTATTGATTCGGATTATGCTGGAGACCTAGATTCAAGGAGATCTACAATAGGGTTTGTATACACTTTTTTTGGAGGATATATATGTTGGAGGTCAGTGTTGTAGTCTACGGTAGCATTAGCAACAACAAAGGCTGAGTATATGGCATTTACAGAGGTAGACAATGAAGCTTTGTAGCTAAAAGGACTAGTTGAAGAACTAGGTTTTAAGTAGGGCAATTTCCAGATACAGTGTGATAGTTAAAGTGCTATTCATTTAGCGAAGAACCAGGTGTTTCACGCTAGGACCAAACATATAGATGTTTAGTATCATAAGATTCGTGAGTGGCTGAACAATGGTGACGTTGCAGTTCACAAAGTTCACACAAAGGAGAATGTCGCAGATATGTTGACAAAGTTAGTTACAACAGAAAAGTTCAAGCATTGCTTGGACTTAATTCACTTCGTGGAATGCTGAGTTTATGACGGAGTATCTAGGGAGAGGGATACATTCACAGATACGAAGAAGTTATTTGGAGAATATGAGCCAAGGTGGAGATTATTGAATTTTGGCTCCCATTTAGTTTGTTAGTGGGACCCTGAATAAATGCAGTCTTAGGAATAAGGAACTTTATTGCCCACATTATCAAAGCAAATCTTCTTGTTTGAAATTAGCTCCATGAAATGTGGATTTTTTTCTCCTCTCATGCACTATAAAAGGCACCCATCCTCACAAGCTTAAACACACCATCAGTTGAGGAGCAAAGCATTCGAGAGAGTAAAAAAGCTCAGTTAGAGCATTCTGAATGTGGGGGTATAGAGAGAAATAAACTATCTCAGTTGAGAGTTTGTAATCTCCATATTATTTTCATAGTGATTTTCTGAGATCTTTCCCCGTGGTTTATTCCAGTTGAGTTTTCACATTAAATTCTGGTGTTATTATTTTATATCTCATACAGTAGTGTGTTTATATTTATCTTAGTATATTTGTGTGAGCCTAATTTCTTAACACAATATAAAGGTAAACGCAGTAGAAGCCTTGTCTCCATAAATTGGCAATTGGTAACCATGGCTATGCTCCACTATACCAAAATAATCCTCTCACGCTTTGTGATCTTATTACTCAACAATGACGCTGAATTTTCTCCTCTCTGTGAAGGCTATTTTACAACTATAAGAGAACTCTATTAAAAAAGAAAGGCCCGCCATATAACTTCTTTCCATTGCTGAGTTCGTCATTGATATGACATCAACGCATCACCATTTATCCTGTTTATCATTGGAGTCATTATAGCATATGCTAAACGACAATCAAATTTATACTGGATTTTTATAAATCAGATTCAAGTTCACATAAATATTTACTCCAAATTGCACATACAGTCATTGCAATACTTAAACAACGGAATTATCCCTATATTCAGATGGATTAAATATCGATTAAACCTATCACCATTGTCACTAAAACGTGGTTATATTATTAGCGAGAACGTCCAAGTACCTTTACAAAACCCTTCAAAAATTTCATCAGCATAAAAGGGCCAATTATACGAAATAATTGTTAGAACTTGTGGCTCATAACTAAGAGGTTCTCGAAAAAGGCCAAGTGCGGAGCGGAGCGGAATGAGGGAGCAGAGCAACCGAATGAAGCGGAGTGAGGGAGCAGAGTGACCAAACAGAACACTAAGTAGCGCGGGGCATGCTAGGAATAGTGGGAGTTCTGTATGGGTAGCGCAGGGCGTGCCAAGACAAGGCTAGGAACGGTGCGGGGCGCGCCGGGCGAGATGCAGGTTCTGGTGTACTAGCGCGGGGCGCGCCAGTGGAAGCCAGGGAGTGGCGCGAGGGCGCCGGTCAGCGGACTCAGTTTTAAGGGTTCGTTCTTTAGGAGGACATTATGGGTATTTAAGCCATAATGTGAAGTAGGGTTGGAATAGGATTAGTAGCTATAAATACTATCTATTATAAAGCTCTATGCAATCAATATAATCAAATAACAACACCTAGCCACCTGTGGAGTACCCAAGTTAGGGAACCACGCAAATCTCTGTGTTAATTCTATACTGTTGTGATGCGTGTGTGTGATCCTAATTATAACAAATTGGTATCAAAACTAAGTTGGATTGAACACGCGAAGAACGATGACATCAACTTCATCAGTTACAAAGTTCGACGTGATAAAGTTTGATGGGACTGGGAATTTTTGGCTATGGCAACAGAGGGTAAAGGATCTGTTGGTGCAGCAGGGATTGGTAAAGGCGTTGAAGAAGAAACCAGCGATCATGTCGGCTGACGACTGAGATGAACTCGAGGCAAAAGCGGTAAGTACAATTTGTTTATGTCTTGCAGAAGAGGTTATGTATCACGTGATTGGTGATGAATCGCCATCGGGTGTCTGGACTAAACTAGAATCCAAGTATATGTCAAAGTCAACGACAAATAAGCTGTTTCTGAAGCAAAACTTGTTTGGGTTAAAGATGACCGAGGGTTCGGATCTTATTCAACATATTCATATGTTCAATCAGATAATTAGCGATCTGCAAAGGATTGAGGTGAATTTCGTTGAAGAAGACCAGGTGCATGATGTTGTTATGCTCTTTACCAGTTTCCATGGAGAATCTTGTACAACCCTTTTATGGGGGAAAGAGACTCTGAAATTAGAGGAAGTCACTTCTGCTCTACTAATGTTTAACCAGCGACGGCAATAGACCGAGGGTGTTTCGAGTGAAGGGTTGGTGGTAAAAGGTGGAGAGTAACGTGGCAGAAAATCGAAAAGAGGAAAATCAGGGACGCATGGGAAATCGAAGTCAAGGGGCAGGACTCTTAAGCCAAAGGGATTGAACACTTCAGTTGTCACGAGATAGGGCACTTCAAGAAAGACTGTCCATACAGGAATAAGGATGAGAGAATAGGGAAGAAAATATAATCAGTAAAAAGTGCAAACATTATAGAAGAATCATCGGAGGATGGGGATATGTTGTCAATTTCAACAAACACAGACATGGTAGACTCATGGATTTTGGATTCGGCATGTTCTTTCCATATGTCACCTAACATAGAGTGGTTCGACACATACAAGTCTGTGAATTGTGGTACAATTCTAATGGGTAATGATGCTTCGTGCAACATCATTAGAATAGGCACAGTGAAGGTGAAGATGTTTGATGGTGTTGTGAGAACTCTGGCTGAGGTAAGGCATATTTCAGGTTTAAGGAAAAATCTAATTTCACTAGGAACTCTAGACTCTAATGGTTGTGAGTACAAAACAGGTGGTGGAGCCATGAGAGTGACAAAGGGTGCGCTAGTGATCATGAAAGGTTCTAAGGTTAGTGGGAACATTTATCGGTTGATAGGGAGTACAATTATAGGTGGAGTTGTTGCCACTACAGCTGATGATATTGATAATACTTCGTTGTGGTATATGCGGTTGGGGCATATGTGGGAACGTAGGATGCTGGATTTACATAGAAGAAATCTATTGAAAGGGGTGAAATCGTGCAAGCTTGAATTCTGCAAGTTCTGTGTTCTAAGAAAATAGTGTAAGGTGCATTTTAAGCGTGCGGTGAACAAAACGAAGGGAATACTTGACTATGTGCATTTTGATGTTTGGCGGCCAGTGAGGGTAGCTTTAAAAGCGGGATCACTGTATTTCGTAACATTTAGCGATGATTTTTTGAGGGTTTGGGTGTACTTCATGCGACACAAGTCTGAGGTTTTTGAGAAATTTAGGGTGTGGAAAGCTGAAGTGGAAGACCAAACAGGGAGACGAATTAAGTGCCTTAGATCAGATAATGGGACAGAGTACAGGTATGAGTCATTTGTGAAGTTTTGTGAGGAGCATGGGATTCAACGACACTGGACTGTTAGAAAAACATCATAACAGAATGGGGTGGCAGAGAGAATGAATAGAACTATAGCAGAGCGGGCACGGTGCATTAGGTTGAATGCAGGGCTTTCGAAGGATTTCTGGGCAAAAGGAGTGAGCATGGCAGTTGACATTATAAACAGGTCGCTGAGTACTGCTCTGGATAGTAAAGTAGCACTAGAGGTATAGACATGTAAAGATGTAGATTATTCAGGTATGAGAATATTTGGTTGTCCAGCCTATGTTCATGTTCCCGGTGATGAGAGGTCAAAGCTCGATGCAAAGTCCAAACAATGTATCTTTCTTGGGTATAAGAAAGGAGTAAAAGGGTACAAGCTTTGGGATCCAAAATCGAAGAAAGTAGTGATTAGTAGGGATATAATTTTTGATGAAGCTTTCATGGTTAAAGCACATCAGGAAGTTCAGAAAACAGAGGCAGGGGGAGATACTAGCAACCAGGAACGAGACGTACAGATTGAGCTGAAAAGCTGTGACACTAGCAATCCACCGCTAGTGGAACAGGATAATCAGCAGCAGCAGCAGGAAAGCATAGCCGCAAGGAGACCCAGACGCACTATCAAACCACCAGAGAGGTACAGGTTTGATGATATGGTTGCATATGCTCTATCTACCACTAGTGGGGATCCGTCTACTTTTCAGGAGGTCGTTGCTAGTCCTGAAAGGGACAGATGGATGGACGCCATGGTGGAGGAGATGGAGTCATTGAAGAAAAATAAGACTTGGGAATTGATAGAATTGACAGAATTGTCTGAGGGACAGAAACTAGTGGGGTGCAAGTGGGTATATAAGAAGAAAGAAGCTGTATCAGAAAAGAAAAAGGAAAGATTCAAGGCTCAATTATTTGCAAAAGGATATCCACTAAGGAAGGGAATTGACTATGATGAGGTGTTTTCTCTGGTAGTGAGACATACTTCAATCAGGATTATATTGGCATTGGTGGCTAGCTATATATGATCTAGAGTTGGAGCAGCTTGATGTGAAGATAACTTTTCTCTATGGTGATTTGGAGGAAGTTATATTCATGGAGCAGCCTGAGGGGTTCAAGCAGCCGGAGACTGAGCACATGGTTTGCAGGTTAAGGAAATCACTGTATGAGGTGAAACAGTCTCCAAGACAATGGTACAAGAAGTTTGATTCATTCATGATCCGAATCGGGTTCACTCGGTGTGAGTATGATTGTTGCGTGTATGTTAAGAGTCTTGAGGATGGTTCCCATATTTTTTTTGTTACTGTATATGGATGATATACTTATTGCTGCAAAAAGTATGGTTGAAGTCAACAGGTTGAAGACCTTGTTGGGAAAGGAGTTTGACATGAAGGACTTGGGTGCTGCTAGGAAAATACTTGGGATGGAGATTCGTAGGGAGAGGACAGCTGGTAAACTATGATTGTTACAGAAAATTATGTGGAGAAAGTGTTAAAGAGGTTTAGTATGGCCAATGCTAAACAGGTCAACACTTCATTGGCGAGTCACTTCAAGTTGTCTACAACACAGTGTCCAAAGTCGGCTGAAGAGACTTAGGATATGTCAAATGTGCCTTATGCGAGTGCAGTTGGTTGCTTGATGTATGCGATGGTATGTACAAGACCCGATTTGACACATGCAGTCAACATAGTGAGCAAATACATGGCAAATCCAGGTAGAGAGCACTGGAAAGCAGTTAAGTGGGTATTTAAATACCTGCGGAGTACTGCAAATCATGGGATTATGTTTGCGAAGCCACATGATCAGATTTCAGTTGTGGGGTATGTAGATGCGGATTATGCTGGAAGGTTGGATGATTTGAGATCTACAACAGGGTATGTGTTTACACTAGTAGGTGGACCGATTTGTTGGAGATCCATGGTACAATCTCTAGTAGCTCTATCTACTACTGAGTCTGAGTATATGGCATTGGCTGAGTCTGGGAAGGAAACATTGTGGTTGAAGGGTTTTGTGAATGAGTTGGGCATAGATTAAGGAGGAGTGCAGTTGTATTGTGATGGTCAGAGTGCCATTTATTTGGCAAAACATCAAGTGCATCATGCAAGGACCAAGCATATGGGCGTAAGGTTTCACAAAATGAGAGAGTTGATTGTTATGGGTGATGTGATATTGGAAAAGGTGCACACTTTAGAGAATGCAGCTGACATGTTGACAAAGACTGTGACCGCGGACAAGTTCAAGCATTGCTTGGACTTGATTAATGTCTCTACATGCTATAGAGGGGTATGCCCTCCCCCCCCCCCCACAGGTTGGAACAAGTGGCTTATTTTCTAAATAGGCGAGATTATTCGCCAAGGTGGAAATTGTTGGAACTTGTGGCTCATAACTGAGAGGTTCTCGAAAAGGCCAAATGCGGAGCGGAGCTTAGCGACGCACTGGCCCATCGGATCTGGACAAAAGTTGGGGGGTGCGGGGGGTGGAGCCCCCGCCGCGGTACGGTACAGAGTTACTGCAGTATCGGCGTAGGTCGCGCTAGTACAGAGCACTAAGTAGCGCGAGGTGCGCTAGGAAAAGTGGGAGTTCTGTATGGGTAGCGCAGGATGCGCCAAGGCAAGGCTAGGAACGACGCGGGGCGCGCCGGACGAGATGCAAGTTCTGGTGTACTAGCGCGGGGCGCGCCAGTGGAAGCCAGGGAGCGGCGCGAGGCGCACCGGTTGGCAGACTCAGTTTTAAAGGTTTGTTCTTTGGGAGGACATTATGGGTATTTAAGCCATAATGTGAAGTAGAGTTAGAATAGAATTAGTAGCTATAAATACTATCTATTGTAAAGCTCTATGTAATCAATATAATCAAATAACAACACCTAGCCACATGTGGAGTACTTAAGTTGGGGAACCACGTAAATCTCTGTGTTAATTCTATACTGTCGCGTTGCGTGTGTGTGATCCTAATTATAACAAGAATAATTGTGTACGGAGGCACGCCCACGAAACCTCTAATTGAAGCTAAGTTTCTTCTCTCTCCCTGAATTATAGTGATGGCATCTTATGAACATTTGTTTTTATGATAAACATAATGTAATAAAAATTCTGCATGCATGAATTACAAGAGTCATTCAATATGTGAATTGTGAAGGTGACATCAAGTTCAAAATAAAACAAAAATAAAAATGATGATGATGATGATGATAATAATAATAATAATAACCAACCTCAGCTCAAGCGTGTGAGGCCCAATCCTCCATAATTTAAACAACTCTTAAGGAGGCTTGTTGTTGCAAAATTGGCCATTCCAATTATTTCCATTAATACGGGCAAATGTTGACGTTCTCCTCTCTCTTGATCAAGGGCATCCATGGAAGAGATTTCTCCAATGAAATTTTATTGGAGGGTCTTGCTATTTTCGTCAATCAGTACTTAATAAAATAGATGTCATGGACAAGCCTTCACATATCTTCTTCAAGCAAAGGGCAACAATTTATTATCTACCAATAATAGATGACAAACTGCTCTAAAAATTCTCCAAGAAAGAGCTGTTATAAACACACGAGGGTGGAAACTGTTGCACCTTTAAATATACAACGCGTTTTTCCCTTTACGCGGAACATCTCAATGTTGGCAATCAAAAGTTTAAAGGTGGTGTTTATTTAGTGTCTTGAACATGTTTGCGGCAGTGACACTCCCATTCTTACGAGTCTTTGCATAGCCAAACATAATCTTATCATAAATAGAAAGAATAGCCCCTATAGGCGTAATCTCCCAAGGCAGATGATAATATAATTAATCAACTAAGGGAGAATATAAACAATTTCCATTCCAATAGCAATTACAAAATTTTGAAAGGGGTCCTAGACAACCCTAAAGGTCAGAATATCATCAAAATAATAGGACTATCAGCTCGAGACCAGTTGATAGTATCGATGCCCACGAGGAAAAAAAGGATCAAGAGAAGTTAAGGGTGATCAAAAAGTGGCTAGGGGACAAGTTTTGTCTATTGATTCTTTAGACGAAAGGATGGAGGATATAGAGCAAATAGGAGAACGAGTAGAGGAACTAGTCCCAATTTTATTGGAAGATGTAGACCCAAAAAGAAGACCCATAATAAAAAATAAGAGGAGTTTTTGCACTGAAAAGATAAAAGGTCATCAATAAAGAAGTGGAGAAGCCGTTCGAGGACATAATCAAGACCATGAAGGCCCGAAATTAAGGTTATAGAGGCTAGAATCAAGGCCATGAAGGTCCGAAACTAAGACATTGGAGCCCAAAATTAAGACCATGAAGTTTCGAAATTAAGGTCATGGAAGCCAAGAATTAAGGTCATAGATACCCAGAATTAGTGCCGCGAGCGCTAAGAAGCCCATGGAGGCCAAGAATTAGCGGCAAAAAAAAGTGCCACCAAACAAAATAAAGCGTCATGGGCACATGGTTTAAAAATAAGCGTCATGGATGTGTCCACTAAAAAAATGTCATGAGCTTATAAGCTTAGAAAAGCTCCAAGCGCCTTAGTTAAAAGGAAAAGCGTTAAGGAAAATCCCCATAAAAGCGCCAAGAGGCACAAAAACCCGTGGATCGCAGCAAAAAAAAAGAGTTAACATTTACTCTCTTAAAAAATATTTTTAAAAGAGTAAGGGGACAAATAATGTAAATAAAAATAACCTACTATTGGCGAATTGCCACGTGTTATTTCTAAAAACCTATTAATGAAGGGTAATATAATAATTTAGCTTATTGAGTGTTCTACAAGAATATTCAATATAATCCGGTAAGAACTAGAATTCCCCAAAGATTGACAACATGGAAGAACTTTAAAACCTAGTAAGGTTCAAATTTTTAACTCCTTAAGGATAGAACTCTTATACTATAAATAAAGAATGTTCCAACATAATTAAGGTACACAATTCTTGCTCAATAATAATTCTCTTTTTTCATATCAGTTTTGACTTAAGTATAGATTAACGAATGATCTAAGCTCAATTCTACAAACTCATCACATATCAATGTACAAGTTTTTAAAAAAACTATAGCTTTATGGGGATTTGAGGCCCGGAAGGCAATGAGTAATTTTTTTTTTCTTTGTCACGTCTTCCTCTTTTCTTCCTCTATTTTTCCTCTCTTCTTTTAACAAAATTAGAAATGAGTTTCATAAAAAATAAATTAAAATTCCCTCCTTTTTTCTTTTTATTTTTAACCTTCCAGGACTAATACCTTCCAAATTAGAGTACCTTTCGAATATGAATTTTTAGACCTTTAGGGCCTGAAATGTAATTATTTTTAATAATCTTGACCATAAATCTTTACTATAAACAATTACAGATGTATTAAATAGAATAATGTCCATAGCTAGTTATTGATCACTCCCAATATGTAAAAAAATAAATTAAAATTAGTTACATAATTTTTTAGACAACCATTAAAAAACAAGTACTTAAATCATTTTTTTAAAAAAATTGATGAGTCAACACAATTTTTGGTTGAAGGACCCAGCCGCAAGAACTTCAAAGTTTTAAGGCAAATTCATAATTTAGAATATTTATTTTAATTTCATGCTTATCCCTAAATTCTGCAATTTCTATTTTCCTGCTTGCGCCTTGTCCTCGGGAACACAGCAGACAGAACACAAAGACTTAAAAATTAGGGCCAACTCAACTACTCCGACTTAGCAGCAAAGTTAAACTAAAACACCCAACCCGCGATAAGAAGCCTAGATACTCTCCAGTCTCCATTGAAGCCGCTGAAGCTGCAATAATCTCTCTATGCGTTGGTGCTAACTGTTTCTTCATCTTTCTTCTGCAGATCTTCTCATATTATTGAAAGGTATGAATTTCATTTTTTGATTCTACGACCTAACAATTTTGTTTGAAATTTTAGGATTTTTTTGTTTGTTTATGTAATTGATAGGGTTTTTGATTCAAAAATGCAGATTTGTTATCGCATTTTTCTGCCAAGAATTAGAAAATTTCTGTCTTGGGTGAAAATTTGTGGATTTCTAGGGTGATTTTTTTTTCTTTCAGATTTGGGTAATTCTGTTTGGTTTGTTTTTGTTGTTGATTTCCCCCCCTTTTGGAGGGTTTTCATACGGTGTAATAAGGTTAAATTACCTGCATTGTAGCATTTCTATTTTTCCAGTTTGTGGGGTTGAGTTAGGGTTTTATAAAGCTTAACATTTTAGTTGTGCTGATTTGTTGGATTGGGCTTTGGAGGAAGGAATTACTATTATCTAAAACTTTCTTTCAATTGTTTTGTATGACAGTTTTTGATTGCTTGTTTTCCATTATGGCAACTATGGAAACTGAAGCTAGTGCAAATCAATTAAATAATGGGGAAATTGTCCTTAAGAAATTGGATGAGAATTGTGTAAGTATAGAAGCTAAGGATGCTGTCAAGCTTTCACTGCCATCAGGGATGCCTGTTTCTCCTGATTTAGATGCAGAGAGTGGAGGCTTACCTCCTGATTTTACATCGCCAAATACAGTGCTTACTTCACCTCCGGAAACAACAAGCTTCGAGTCTCATCGGCAATTACTATGACATGTGTTATCATAATGATGATAGCCCCTGCACCCCAAAGGAGGGTTTCTTTGATCCTTTTGCTCCTGGTGCCGACAAGTTCATGCTGGCTCCACTTTGTAGGAAATACCTGCAAGAACCGAGGAGCAGTGCTGCTCGACGCCTTAATTTCAATTCCTCTGTGAAGTTTGCGGGAGATGAAAAGTGTGAAAGTGATGCTGAAACAATCTCGGACGAAGAGTTGTTACTGGAAACGGTATATGTTGATCTATTGGAAGTAATTGTCTCATCACAGGCTGTTTCAGTACAGACCGAGACCTCTATTCCTGAGATTTCAATGATGTAATCCAGTTCCTGATGAATTTAAGACCCCTACTTGTGAAGCACGTCTCAGTGGTGTTGCTGAAACCTGTCCTGATGCTCCGATGAAGGCCACAAGGAAATTTAGGAACATTGACAAAGGGTTATGCAGAAAGCTTGAATTTTGATTCTGGAGTATGCAGAAAGCTTAATTATTGACTTTGAGAGCCCATTTGGTGATCTACGTAGAATACAACTTTGATAACTGTGCTGCTAACTTATCCATTTTGTCATGGATTGCTGCGCTTGTATGTTCCTCTTTACTTTTGAAAAATTACATATTTACTCCCAATGTTTTTTATAAACTTGTGTTGTTGATAGAATCTGTTATAATGGGGAGCAAATATTTCTGACCAAGTGTGTACTCTAGTTAACATTATATATTAAGCTTAAACTGGCATTGAACTTGGATTTCTATTTGATGAACTACAAATGATTTCATCCGTTAGTATGTTGTTTCTACACTTCGACTAAATTTTCCGTGATATTAGTTTTGAATTCTTTATAATTATAGTTTCTGGCTTGGCCATCCCTTGCATCTGCATTAGTTATTAATTTCTCTTTCCATGTGTTTTTCTGTCTAAGATCTCTTTGGTTGTCTAGGCTGCTAGTTTGATGAACGCCTCTCTGTCCTTGTACAGTCTCTCTTTTCATGCTAATTTTTATCCATCTTTTATAAGATAAGAAGTTAGTACACAATTTCTTTTATCCATCTTTTTATAAGTTAAGATGTTCCATATTAAAAGCTGATTTGAGGTAGTTGATCCTATTAGCATGTCTTGAAGATTTAATTCCTAGCTTGGTTGTATCGATGAATTAAGAAATGATATTGAGGGTTCTTGAAAGAAATTAAGAAAAGTGAGGGCCTAAAAGAAATTAAAACAATAGGGAATATACTTATGTCCGGATGAACGTAAATTGAGTACCAATTAGAAACCTGACCAGTATTCAGTTAGTCTGTATTTGAAACTTTCACTGAAGCAATTCATCAACAAATAAAAAATAAGACCTCTTCCTCGAATTTGTAAGATTTCAAAAATTATCTGATTAATCATCTGTTTGAGGGATGTAGTCTGCATATACAAGCTGCTAAAAGAAAACCCTCTAGACTTCGATGTCATCATCCATGAGAAGATTGTCCCAGCTTTGTTTTCCAAGGATTTCAGTTGCTGAACACTTCTGAATGAAATTCAGTTACTTTGTTTAATTGCAGTGAACTGATAGTCATTTTTCTAAAAGTTCTTTTACTAATATTGTTCAGTCACTCAAAATTAAGTGGCAGATGCTTCTCAGACAGTGGAGGCACCAGAGCAATTCTCTCAATCAAAGCACAATATTCCATCCAGATGCTTCATGAAATGAATAAACCTATTTCATGAGCAAGTATGTTACCATGGATTGCTGAAGAACACTATTTCTGATGGGGGTTCCATGATTATTGTTCGAATTTGAAATAATGCAAACTCTTAGGGCATGTGCTTTTTTTTTGCTTTTGTCGTTACCTTTGTGAGTCTATGCCAGTGATTGTGCTAGACTGCCCTCTTTGGCATCTCAACTCAGTGCTACTGATCTTGTGCCTGTTGATCTGTTCATTCATCCCATGTTGCCTCAGTGGAGAAGGATCATTTTGTTAACCAATTTATGGTTTTTGCAACCATGGTGGTAGGAATTTTGTTCAGTTTGCATATGCCACCTTCCTGTAAGATATGTCAAGAGATTAGGTCTCACAGCAAATTTGTCGTAGAATTTAAATGCTGAAGCTGTTGTAGCATCTAGTGCAAGAACTATAGCTTTATTGAATATTTTCGTTAGTTTCATGGATAATTTTCTTTAAGCATAATAATACATTTCTACCATTGTCCGACTGCCTGACTTCACAATTGTGGTATTTGTGTTCTTCAAGATTGCTACCAAACACTTAAAGAAATTGTAAGTAATTTGTAACAGAAGTTCAGAACTTGAGCAAGAACCTGATTGATTTGTCTTCAAAAAGCTGTGAGGAAAAAGCAAGGACTGGATCATATTGGGAATAGGGGTTTAAGCGTTCATGCAAAATTGTTTGCCTGAGATTGGTTTGGCTTAGGGACCAGATCAGGTGTAGATCCCTGGCATAACAGAGACTATGTAAGTCGATTCTTTACCATCCTGATGTGACATTCTAAGTTTGTAACCTAGGGTTGGTAGCTTTCCTACACTGAAAAGTATTGGAAACCTTGGTGGTGGCATGAGTACCAAAATTGTGTTTTAGTAAAAATTTAGCTTTACATTGGTTCTTATTTATTCCGTAATTCTGATGCTATTAAGTATTGTTCTTCTTGTCACATGTCAGGTATTTACTGCAGAGCTTGCAAGCAGTTACTCTTCTTTCTAAATTTAGTCTTCTTTCTGGTTTTGATGGTAAGTTGTGGCTTAATCTTGCGATCAGTATTCAGTGCCAATGATTAATGCATTGTCCTTTGAGCAATATGGGATACTGGATACAAGTAAGTCCTCTTTCTTTCTGCTTGATAACAAAGTGCTCCAGATCTTCATATTAATTATACATTTGGTACTCTTTGGACACTATTCAGTAGGTTAAGTCTTCCGCCGTATGCATTTCTAGGTTAGGAAAGTTTCTCTAAGATGTACAGAGGCATACAATTAAAGGGTGTCGGAGAATAACCCATCACAAATTAGAAAGCAGTATGAATTCCTCAAACTTAATACAAACATATGGAAAGGAGGCTGCAGCACTCATTTCTGCATAGCTGCTAGCGCTATATTGCATCCATGAAATTCACATTTTAGGAAACCCTTCTTCAACCCTTATTTTTTTATATGTATTTTGTGGCTTTGTAATCCCTGTTGCTCCTCCCTTTTATGGATTTGGATACTCACATTTTCTTCTTCCTTTTTCTTTTTTTTTTGTTTTTGTATACTGTGGAACCTGCAGCCACTACTCTAAAGGGTGAAGGGTGTGGACTAGATAAACCGCCACCGCCAAGTTTATTATGTGACTGTACGAATTGAGTCTTCATATGTTCTTCCAAGTTGGATTCACTAGTCGTGACCTATGAACTGAGCTATGAGTGCAATACCACCACTTGATTCTTATTTTCTCCCACAAGTATGTCCATGTCATTTAGTTCCAGAACTTGAACTCGGATATTTTTATGGATCATTATATCTTGGATTTTTGGAATATTGCTGTTTAACAAGTGATTTGATCTCATCCTTGCGCACAAATAGCCTATGTAATCGCTTTGAGATAATTTCTTATGGGGTTTGAGTATCCTGCCATAATAATATCTCTTCGCAAATGCACGGAAGCAGATGTAACTTATAAAAGCAAGAATCGAAGCAGATAAATTTGTATTTTTATTTTTATTCTGCAGTTCTCAGGTGAGGCAAAGGAGCATGTATCCTCACATTGCCGACGCATTTGTCTGATTCGTGTGCTTATCTGTTGATCAAAATGGTTTGATCATCAAATTTAATGTTCTAAATGGTTGATGGTGGAACCAAGCACACACGAGAGTAGTGTGTAATAGGACTATAGGAGGATGTTACTTAATGTGAACTTTTAAGTACTGACATTCGGTATGTATACGCCATATTGTATAAAGTATAACTTCTTATCTCGAGTTTGCGCATCTATTTTTTGATGATATAACTAAGCATGTTATGGTTTCATTTCATGCTAATACAATAATTTTCTTTGTATGTGATCATCCCTGCTGCTTGCGTTTGGAAATATGGTTGGCAATCTCATTTCAACATATGCAAGTAAAAAGGTTAGGCATTATGGAGCTTTCTTCTAATCTTCTCGATCGAAGGCTGCGACTTTTCACAGCTCAATAAGAGAAATTGCTATTTTCAGTTTGGTGTTTAATGATACTCCAAATGGTAAATAGACTTTTCTGTTTTCTCTCCATCAAAGGCAATGACTTTTCATTACTCATTAAGCCTATTTGCTATTTCTATCCCTTCAGTGCCTAATTATACTCCCGTTGGCAGATGGATTCAATGGAAAGCTTCTCCATCCAGGCATGTACTTTTTTAATGCTGATGGTTCTTTTTTGAAAGGATGTACAGGAGGAGGCGTAGAGAGTCTCTAATGGAGATTGTATGTCTGCCTTCTCAACCTGCTCCGGCTCATGTCCATATATATGTACTAAATTTACTTCTTTCTTAGTAAATCTCTCAAGGATGAAGAGCCTTATTTTGCATTTAGGTCTCCTTAACTCTTTTTTGCCAATTGGGGTTAGGACTGTTCCTGCCACTCCTCGGTATTTTCTTTTTGATCTATTAGTAAAACTTGTTAGAAGGGTGAATGATTAGCCAGTAGGTAATTGTGTCGGTCTTTTGTGTGATGTTTAGTTCATATTGTTTATGCAAATTTCTTCATTTATGGTTATTTGCAGACTCTTTGGTTACATTTCCATTAGTGCAATGCAAATTTTTTTGTGCTTGCTGTTAATTTTTCTCGGGAAGGGATTGCTATTTTGTTGAGATCTTTGTGGCATGTTTTGCACAATTCGTATGATGAAAAGCGAGTTTTATTTCCACAGGTGATGTTTATATTTTCACAAAGTTCCCATGAGAGACTGCTAGCAGCAAGGTGGAAATATTAAAAACACTAGGGCTAGGGTTATGTTTATTAAAATGGATATGTTAGTTTACAAAAATGAAGGGGTGTGAAAGGATTCTTTGTACAAATTAATTCCACCAAGTTTTTGAGTTTTAAAATTGATGGAAAAAAAATAACCGGAAAATTTATGTTTTTTGTCTATTTTTTTTTTACTAAGTTTTTAATGGAAAAAAAAAAAGAAATAGCACAAGAAAGACAAAAAACTTGATACTTTTCTTGTTAAATTTTTTGTCTTAAAATGAACAAACTTAAAAAACAAATTTTATATAATTTTTATTATAACATTCACGGTACAAACACAACAAAAATAATATATAAATAAATTAATAATCTAAATGTAAGTAAGAATTTCAAGTCTCATATCGTTTTCTTTTTATGCTAATTTATGTCTTCTCTCTCTCTCTCTCTCTCTCTCTCTCTATATATATATATATATATATATATATTAAAAAACTCAGAAACAAAGTTTTAGAGAAAGATTTTGTCATAAAATAAAAAAAATTCAGTCAAAATTTTGCGAAGTAGTATTCAGTTTTTTTTTTTTTGGAAAAATGTTCCACATTTCTATTATTGTAAATTCCTTCCTTATTGGCAATGCCAAAGTAGGATGAAGCCATTAACCAGATGCTTTTTCCAGCGTTTTCTTCTTCTTCTCCAACTGAAAAAGCTGCAGTCTTCATTTCCCCCAGTTCTCCGTTGTAATAGCTCCCTTTTTTAGTGCATCTTTTTCAAATTGCTCCGATAATTTTTGGGTCACTGAAATTGAAGATGAAGATGAGAAATACTCCCGCTTGTTGCGAAAATGCGCCGAATCATCAAGCTTACACCATGGCAAAGCAATCCATGCGAAATTTATCAAAACTGCGATTCACCCTTCGGTATATTTACAGAATCATCTGGTTAACATGTATGTGAAATGTGGGGATTTTGTTGATGGTCTCCGGGTGTTTGATGAAATGCCCAAAAGAAATGTAGTGTCCTGGACTGCTGTTATTGCGGGTTTTGTTCAGCATGGTGGTTCTTTGGAAGCTCTTTCTTTGTTCTCCCGGATGCACAAGAGTGGAAGTAAAGCCTAATGGGTTTACCTTTGTTAGCGTTCTCCAAGCGTGTTCTTTCTCCAATAGCTTGATGCCTGCGTACCAAGTTTATGGGATGATTGTTCGGTTTGGGTTCGAATCGAATATTTATTTGGTGAATGCTTTTTTGACTGCATTATTGCGCCATAATGAATTCGGAGAGGCTTTGGATGTTTTTGAGAAGTGTTTGGATAGGGATATTGTGTCTTGGAATGCCATGATGGCTGGTTATTTGCAGTATTCTTATTCGGATGTTCCGGGTTTTTGGTTTAGGTTGAATCAGGAGGGGGTGATGCCGGATAAATATACTTTTGCTAGTGTTCTCACCGGGTTGGCTGCTCTTTCTGATCTTGAATTGGGCTTGCAAGTTCACGCAAGGCTTGTTTAAGTCTGGTCATGGAAGTGAGATGTGTGTAGGGAATTCTTTGGTAGATATGTACTTGAAAAATCAAAACTTGGTAGATGGTTTTAAAGCATTTGAGGAAATGCCTTCCAAAGATGTGCACTCCTGGACTCAAGTGGCTGCTGGGTGTCTAAATTGTGGTGAACCTAGCAAGGCACTAGAGATTATTGAAGAAATGAGAGAGATGGGTGTAAAACCAAACAAATTCACTCTTGCTACTGCCTTTAGTGCCTGTGCCAATTTGGTGTCTTTAGACGAGGGGAAGAAAATTCATGGGTGGAGAATTAAACTTGATGATGAGGTTGACGTGTGTGTGGATAATGCTTTGTTGGACATGTATGTAAAATGTGGATTGATGGATGGAGCATTGGGTGTTTTCCATTCAATGGAAGACAGAACTGTTGTTTCGTGGACAACAATGATAATGGGGTATGCACAAAATGGACATGCCAGGGAAGCTTTAAATATCTTCAGTGAAATGAGGGTGGAGGGTCCTGAACCTAATTATATTACCTTCATATGTGTACTTTATGCATGCAGTCTAGGAGGATTCATCGATGAAGCTCAGATGTATCTTTCCTCCATGACTGATGACTATGGAATCTTACCTGGAGAGGATCATTATGCATGTATGGTAAATCTCCTTGGTCTAGCAGGACGCACAAAAGAAGCTGAGGAACTAATCCTAAAAATGCCTTGTCAACCGGGAATGCTGGTATGGCAAACTTTGCTGGGTGCTTGTCAACTTCATGGAGATATGAGTACTGCAAACCCGTGCGGCAGAGCATGCTTTAAATCTAGACAAGAATGACCCTTCAACTTATGTATTGTTAAGTAACATGTTTGCCGGTACGAGCAATTGGGATGCTGTGGGGATGTTGAGAGAAACTAATGGAAAGTAGGGATGTGAAGAAAAGGCCTGGTTCTAGTTGGATTAGCTGAATGGAGGTCACTCAGGACCAAAATAACATAAAGGATTTTAAAAGAATGGGAGTTGACAAGGGCAAAAACATCCTAATACTTATCACAGTGGTACATTTCTGGAGTGCCCGAAGTCATTTGCGCAGGCTCACACTTCTTACTAGTTGAAGGGTGCACTAGTTTCTTTCTTGGCCTTAGTGACTACTGGTACATCTGATTGCCTTATTATGGGACGTGGATATGCTCTCCCCCTCGGTGGATATAGCGAATCAGGGTAAGACTTTTGTTCTAAACTCTAAAGTATAGTATTCATAATAATTTTCTATAAACCTTTTTCTTATCTTATACATAACTTTCTGTTGACTGATTTCTCTAGTACATAATGTCACGCGCAACGATTTAAGGTTTATTTTATTTTTCTTAATTCTTGTTGAAAAACTTAGAAAACCTTTGAGGTACAAAGGGGCTGAAAAAGGGTTTCAAATGATGGAAAAATATGAACTCACACAATACGGGGAAAATATGAACTCACACAATAGGGGAAAATATGAACTCACACAATAGGGGAAAATATAAACTCAAACAAGGGGTAAGTAGAGTAGGTAATTATTTTAATTTGTTAAAAATTATTCTTTTTAACATACATACACAACCAAATATGAACACTATTGAGAACCCAATCAATTATGAAAGCAGCAACAAAAGCATAAACAATCAACTATAGTAGTTGCCTATGAAGCACGGGACTTGGACACGACATGATACGTAACACGATATATGACATTTTCCAAAAAAAAAAGAAAGATACGATATGTCAGGATATAAATGTATTTTTAGAATAAATAAATTTAATATTAATAGAGCATGATAAAAACTTGAATAAAATAATAAGAAACACAAACACATTGCATAATTAATATCTTAAAGTTACATAATAATGTCAAAACTTAAAAGATATAAAATAACCCATAACTTTTATTTTGCAATTTAAGTACTGCAATTTTCTTAATTTTTTTTATGCCAAGCATGTCCTCTAGTGTGTCTTGACTTGTCCGAGGCGAGTCTGAGGCGTGCCCGAGAAAAAAGAAAAAAGAAAAAAAAAAGAGGAGCTCGCAGACATGTATCCAAGGCGTGACGGAGTGAATTCGTGTCCAACACGAATTTGTGGCCCTCCGAGAAGTGTCCATGCTTCCTAGGTAGCAGCATATGTTGTGCATAACATATGTTGTGCATAACAACCATATAATATCAAACAAAGCTACATGAATAGGGGGATCATAACATGTTTTAAGAACTCCATCAAACTTATAATAGACCTTTAAAATTCTAAAAACTAAGCTCCAATTATCATCCCTTGCTACCAATGCTTAGTTTTCTAGTTCAAATATATATAAATGTATTCCTCAAACAATTCCTTTCCATAGTTCTCCAGTGCAAATCAGAAAAGGCTACATATGATTCTTTTTTGGCATAAATACAAGACTTTGGAGCTATGGCTAGTGGCTTATGAAGGGAAAGGCTTCTTTTCTTTTGATCTGTCCAAGTAGTTCAGGATAACACTACCTCCTTCCAGAAGAAAGAATTTTATTCTTCTGCTATTTAATTTTTTTTGCTTTACTAGTATTTAGGTTTGCATATGAGACTCTTATGATAATTTAAGATATTAGTAGAAATATGTTTAAAAAGGGGAAAAGGAACGACGCTGATGCAAAATACTCCTATGAAAATAGAACCGAGAGAAAAAGAGAGAAAAGGGGAGAGAGAGAAAAGAGGTAAAGAAAAAAGAGGAGGGAGAGAAAAAGAAGAGAGAGGGAGAGAAAAAGAAAAGAAAAAATAACATCTGGAATCCCTTATAGACAGAGATAAGAACAAGGGAACCTCATATCGAATGGCACGTGGCTTATGCCAACCAAACAAAACATAGATTACATTTTATTTGCAAGTTGCTACTTGCTCTTCAGCCCCAAGTCGTCTCAGTGCCCGTGCTGGACACAAGAATTTTATTAAGGCAGGCGAAGTTTTAAATTACTAAAATAAAATTTTAATAATAATATTTTTCTATAAAATTAAAAATCAATATCAAACGCAAGTCTTGAATGAAAATCAAATTATCCAATACAAATTATCAACAAAAATTCTAAAACAAATAAATTAATATAACCAATTAAAAGCTCGTCCTTTATCAAGCAAGTGATAAAAAAACAAAAGTCCTCTGGTAACTCAACTAGCCAATTGGCGATGAACAATTGGAAAAAAAAAAAATAACACAACATATTAAACAATTAAAATAAATCAACACCAAATATGATTATAAAAATCAAACTAAAAAAAATAAAAGATTGGCTAATGAATTCATACATTTAATAACATAAAGAAAATTAAAAGACAACATATAAAATTTAAAAGAAAAAGTCAAAGTTATTTACCTTTAAAGATCTGGCATTTCGATGAGACAGTTAGAAGGTATAATTTGTCCAAAGACTAGAGAAGGACTTGAGATTAAAATTTAGGAGAAAAAGTAATTGTGTGATTCATTAGGTTAGGTTAATCGTTGTCATTGTTAATCGATTAAAGGGATTTTCATTTAAGAGTGGTCAAATTAATTTATTCTTACAATCTATCTTAATAACCCTATACTATGAAAAATATGTAAAATTTAAGGGGGTCACTTGCCCCCTTCTCCCTAGTTGTGTCCACCATTGCTCACCACAGTACGTGTAGCATGCAGGCAGAGAAAAACTTGCTTCTTCACCGTCTCTTGTCAAAATACACCGTCTCTTGCCAAAATTTACGTACACGTACGAGCGGTGTTAGGATCAGGACACGTCACTAAAATAAGGATAATTTTGTTCAACATAAGTACTTTATTAATAATGTGTTATAATCTTAACACTGCTCCTGTATTTATCGATGACAGTGTATGAACCTTTAACTCGTAAAGAAAATGCAGCTCTGTTTTTTCATTTTTTGCTCATTAATGTTACACTAGTGATGTACTTATACTACTTTTTAAAAAAAAATTATTATGTTTTTTTTAATCTCTTAAAATTTTTTATTTTGAGCTTTTCCTAATCCTTACTTTTAGCCCCGAAACTTTCATCTTTATCCCCTTCATCTTAGTAAAGAAAAGTCCGGTTCTCTTTGCTTTCATTTGTATTTTCTTCTTTTAGTTCACATAGCTTTTTGTCTCCTTGATAGTTGGAAGTTCTCCAAAAGTATGAAAAGCTGGAGAACTTTGTACCATCCATTCCGGTGTGGTTAGATTCTGTTCAACAGCCCAAGGAGTTGGAGCGAATCTTTTGTTGTTTCCATTGCTTGAAGTGATTGTTACGACCACGAAGAAACGACAAATCCCAACTATGGGATGAAAAATATGAATTTGAGAAGTTGAACATCCTTTCCTCAAAGTGGAATCTTTTGCTTTAGATAATTGATATTTTAAGATGAACTATTTCATCATATTTTGTGTATGATTTGCATTTGAGAACTTGAACTTTCTTTTTTCCGGAGTAAAACTCTTTTGCTTTACTTGTATGATTTCTTAAGATGAACTATTGCATCAAATTTGTGTTTTAAAAACCGTTTATCTAGGACTATGGACGTGTCAAAGGTCTCTGTATATATAGTTGACATGTTTATGACATATAAATTCGTTGAAAATATATTAATACAATGAAAAAATATAATCTAAAGCATGTCTTAATTAAACTTGACTAACTAAACTTGATTAACACTACTTAATAAAATAACGTAGTTTTTGTATAAAATTTATAATTAAAGATTTTTTTTAATGAAACCCTAAAATGAAAAACTTAATCTTATTGGATAAAACTAGGTCGTTTTGATAAATAACCTCAATTAAGTTTAGCTAAGGTATGTCATAAGATTTTCCCTAATACTATACCTAAATATATTTTTTTGAGTAATGTTAGGTAACTATGCAAAAATTATCAAAATTTGTCTGGACAAACATTACTAGTTTGTACTGTATAACTCAATTAATACGTGCATGTCATAAAACATTTATTAAGATGAATTTATACGATTTTTGTTTAGTCAAATTAATAATTCTTCATTCATTCATTTCAAAATATAAAATCATTATTAATTTTTTAATTTGAAGTAAATCTAAGAGATTTTCAAACTAAAATTGACATAATTTCTTTTAATTATAGTCAATATAATTATAAATATAGTAAAGTATATCAAAATATTACTCACTAAAATTTATTATTTTGTTATTTTAATGAATCATCTCAATTTTAAATTTAAAAATATATCAAATTGATTTTCAAAAATCTTAATTATGGATCAAAGACTGGTGGTTTGACTATAATATACATGTTCTAGCTAGGAAAATTCTATACCTTGTACCCAAAGAAAATTATATTACAAATAGAATGTAATTTCCTTGAAAAGTACTAGTCATTTTAAATATTAAATACTTTGAAGTTGGACACGCAATTTAGTCAAGGTCAATACAAAATATCCAGGTTGCCCCGCCTATATAAACATACATGAATATGTAAACTTAATTAAATATAAAGCTGGTTAAAAACAGCATGGCTATTCCGGGAGAAGGTATTGCAGCAGCTGCTACTGCTGGAGGTGGCGGTGGTTCATCAGGGGTTATTTTCATGCTTTGCATGGTGGTTATGGCCGTGTCAATCATGTCGATGATAGTCTTTGCTTGTGCTGGCTCCGGTAAGTCCTCTGACAAACCTTGGAGAAGCAGTGGTGCTGGAGACTGGGGCGGTGGTGCTGGATGCGGCGGTGGTGGTGGCGGATGCGGCGGCGGCGGATGCGGCGGCAGTGGTGGCGGATGCGGCGGCGGTGGAGGTTGTTAAAGAAAACTAGCTAGCTGGTCTAGTGACCAGTGACATATACTGATGTGTTATATATATACTCTTTTTTCTTTTACTCATGTATATTTTACTGTACAATTATTGTACTATATTTTACTTGTACAATCCATAAAGTGAAATTAATTTATAAGATTATTGATATTTAAGAGTCAATTTAAATATTTCCAAATGTAAAATTGATGTAGATTTGTTTAAAATTATAAATTATTAAATCTTTTAATTAGTAGAACTTTTTTAAATAGTTTAAAATATTAATCATTGTACTGATTAAATTTAAGTGAATCTATATCAATTTTAAGTTTGAAAGTATTTTAATTTGACTTTCAAAAATTCAATAATAATTAATTAAGAATTTTCCAGAAAGTATATATTGAGCTTGTATTTTTTTGTTCATGATAAATATCTTTTTTTAAAACTCATATGGATCTTTAGGCATGTTTTGCGGCATAATTTATTTTTTGGTAGTCTATATATCAATTGTTTTATCTTTTTTTTAACTTTTTTCCCTTCGGGATATTTTATATTTGATCATAAAAAATAAAATAAAATATATCAACCAAACCCAAACCTGTTTGTTTTCTCATTGTTTTTGTGTTTAATATAACAAATGGATTTGTCAAACACGTTTTTTTTTTTTTCATTTTAAAACAAAACAAAATAAAAACATGTTAGTATTTTTTATAAAAAAAAAATTAAAAACAAAAACAAAACATTACCAAAACAAGTATGTTATCAAAAATCGTATATGCAAAATAAAATATAAAAATAAGATCTGGAAAGAAGTTGAATGAACAATATTTTCTAAATATCTATGTATTTGAAAAGGTTGACTAAACTTCAACTTATAAACTCAAGAGAACGAGTCTTGTTAAGTTGGGGAAAAATGGTGGAGGATAAATTATATTTTATTATATTTTATTTTTTAATCGTACGAATTTCCAACTTAACTTAGGCTTGACTTTATAATCTTCTAAAAGAATTTAAGTTACTTTAGGTTAATTAGTATATTAAATAAGAAATTTTTTGACAATCTTAAAAGCATATACAAAGTACATATATTTAATTTTGAGTTGACTTATTATTATTAAGATATATTATCTATGAAGTTTTGTCTGTCCGATAAATTCCACAGCTCATTTTTTTTTGTGCATTCAAGGTCTTTTAGTGAATTATAAAATTATTTTACCTAATAAATTCTAAATTTATTATTGTCAGAACAATATCTGAACTTTCATTCTGCATATGTCTAAAATAAAATTATAAAATGTATGGAAAAGGAAATTATATACGAATAGAATGTACTTTCCTCGAAAATTCCTAGACTTACAAGTTTGCAAGAAATTTAGTTAAGTCAAATGATGGATGATAATATATATAATCACTAGAGCATACTGGTTTATATAAAGTGTAAACTTTAATCCATAAAGCATACTGGTTAAAAACAGCATATATATATATATATATATATATATATATATATATATATATATATATATATATATGACTAGATTTATATCTATAGAACTTCAGGCGGATATTAATAATGCAGCAGCTGGTTCATTTTCAGAGGTCATGTTTATATTTCTCTCATACCTGTCCATGGTGGTAAGAGTTATTGTAAACTGCCTATAATGACTAGTTTCCAGCCCCTTGGAAGGTTGGACGCAGTGGCGAAGCCAGAAAATTTTGTCAATTGGGTCAAAATTATCACTAAACTATAAATAATCTGGCGGTGGTTCGGAGGCAGCGCCCTCAAGCCAATTTTTTTAATACTTTTATATTTTTGGGTCACACACATATATATATATATATACACACACACTATATGACAATGACAGTATAATAAGTAATAATATATGATATATATACACAATATTGACTTATAATAGATTTTTTTTAATCACAACTGTTCATAAGTAATTAATTCATTAATTATTTTTAAAAATAATATAAATTAGATTATTATTTAGTTTAAAATATTATAGAGAGATATACATATATTGAGAGGATATGAATCATATGTGGTTAAAATTTGATTGACAAAGTTATAAATTTTCAATTTGACTCCGTATAGTAGAAAATTTATAAAATTTTAGTGGGGTCAATTTATATATAATACTTAAAAATTTTAAAATTTACCTTGCATTATAAAACAATTTTTTTTTTCAGACTCTACCTAGCTTCGCCACTGGTTGGACGTATACTGTAGTTTTCAAAGTAGAATTTAGGTGGTAATTAAAAGTCAATGATGTAAAGAAAGAGTTTAAATTTGATAGTTAAAATAAGTATGGTTTTATGTAATATAAAGACTTTATTAATGATGTGTTATAATCTTAACACCGTTTCCAGAAAAACAAATATAGTTATGCTTTTTCATTTTTTTCTCATTTTACACTAGTGATGTAACTTATATATCTTTTAATATATATATATATATATATATATATATATATATATATTATTCTCTTGATCAGCTAAATGAAAGAACTTTTATTAAAATCCCAAAATCAAAACGTACAGAAGATCTGATCCAAAAGATTCGGATCAATACAATCAGTCAATACATATATTTCTATCCTCAAAACCTGATAACCATTTTAAAAACACACCCACCTCCTTTGAATTTGGACTACTATCATTAATGAGATTGTCCCCCATCTCCTTTTCATCAGCTGCGTGTTGGCTGTTAACTTGAACTTTCTTTCTTCCGGAGTAAGACTCACTTTTTGTTTTTTTTGCTATTTTGTTTGATACACACTCCTGGTTGCCACCCAGGATAGAACCCCAACCTCATGTTGACATGAGTTGAGTCGTACCATTGGGCCAAAGGCCACTCGGTTAAGACTCACTCTTTCGCTTTAGTTGTATGATTTCTTAAGATGAAGAACCATATATTGCATCAAATTTGTGTTTTTAAAACCGTGTATCTAGGACTATATATGAACGCACCCATGTTCCAAATGTTTATACCAAGTTTCTAATGCATTTTCAAATGTGGTACATAGGATCTTATTATACTGTTTATTTACAAGGATTATACTTGAGATTGGACGATTAATCCAAAATCTCTTGTTTGTTTTAAAAATAGACTTTAGTCCCGGAATAATAAAATGATTTGAAGGGATGCTATTTAATACCATGTCCAACTAGGTATTATAATCCCTACCATTTGGGGCTAATAATTTGCAAACTAAATTAACCTTTAACTTTGTTTAAAGAGACAATGTATCTTATCATATCTATCTATACTTAAACTAATGAGAATATGATATCTTTGTTATTAGTAGTATGAGTATGATAGTCTAAACGGTAAGTTTTTATCCAATACTTTAAATAATTATGGACAAAACAAACACAACATAAGATTATTTTAAATTATCCTATGAATAATCTCAGAAAAAAAAACAAATATGTGACTAAGACTATTTAATTCTATGATTAATAGTCTTAGGATTATAATCCATGAGAATATAGTCACAGAATTATAATTCTTGCAAACAAACGTAGCCCTGGATAAAAACCTTTGAGGCCTTCAAAGCATATATAAGAGTATATGTTAAATATTGGCTCATATTTGGTCAAAAATGGGTGCTCCACATTTAAATTACATGTTTTGCAATTGGTCCAAGTTGGTATGCTAGACCTTGCCTAATTCCAAGATTGGTGTGCTAGTGTGCAATTGGTCCAAGTTGGTATGTTAGAACTTGCCTAATTTCAAGATTGGTGTGCTAGACCTTGCCTATAAAAGGAAGCACATTCATAAGATGAAATCACACCATCATCCTAAGGGAGTAGGATCCCATCCGGGAGAGGGTGGGGAAGGTTATCCAAATGTAGAGAGATAAGAGGTATCCAAGTGTTAGAGAATTTTATGTGAGAAAATTCTCTTGGGAAGAATTATCTTTCTTGAGTGGATGTGAGGAAATTTCTGAGAGTGTGAGTGATTGTAATATTATTCACATAGTAAATTTTCTCTGGGTTGTCTTTGACAACGAAAGTGGCTTTTTCTCCGGTTTTGGAGTTTCCACTATAATTCTTGTGTTATGTGATTGTGTTCTAAATTCACAATTTCCTATTTCTCTATATCGTGAGACGTTGTAATTCCCAACAATTGGTATCAGAGCTTTTGGTTCACGCCGTTGGTATCTCCAACGGGTACGATCCGTTTAAAGAAAAATGTTTGGCATGAAAATCGATATAGAGAAATTCGATGGGAGAATTATTTTTTGGCTTGTGGCAAAGTTAAGTCAAAGATGTGATAATTGAATCTAAGTTACAGAAGGTGTTTGAACATCTTCATGGCATGTCACTAGTATCCAAAGTTGCCATGAAAGAGGATGTGTTACCACTAGCGGGTTCTTTTCACACGGGCATTGGTTGGCATTGATGCAAGATGTGTGGTGATGTCGATGGCTAATGTACTTCCGGGGAAGCCAACATGGAAGTAGCACCATAATTTTTCAGCAAGTTTGTTCGACATGAAATCTTAGAATGGTTGATTCTAAGTGGTGTATGTGTAAACATGAAATCTTAGAATGGTTGATTCTGAGTGTATGTATATTTTTTATGGTGGAGTATGATAATTCTCTATACCGAGAATTATGACTGCTGGTGAAGACAGTGATAACGAAAATTATGAAAAATCTTAGAATGGTTGATTCTGAATGGATGTGTATTTTTTGTAGTGGAGTATGATAATTCTCTGTGCCGAGAATTATGATTGTTGGTGAAGACGGTGATAGCAGAAGCTATGGTAATTTTTTGGAGAATATGAGCTAAGGTGGAGATTGTTAAATATTGGCTCATATTTGGTCAAAAATGGGTGCTCCACATTTAAATTACATGTTTTGCAATTGGTCCAAGTTGGTATGCTAGACCTTGCCTAATTCCAAGATTGGTGTGCTAGTGTGCAATTGGTCCAAGTTGGTATGTTAGACCTTGCCTAATTCCAAGATTAGTGTGCTAGACCTTGCCTATAAAAGGAAGCACATTCATAAGATGAAAAACACTATCATCCTAGGGGAGTAGGATCCCATCCGGGAGAGGGTGGAGAGGGTTATCCAAATGTAGAGAGATAAGAGGTATCCAAGTGTTAGAGAATTTTGTGTGAGAAAATTCTCTTGGGAAGAATTATCTTTCTTGAGTGGATGTGAGGAAATTTCTGAGAGTGTGAGTGATTGTAATATTATTCACATAGTAAATTTTCTCTGGGTTGTCTTTGGCAACGAAAGTGGTTTTTCTCCGGTTTTGGAGTTTCCACTATAATTCTTGTGTTGTGTGATTGTGTTCTAAATTCTTAATTTCCTATTTCTCTATATTGTGAGACGTTGTAATTCCCAACAGTATATAATATTGGCTACTTGATTATTAGCAATTCCTCATTTCCTTGTATTTTAACAAAAATCATTTGTGATCTTTGCGCTACGCTACTACTTGTATATTAACAAAAATCATCTGGCTAGAGTATTTTAGTTGTAGATTATGGATGACACTTTTGCTTCCCCAGATGCAGCGACTCCATGTCAAAGATCTCGAAGCCCCTGGCTTAATACCTGAAGCGCGATCCATCCTTTGCAGACATGCAACAAATGCAACACACTTTTACTCTTTTTTGCCCCTATTTGGTGGCAACACCCTCACCATTATTGTAATTAGTCACATATAAGCGCTGCTGAAAATGTGCCAAATATAGTTTGGTGTTCTATGTAATATGCCAATTATTTTTTTTATTAGATTCTTTCGATATCATAAGAAATATAATTTTCTCGTACATGTTTCTCACAATTTTCATTTACGCTTAGCTGTAGACTGTTCTTTAGTCCTTTACGTACAATTGGATAAGAAATCTCTCATGGCATATTAGTTTTGGAGAAACCTAAATACAGTTTGTAGTATACAGTTTGTCTGAGGCATTGTCGGCACATTTGTTGTATCCTGCAGTTGTTGTAACTGAACAAACTGAGAAGACTAAACTCAGAAAATACCTGATTGTTTGGTCGAAAGCAGTAACGAAGAAATCAAAACTTAGCAGATAACCTAGAAGATTTGAACTATGTGCATGGTTTGTAGTGTTTGCTGCATTTGGAGGCCAGTGGCGAATCTGTTAAGGGGCAACATAGGCAACTGCCCTCTGCTGGATTGTTTTATATTTTTTTTATAGGTATAAGAGTAGGGGCAGACATGTAAATTAATAAACTCAAGAGGACAGATTAATGGAAGGGTAGGGGCGGCAAAAAATATATATATACATAGGTACCAAACTTCCTAAAAGGCATAGTGATAACTTATAATTATATTTTGTTGCACATTTATTTGTATACCTAGTTATAAATGTATATACATAGGTACCAAGCTCTCATCTTTTATCATTTTAATAATGTTTCTCATTTAATTAGGGCATTAATATTTGTATGTACAAGAAAATTTTTATATTTTCACAAGTTTCTTCTCACATAAGTAGAACACATTTACTATTCATATGAGATAGAGATCTTGTGGAACTATAACTTTTACTTGTGGAATCGCTTCTTAATTTTTTTGTCAATTTAATCTTTTGTCATATTCTTTTCATTCAAATATTTTATGTTAAGTTTTGGTGTTTTTTTTGGCAGACTGAAATTTACAAGACCAACCTTGCGTTGAAGAAAATTATGACAATGAAAAGAGGACTTAACATGACAAAGCTACAAAGTTTTTATAGTTTGTTTTTCTTACCTCTTTATTTGTATTAATGATTAAATATTTTAGGTACTATGACCTTCAGGGCACCTATATTTGTTTTGATTACAAGCTTTGTATATGTTTTGTTACTTGATTATTACATATTTAGTTGTGGATTATACAATTGGTTATTTATATAATATAATGCTTTATTTGATGCTGATTACAAATTAATAAATAATTTTAAAAATATTTTTAATTTGCAATGATTTAATTATTTAATAGCAGCATTGTCGAAGAAATTTCTTCTCGGTAAATTAAAAAAAATCACAATATGTAATTAGTGAAGGAAATCTAATCTTTCTAAAGTAAATATGTTCTTCACAAATTGTTATTTATGAAAGAGACATTTTTACTAGTTATTTCAAAATGTTAATTGTGAAGGAAATCATCTTTTCGCCAAACAAAAATAATCTTTTACAATATATAATTTGTGAAGAACATATTCTTCACAATATATCATTCACAAAAAATATTTGGTCACTAACTTAGCGAAAGATACTTTTAGCGATGAGCTTTAATGTGAGGAACTGTGCGAAAGAAAATTTTTTTCACAATAAATCTCTTGTGAGTAAATGCTATTTCTTGTGAATAATTTGTCCTTCATTGTTGGCCCTTTTTCTTGCGGTGAAAATCTGCCCATATTGCTAAACGCATTTGAGAATCTTACTCGATTTACAAACACACTTTAAATACAACTCATTTAACTCAAAAAACTATGATAGCAAACTTGAGGACACTATAATAATATCAAAAGAAACATAATATTAAAAAAAAATAAAAAAAGGATGAACATAGTGCTTATACTATTATACATAACACAATAGCAACTTCATTTCCTTCTAATGAGAAATTCACACCTTTTCATAAGGTAAATTTGTTAAAACCAAATTTCCTCCTCTGAAAATTTCTTATTTTTAGTAAAAATAAAAAACAAAAAAAAATATGTGTACACAAATCTGATTAGAACAACTTCTTCAAAAGCCAGTTCCACATTATTTGATTATATGCCACAAACTTAAGTTTGTACTGCTACTAATTTTCTTTGAAAACCTCCTTAATCTCCATATCCACCACCACCACAATCACCACTGCCTAATACACAAGTACAATTACGAGAAACAGTGTTTTTAAACCTGGATCGGTCATCAAACTGGAAAAGGTATCGGGCGGATGTGTCATTGGTCCAACGAGTGGTCGAACCGTTATTGACCCAGTGATGTCATTAATATGTAATAAATAATAAATAATTAAATATATTAATTATTATATATTATATATAATATTTAGTAAATATATAAAATTAATCAATTTATCTACAAAAAAATAAAATTAAATCTATTTGTACAATGTTTACTTTATACAATTCAAATAATTTTCTAAATCTATATAAAAAGAAAGATATTAAATCATGATCATAACTCAAAACTCTAGACTCAAGAGTGATAAAATCAAACACAAATAAAAATAAATATCTCTATGATACATTCAATCAAATTCGGTAAAAAAAAAACTAAATCTATTTGTATAATATTTACTTTATAATTTATACAATTCAAATAAATACTAAATCTATATGAAAAGAAAGATATTAAATCATGATCATAACTCAAAACTCAATCAAGGATACATTCAATCAAATTCAAAGGCCTAAATTAGCAACAACAAAAAAGGTAGGGAACCGGTAAAACCGATGACCCGGTTACCGGGTCACCGGGTTGATCGATTCAACTGTCGGGTCATCGGGTTTGATCGGGTTTTGACCAAAATTGATTTTTTAGTTTAAACCGGATAGGAGTGCAGATCGATTCCGATTTTTACCAATCGAGTCGGCGGTCCGGTCCGATTTTTAAAACCATGACAAGAAGCATCTTCACCGGCAGAGGACTCACCGGAGGCAACACAAGCAAACATGATCATCGACGTGATTAACACAATCATATACCACTAGGTTGGATATACTTCTTATCTAATAATTCTTGCAGTTAAACCATCAACTCCTTCATTTCTACCGGTGTCATCCTGTATGGAGCCTTCAAAACCGGCGCCGTCCCTGGTATGACATATATAACGAATTCAATCTCCCCATCTCGTAGAAGACCTGGAAATTCATCCGAAAATACATCCGTAAATTCTCTTACTACAGGTATCTGCCCCATCTCTACTCCCGTCTTCTGAGTATCAACCACATGGGCTAGATAACCTACATATTCTTTCCTTAACAGTCTTTTAGCTTGCATCATCGTCAGACAACAAGAGTGTTTAGGCAATTTATTACTGTAAAATACTACCTTAGGCTGATTCGGAGTTTGAAGGTTTACACTTTTCTTCTGGCAATCTATCATTGCCCCATGGTTATACAACCAATCCATTCCCAAAATTATATCAAATTCCCCTAATTTAATCGAAATTAAATCAACAAATAACTTATGCCCCTTTAAATCAACGCAACAATTCCTATGAATATGTCTAACATGAATTACTTCCTTATTTGTAACTTCTATGTTCGGGAATACTCTAGTTTCTCTAGAGATAAATTTAATCGTTGGGCAAAATCGTATGATACGAAAGAACAGGTAACACCCGAATCAAATAATATATAGGCATTTTATACCATTTATCGGAATGATACCTGATACAATGTCTCTGGATGCTACCGCATCTTGAACCATCATGTTGAAGGTCCTTGTTATTGGTCTACTAGGTGGAGCTAGACCAATTATCTCTAGCTTGCCACTTCTATTTCCCTTACTCCCACTTCCTCCATTTAACCCTTTCTTAGAGCAATTTCTTGCCAGATAATCTACCGCTCCACAAGTATAACATCCACCTTTCTTTGGATTAGGGCAATTAGGAGAGATGTGTCCCTCTTGCCCACAATTGTAGCATACACTCTTTCCTCTCAGATATACGCCCATATGGTTCTTCCCGCAATTTTTACACACTTCTACCTTCTTCTCCGGGTCGATCTCCTTACTTATTTCTAGAATTCCTAGAATTATTGTTCAATTTCCTCTTTTGGTTTCCTCCATTTCCATTGCTTCCTTCTACTTTACGTCTTCCTTCATTTTTCTTATTCTTTCTCTCTTGGTTTTATTGGTTTAAAAAAACGCCTCGCTTCCTCTTTCGGCTATAATAGTCTTCTCCAAAATCATCCCGAACGAGTTAATTAGGAAAAACTGATATTTTGTTCTAAAGTCAGGGCTTCATCAACCCTTTGCTCAAATCTGCTCGCGTTTCTCTCTTCAGTGTCCACCTGGTGTGGAGCAAATCTCGCTAGCTCGTTAAATTTGTTTGTGTATTGGGGCACTGACATGTCATTTGCTTCAACTATAAAAGCCTCATCTCCATTCTACTCTGCATACTACGAAAGAAGTAGTTCTCAAAGAACAACTCCTTAAACCTCGTCCAGGTTACTATTCCTTCTCCAGCTCTGTTCTGATTGGCCTCTCGCCAGAAATTTCTCTCTTTTCAATATATAGGTAGCAAAAGCCGTTTTTTACTCATCTCCTACCCTTGCGATAATGAATGCCTTTTTAATTTCTTTAATCCATGATTGTGCCTTTATAGGCTCAGTGGTCCCTTTGAATTCAGGCGGTCTCACGCTTTTAAAATCCTTAAAATTTGCCACGTGCAAAGTTGGAGGATTTAAGTTCACCTCATTGGGGGTTCTATTTTGCAAAGTCCCTACTAAAATATCTACCAATTGTTGTATTAGGTTTATCTGATCCCTAACTTCATTATTTGCATCTTCTTGTGTTCTTTGTGCTTGAGATCTTCTTCTTGGAGACATATTTCTATTTAAATAAAATTTATATTATTATCTCATTATTTATTTTAAACCATTCATAACTAATGGTAAAAGTTAATCATCACAAAACACATTTAGTAATCATATTTATATTCATATGGATAGTACGTACTTACTTCTTATAGCATTTTGCTATTTACATAACATATCCCATTATTATTTACAAAAGTTAGGATTCACTAAAACATATCCCACATCTTACACAAAAAATGGGATTTAACTTATATATATACACACACACACATACACACACATCATCTAAATATTAAACTCGAAGACCCGTCCTAATGGCGTCTTCATACTCCTTATCGGTCATGTCTAGCACTAGATCTCTGCTGATCGTGTGCCTAGTCTGGCCTTACTCTACTGACTGGTAGAACACCCTATGCTAGAATCTCCCATGCAAGTCTTGTACGAATACCTCATTCTATCTATCATCACCTTCTTACTCCTTACTTTTTCCTCTAACTCATGCACTTGATCTTCAGCCCTTAGCCTATCTATGATATTCTTTTTCCAATAGGCTTCTATCGCCTGCTTTTCTGACTGAATATCATGTACTCTCGCCTCTAATTCTCGCACCCTATCTCCCAACTTAATGATTCTGTCTAGCAATCCTAGTAGTAGGTTTGCCTCAAATAGTGCATCCTTATATAGTGCCCTAACAAAATTCTCTATTGGCTCCTCCTTCGAATGTGCAACATCAGACTGCGCCATTTGTTTCCTCTACTAGTTCTTCCTCCTCGGATGCAGGATCCTCCTCCTCCAAATCATTATCAACTGTTACCTCGGGTGTAACAATCAACTCCTCACTCACCACATGAATATATCTAATTTCTTCTTTTCTGACACCTTACAGTCAAAATTAATAACTTAATTAGTACCTCGCAATAAAATATATCTATTATTATTAAATAACAATATATTTTATTTTATTATTATTTCTTTCAATGAATTTTCTCAATTCATCTTTTAAAAACTCTATCCGAGTTTATCTATTAACTATCTTCACTAATTTCTCTAAGATTATATCCTAAGGTATTCCCACCTAGGGAACCTATAGCTCTGATACCAACCTGTGACGCCCCACATCCGTGTACCTTCAAACACACAATATGATGTTCATGGTACTACCCATTCAACACATTTATCTAAGCAATTCTAATTAATGGCATAAAGTAATTACAATAAGTCTTAGTCTACTCCCAAGTTATCAAACCTTTACAAATTCAAAATATTACATCATTATAACTATTAAAGTTAATACATAAGATTTTCTATTCATTAACTTTTTCTTTCCCCTTGTCTTTACCGGATCATTCGGTCGTCTCTAGTTTAGCTAAAAATATTTAATTTAAGCAAAAGTGAGCAACTATTTGCTCAGCAAAGATTAAAACAGTTTAATAGCGTCTCATGAATAAAATAATCTTCTTTTAAAAAAATTTTTAACAATTGAACAATAATTGTAAAGTAGCTTGAATAAACAGGAATAAAAGAGATTCTTTTAATTTCAACATCTTTAATATCATACTGAGTAGTCACAGAGACCTTAAACTTCTTGAACAAGGTTTAACAATTTTTCAACTATAAACTAAAATATTAATCAATCACAAAAAGTGAAAGCATTCTCTACGAGTACTTTAAGGGATCAGCATATCATACCATATATTGTGCACAACATATAAATCTATACGCGTGAGTGAACCGAAATCATAACGTGTGATATCAGTTTTCCCCTTTATCAGGGTTGTTCATCTCAGTTTTAACATTAGAGTCTGCACCAAAATAATTTGGTTTGGATTAGCTTTACTTAGCATTATGAATATAAAGAATTCAATATCTCATTTCAAAATTTGTCTAGCCGAAACAAATAGCATGGACATACTTCTTAACATAGTTTTATAAATAGAACTTTAAAAGCTTTAGCAATTCAATTATTGAAAGAATCTTTTCAATGGCACATAAGTGTGAATACTAGTATACATCACAATTTAAATAATTTAAGGACTAGCATAGCTAGGAAACTTACACAAATATATAACATTTGCATAAGTTTAGAACTCGCAAGAAGATAGAAAACTTGCCTGATACGCTCTTTACTGCTGACGTTAATTCGTTCTCCAAATGACCTACATATTTAATTAAGGTCGACGTATCAATTAGTCACATTATGACTCTATGCATTGGTTTATTTTTATCTTAACTTTATAATTTTCACGATGTTCACATTTTATAAATCGGAACAACTTAACAGAGATTTAAAAATCATGGCATGGCGTCGCGACACTTGGAACTAACACGTTACGCTTGGTTGCCAAAGCCAACGTCGCCTGCCCGCACGCCTGCGCTGTGATGCCCCCAAAATAGGTTCACACAACCTATTCTGGGTCGCCAAAATACATTCTACAAAATTCAAATACAAATATAAATTTTTCTATTTACAACTATTAAACTGTCGTGTAAAATATGACAATACACGTACTGCGAGTTTCAATACAAATATTGTACCGAATCTAGTACAACAACATTAACACTCAACTTATGTTCTCAATATAATTATTGCCACACTATTTATCATGTATTGAGATACTTCTACAGTCTCGGACCATCACTTCATTCCCCGGCTAGTTCCAGCTACACTCTTATTTCCTAAGAAGAACAATAGAACAAAAAGGAAAAGGGTGAGCACAAATAGCCCAGTAAAGAATATCATGACCAAGATAATGAAGAATAAATTATCTTTAGCCTTCAACAGTGATAAATTAGAGATTCAAAAATAATATAAGTTTTCAATGATAACTGCAGCGGAACAAGCAATCCATTAGAAGAGTCAGGTAGACTATAATGTCTACTATCTTCAATAATTTTAAAGTTCACCATCCATATTTTAGCCTTGTAACACCAATCAACAATTCCTATTTATGAACATCCAAATCAACAGTTTATCTTTGCACTACGGGTCAAAGATATTCATTTGTAACACCACTGGTCATGATCATACCTCATAATAGCTTTTCGTTATGATCATACCAAACACCAGTTCGTCTTTGCACCCCTGGCCGAAGAGAACTTTCACCATAAGCCTTTGTCTGTAACACCAAAGGTCATGATTATACCAATACATAGTTCTTGGTCATAATCATGCCAATCACCAGTTTATCTTTGCACTACGGGCCAAAGAGAACTATCACCATAATTTATGTCTGAAGATTATAACAAAGATATACAGGATGAATAGAGATTTGTAATTTAATATTTTCAGAGTCCTAGAATGTCCAAATTGTCAACACAATAACCAAAATATAGAGTCAAATTCAAGAATAATATTTAAGATTCATAAATAAAAAAAAATTAAACTCCATTGTGAATAGTACTCCGACGTGAATAGATTACAATTCAATAAGAAAGTTCACGTAAATAAAATATTCAAGTGAAATGATATTAGATGAAGCGCAAATCTCAAGGAATTTCTAATCATTTCAGGAATTATAGAAACAATACTTACCATAGTAAGTTTAGATTTAGGAGTGTGAAAGGAAATAATATCACTTACATAATATAGAGTATGAAAGAAAATGATATCCTTTACGAATACAAAAGAAATGATACCCCTTACGAGTATGAAATAAAGTGTCATGCGGTAATCCGCGTAGACAAATCATTTCTTTAAAAGGACTAATAAGGAATGAATACGAAGGGTTATTCACCAAATATGCGGTAGTCCGCGTAATCAAGTTATTCCCACAAGTTAATACATGGAATAAAATAACACCCCTTACGAATATGAAAGAAACGAGTATAAAAAAAATGATAATCCCTTACCTCAAATAACAAGTGACTGGATGTTGCTTATGAAGTTTATCAATTGAACAATACTTGTACTCTTATTGATCTATACAAATACTCAAGATAGCTTGCACGCTTAGAGAGAACTTAAGAAATTTTAGAGAGTGGAAGGAAGTATAAACAAGGAAGTTGTAAATTTTCTTATGTTAAGCCTTCCTATTTATAGCCAAAATCTACCACATTTAATAAATATAATATTCCTCCATTATCAATACTTAATCAAAAGAATAATCCATTATCATTATTTATTCAAAAGCTAAATCATTATTCATTCAAAAGATAAATCATTATCAAAAGATAATCATTATCAAAAGATAATCATTCTTTATTCAAAAAATAAATCATTATTTATTCAGAAGATAAATCATTATCAAAAGATAATCATTCTTTATTTATTATGTTTCAGTTCTCTTTAGAAACATTATTACTTTTGTTGTTGGACAAGAAAAGTTCTGGTATTATATTTAAGAACAATTGTTGTTCTATTTATAATAATAATGTTTTGTATAGAACTAGAAAATTACTTGATAGACTTCGTATACTTGATTTACATGAAAATAATTTTGTAAATTGAACAAACTAGTAAAAAGAAAAATGAGATGATCATTCAAAGAGTTGAATATGTGTATTTGATGAAATACAAGTCTGAATCATTTGGTGCAATGAGTTTCTAGATCATCTCAAAATAAAATTTTCTCATAATGGACACCTCCTGATATACAATAATTGAATGGTATATCTAAAAGGGAAAATCGTACCTTGTTGGACATGGTGCAATCTATGATGATTTTTACCAACATTCCAGTATCCTTTTTGGGGTTACGCCCTAGAAACGACTACATATCTACAAAATAAGGTAACCTCAAAATCCGGCCCCAAGACTCCATAAAATTTATGGATAGGGAAGATTATTAGTCTTACGTATGTTAAGATAAGGGGTTATCCAGTTTATGTGAAAAGGTTTCAAAAAGGATAAGTTTGGGACAAAATCCGACAAGTGTAGATTTGTGGGATATCCTAAAGAAAGTATAGGGTATTATTACTATAATCCTACACGCTGCCTTCTTGGATAAAGGTGTTTATCATTGAAGGAGCTAGTGGGAGGGTAATAGATCTTGAAGGAGTTCAAGAACCACAAAGCACTTTAAGTCAAACAAAGGAACCTATAGATAGACCTATTGTACCACAACTAAATCGTAAATCTGAAAGAGTACTGAAGATACCTAGGAGGCATTGATTCATCATAGATGATGATGATGAGGTACACATTATAGAGGATGATGATCCAGTTATATACGATAAGGCTATGAGTAGTAGACAGACAGAAAAATGGCAGATGACCATGAAATCCGAAATGGACTCCATATATGAGAACCAAGTATAGACTCTGGTTACTCCACCGAAAGGCATAATGCCTATAGAGTGTAAATTGGTCTTTAAGAGAAAGACACTGGAGCAAATGGCAAGGTAGAGACCTGTAAGGCCAGAATTGATAGACTCCATGGCACGCTTACGTGAGGTGGTCATCGCCCGGATCGTTTTTAACAAGTTGATAGGATGGATAGCTTGCAACACCTTAACCCCTCGTCTATATGTAAACGGGGTAATTTTGGTACTATTTCTTGCCAATGAAATCTGCGTAGGATGAACACCAACGACACTTCGACCCCTCACTTATATTGAAATGGTAATCTCGGTACAATCGACGATTGATATGGTAGAAGATGCCATACACAATTATGAATGGTTATGTGATAAGTTAATTATGAATCTCTCAAGAAAACTAAGGAGCGCTTAGGAATTCTTCAAAGAACCACAAGTAGAGAAACAAACTCCCAATAATATTGATAATTCAAAATTCAAGTTTAAGTTATCAAACCATTACAACAATGATCTTATTTATACTAAGCTTAAGAACACTCTAGAATCAAGCAAACCCTAGCAAATAATGGAAAATATCATTACTGAAAACAAGGAACTGAAAATAAGCAAAAGCCATGCTTTGGGGAAGGAATCTCTCAAACACAAAAGGTCAAAAATCTGTAACTGATATAGGAGGTTCCCGTCGGGGCGAGAAAATTGAACTGTAATTTCGCGCCGGGGCGCCAATTTTGGCTGGAGGTTTCTCGCCGGGGCGAGCTCCGCGCCAGGGCGCCAACTTTGGCTTGGAAATTCTCGTCGGGGCAAGCTCGGCGCCGGAGCGGGGAAAATGGCCTATAATTTGGTGCCGGGGCGAGCTCCTGGGTTTTCAACCAAACTGATTTCTTTCATTGTTTTGTTCTATACGTCCATTCGCAACATGTTCATGGGCTTCATATGCTTGGACTCCATCTCCATAACCTCCATACTTGATTCAAACTCATTTTATAGCTCGTGAATCATCCCGTTAAGTCCTTCTTTGAAGCGTTTAGCTCGAGCTCTCGTAACGGGTCCAAGTGGCAAATGTAATGGGTCTTCTCGGGCTTTGCCATGAGTTTCTGAACTAAGGATGTCCTCATCATACCTCTCTTCTTGAAAAGAATTTGCCCTCAAATCTTCACCTACATCAAACGGGCTTAGATCAAAAACATTGAAAGTTGCACTAACAGTATACTCACCAGGTAAATCCAATTTGTAAGCATTGTTGTTAATGCGTTCAAGCACTTGAAATGCTCCATCTCCTCTTGGAAGTAGTTTCGAATGCCTTTGAGCAGGAAATCTTTCCTTACGCAAGTGTAGTCATACCCAATCCCCAGGTTCGAAGATTACTTGACGCCGACCCTTGTTGGCCTGTCTGGCATATTGATCCGACCTCTTCTCAATGTTAAGTCTTGTCTTCTCACGTATCTAATTAACAAAATCAGCTTTGTTTTTGCCATCCATATTAATATACTCGGAAACAAGTAATGGTGTTAAATCCAATGGTGTTAAAGGATTAAAGCCATACACAATTTTAAAAGGTGAGAATTTAGTAGCAGAGTGAACAGACTTATTATAAGCAAACTCAACATGTAGTAGACATTCTTCCCAAAGCTTAATATTCTTTTTAATGATAGCCCTCAATAATGCAGATATAGTTCTATTTACTACTTTCGTTTGACCGTCAGTTTATGGATGACAAGTAGTTGAAAACAGCAGTTTAGTTCCTAGTTTACACCACAAAGTTTTCCAAAAATAGCTCAAGAACTTAGCATCTCTATCCGAAACAATTGTTCATGGCATGTCATGCAAACGCACAATATTTCTAAAGAATAAATCAGCAACATGGGATGCATCATCACTTTTGTGACATGGAATAAAATGTGATATCTTCGAAAATCTATCCACGACCACAAATATAGAATCATAACCATGCGTAGATCTAGGTAAACCCAAAATAAAGTCCATAGACAAGTCAATCCAAGGTTCACTCGAAATAGGCAATGGTGTGTATAACCCATGGGGGTGAACACGAGATTTAGCTTAACGACATATAATGCATCTATCACAAATTCTTTCCACATCTCTTTTCATATGGGGCCAATAGAAATGTTCTTTTATAACAGATAAGGTCTTATCAACACTAAAATGCCCCATCAAACCACCTCCATGTGATTCTCAAACCAATAACTCACGCAAAAAACATGCAGATATACACAATCTATTCTCGCGAAACAAGAATCCATCCATCTTGAAGTTTTTACCTACAACATTCTTTTCATAATTTTTAAACTCTTCATAGAAATCATGGTCATTATCATATAATTCTTTGATTTGTTCAAAATCAAGTAAATTTGTGTCAAGAGTATTTAACAATACATACCTTCTTAAGAGAGCATCGACAACGACATTCTCCTTACCTTGCTTATACCGAATGACATATGGAAATGTCCCGATGAACTCCATCCATCGTGCATGTCTCTTGTTCAACTTGTGCTGACCTTTCAAATATTTCAACGATTCATGATCCGTGTAAATCATAAACTCTTTAGGCCATAGGTAATGTTGCCAAGTCTCCAATGATCGAACCAAGGCATATAACTCCTTGTCATAAGTGGGATAGTTCAAAGTTGCTCCACTTAATTTTTTCACTGAAATATGCCACTGGTTTTCCTTCTTGCATCAGTACAACTCCAATTCCTAAACTTGAAGCATCACATTCAATTTTAAAGGTTTTAGTGAAATTAGGAAATACAAGTTTTTCTTTAATCAAATTAAACGTCTTTTCTTGTGCATCACCCCACTTGAATCCTACACACTTTTTGATTACTTCGGTGAGTGGTGTTCTGACTTCGCTTAAGTTTCTTATAAATCGTCTATAGAAACTAACGAATTCATGAAAGCTACAAACTTGACTGACATTCGTAGGAGTTGGCCATTCTCGGATTGCCTGTATCTTCTCTTCGTCAACATGTACTCCCTGCACACTGACAACAAAACCAAGAAACACAACTCGGTCCGTACAAAATGTGCATTTGTCCATATTAGCATACAATTTTTCTTTTTGAAGTACATCTAGGACAGATTTTATATGCAATGCATGCTCACCTAAATCCTTACTGTAGATCAAGATATCATCAAAGTAGATAGCTACAAATTTTCTAATTAAGGAATGCAAAACATGGTTCATTAATCTCATGAACGTGCTAGGAGCATTATGTTGGAATCTGCATGCGATCGTTGAGTTCATAATCATAAAGGGAAAATGTTATAAGATCTGCATGTGATTACCATTATTCAGTATATGTGATTTGATTGATGACAAAATGATAAAGAGAACATTCATACTAGTAAAAACCTTGCAAAGTCCCTAATGAAATATATGTACAAGAACATAGAATTAAAAGATCAAATATGTTAGATTGATCTAAGTTGAATGAATATCTATCTGATCAAAACATGTTTGTAACATTCGGTATTGTAAAGTCCTTAAATGAATTTGATGTACAAGGACTTAGAATAGAAAAAGATCAAACTTGTTAGGTTGATCTTATGAGCTGTAATGATATAAGAATGCCAGACTGAACATAGAGTACTGCATAAGCATCCAACAAAGGATCGTAGAGCAGTCAGCCAACTTGGAGTCTAGCCAACTTCGCAGAGTCTGTCAGGCAAACATTGAGTGAAGCTCAACAGGACGTAGAGTTCTCTCGATAGGACGTAGAACTCTCTCGGCAGAACATAGAGCTCTCTCGGCAGATCGTAGAGTTAACTCGGCATCACAATGCTAACACTAAGGATCATAGTCTGCTAGACAAACACAGTGAAAGGCTCGGCAGATCGTAGAGCTCACTTGGCAGCACTCTTTCGGCATCGTAGAGTTGAGGCCAAACATAAGCACAACTCACTCTCGGAATCGTAGAGTAAAACAGGCACACCACAGAATGAAGGGCAGCAAGGTACAATGTAGTGTTGAGCATGTCATAGCAGAGCTTGCAAGGAAAACGTAGAGTATGGCTCGGCACAATAAGGAGCTTACTCAGGATCCTAGAGTGTGCACTGCAAAGGGAAGATCGTTGTGTTAATATGGGTTTGTAGAGTCAGTCCAAGTCAACCACTCTATGACTCCCATGAACTATCTGCAATCAAGCAACAACGTAAAGCAGTCTCTGCTGAAGCACCCAAAGTTAAAGTGGCAATCTTCATAAAGATTTCTAAGCAAGCTGAACATGAGCTATCAGACAGAGGAAGATCTTTGAGCGCAACTAAAACATCAAGCCATTACAGAGATCACAGGACAACTCAAGCAACCACTCTATGATCCATCAAGACTCTATGACCTACGCCAAAGATAAGGTCGTAAAGTAGGAAAACAACAGCCAGATCAAGTGATCATAGAGTTGAGCCTAAGACAACAGAGGCACTCTGACAGTCTCAACAAAGCAACAAAGAAGATCATAGAACAGTACTCTATGACAAGACATAAGAGAGAATGTTTGAAGATTAAGTAAAGCAGTCCTCTATATCAAATGCACACAAGTCAATCATATTTGATATGATGCAACATATACTTTGTAATCTTGTTCGGTTATTAATAAAAGCATTAATTTATTAAAGACATTTTCATTATCTACATGATGTTGTTTATATTAAATGTGATAAACCCATAGTTTTGAGCAATACTTTTAGACTCATGATGATGATCATGCTAATGAAATCTAAATTCTAGATAGCTCACAAACTAAAATCGTCCCTAATCGTTGGATTACTAAAAAAGGGATTAGTGAATCCGGATAGATGAATACACACTTTGTTTGCTCTTAGAAAGAGGATGATTGATCTCATAATCATTTGTGTGGAGACACTAAAGCAAGTTTGTAGGTGCTTATTAGAGAATAAGTTCACTGAACGTGGCTCGCTAAAGGAATACCTAATGGAGTTTTACTTGTCTGTTAATAGGAATTCCTTAAGTGATAGTAGTACAAGTGATCCTAAGACTTGAGATCATTATAGTATCTTGTGTATGATGCGTTATACTTTGACATGTCCCTTAAGACCTTTAGGGTATTTCATAAGGTATGATTGGGTATAATAAATTGTACATGGGGATAGATGAATGGTCAACAAAAAATCTACCACTTCTAGTAAAATGAGTGAATGTCCTATGTGATTCGATAAATGACAACTCATAAGTCTTTGGCCAAAATATAATGAAATTAGAAAGGTGTTTCTAATTTGCATTAATCAGAGTTATGCATTTAAGAATCGAAATACATATAATCAAATAAAATAAGACTTGACAGTAATTTCATGTCTTATATTTGATTGGGACATTGTATGGTACAAGAATTGAATTGTGCGGTAACTATTCACTGAAAGGTTCTTTTGTGATTAATGTTGAAATCTATATTATCTGAAAAGTCGTTGATTGCTAAGGGGGCTTACCCTTATTGTAGAATAAATGTTATTTATTTAAATGAATTAAATAGTTTAATTTATTTATTTAAATAAGATTATAATTGTTCTAATTGATTTATTCACAACCGATTTAATATGGAGAACCTAAAGGGTCGCACCGTAAAAGGAAAATATTTATTTAAGAAGTAAATGACATAATCGTAATAATAAGTTAAGTGTATTTAATTTAATCTATGGATATGAAATAAATTAAATAGCTTTATATTTATTATTTAATATTTTTAAAATATTAAATATAAATTAATAAGAGGAGTCTTATTATTATTACTATTATTATTATTATTATTTAATTTCTAAAAGGGTTTGAGAATTAATTAATAAAAGTACTCTCATAAATTCTTAATTAGATTAGGAGTTTAATTAATTAAAAGAGTTTAATTAAAATAAATAACCTAATCCTAAATAGTTTAGTAGGGTTACCTATATCTATAAATAAGATGAGTCTTGTTATGGATTAGTGTTACATACTCTTTCATAAGAATTGGAGAGAGAGAGAGTACTTACAAATTTTATAGAGATAGAAACTAGGATTTTGCCAACACACATCTTCTTGAATACATATTATTCCTTGGTGGATCACCTCTAGAGGCCAAACACTTGGGTGGCTAACGTTGATCAAAGGAAGGAATTTAATCGGTGAATTTCAAAGAGAACGCGAAGGATTTAGAGTTGAACTTATACCTGAGAAAGCTTTGATCTACGAGGGTATGAATCCGATTCTCTATCTCTTTTGTTTAATTGATAATTGAGCATAAGGATGATCATGGTGATGGTTTGTAACAAAAAATTTAAAATCTGTTTTATCAAGCTTCTGCACTATTTATGTAATTTGATTGCATATTCGCGCTATATACAAACCTAACAGCACCGACTCGAACACGACACGATACGCAACACAAGATATAGCATTTTTCAAAAAAATAAGATACGATATGTCGGGATATAAATGTATTTTTTAGAATAAATAAATTTAATATTGGATGCAATCAGATGAGCACGTCTCTCCTAAACTTAAATTTGATTTTGTTATAATTAATGTTGCAATATCTTCGTCTACTTAATTCAGCTAGTAGTACTTAATGAGCCTCTCCAATCCAAATCTCTACCACAATTTTCAGTTCAAGTGCTCGAACCCCTTGTGCCAAGTGTTTGCGATGCAATCAGTTGAGGACGTTTCTCCTTAGCATCACTTAATTTTGTTGATAAAGTTGCAACTTTTGTTGATAATCTTGCAATTTTTGTTGTTAATGCTACAATCTCTTCCTCAACTTTAGCAAGTAGTACTGAATCAACATGTTGTGCTACTATCAGGTATCATTTGTGGCTAATGTGTCCAACTTTAACTTGTTACGCACGCTCCTTAGTTATCGTCTCCTTTTCTTGTATATAACTAATTACCTACGAGAAATTGAGGTAATCTAGTCAATGTTTACTTAAAATAGTTATTTTGATTTTGTTTTAGAAACATAATGATTGAAGAACTTAATCTATCAAAATGGCGAGACCAAACTAGAAGGAAAATTATGGAAGGGTTTGGGCGGACCCGTGCCCTGTGGCGGAATATTCCAGTTAGGAGGTTTGACATTCTAAGGAATCTGTAGTCCTAATGATTGATTTAAAACTTCCTTATCATATTTGACTTCCAACCTTTAAGGAAATCAAATCTAATTCCATTTTGGAGGTGGTGTAGTCCGGATTAATTTTGACTTCTCGTTCTTAAGAAGACTGAGGTGGTGTTTGATAAAATTTTATAATTAAGATCTGAATAATTTAGAGGTCTGTATAAAATAGAGTGTCTCTTTGAACCAAAGACAATGAAAAAGTTTGTTTGATAACTGAACTTTTTAAAACATCTAAATAACAATGTTTTACGATTTTAACCTTATAAATTGCTTTGAATACTTTATGAGAACACCTAAAAGCAATTACTGAAAATCAAAACTAAAAATGTAAAAATTTAAGCCTAATCCAACACTAACAGCAAGAAAATACAAAAACCCACTTCAAATTTTCTTAACAAGACACAATTCAAGCATCAAAATGACCATACAACATTATTTAGAGTATATATTAAAAGAACCATCTTTTGTGGGAAAACCCTATGACACCCAATTTATCTTCTATAAGCCCAAAAGGTAAATACAAATAGTCTTCCCACAATAAAGATCCCAACTTTATGCCATACCCATCAAACTACAATCTATAGCAACAATAAACAAATGAAGCAGATTCAAATTGAAGACCTCAAATTTTACACCCAATTACCCATAACCAAGAAAAAAAGAACGAATATTACAAGACTGAAATTATATACATCAAAATAAATATGTAGTACCCCACCACATCGAAATATGTGAAAAACATTTATCTACATATAAGAAATTTGTACTAATTATCAATTAGTCAATCATAATATACACTATTTAATAAATATAAAAGTGCTAATTAATTATACCAAAATTTAGAGTGGTGTGTATTTGATAGCCATTTTAATGTTTAGCCGTCGGAATCAGATCGAACCAAATTGGTTGGCAATTTTGTAAGTGAATATGCCAAAAACCGGACTGGTAGCACATCTATTGATCGCTTTGAGAGCCGAGCTCAACAACTTTTGGAGCTTTTAAAAAATTATTTTTTTAACTACTTTATAGTCCTTGCTTTTTCTAGAAGAAAGGATTTTATAGCCTTTAAATATTCAACGCATTTAAGATAATATAAATATGGTTAAATAAAAGGAGGCGGAGGGAAGAATAATTTTACAATGTGTTTGTGAGTTTTAAAAAGGAGAGAAAAGAAATGAGAAGATTTGGAAAGAAATTTACTAAAGTCTTGGATGGCATACTAAAATACCAAAACTATCCTTATAATAATTTCTAAAATGTAATCAAATAAAGGTAAAATAGTAATATGTTCGTTTAAGTAAAAATTCCCTTCCAAAACTCACGAACACAAGTAAAAAAAATAAATCTCATTTTCTTCACTCTTTTCTCTCAAATAAAATTTAAAAATTCTTTTCTTTTCTCTCAAAACTCACAAACATAATGTTAAAGCTAAATCTATATTATAAAGCGTCCAGTTGTTTTTAACCGTCACACCATATCTTATATCTTATCATTTCTTTTAATTATATATCCTACATGGATTCAATATACTAGAATTTGAATCCTAACATCTCTCTCCTTTCTTAATTGTTTTACTTTCAATTTTCCAGTTTTACTACTTTTTCTTTTTTCCTTATTTTTTTATTTGTAATTTTGTTTGTCACATAATTTTATTTTCGGTTATTTTTTTCTTCTGCAATTTTTTTTGTACGTGCTGAAAGTAATATGCCCTCAAGCGAATTATATTTGATGTAATAAGCATTTACTTTGCAATCTTATTCAAATATTAATAATAAAATAAAAGGCATATTTTATCCATGTTAATTGGTTGAATTAATAAATGTGATGAACCCATAGTTTTCGAGCAATGTTTTTAGAATCATGATGAGATCATGTTAGTGAGATCTAAATTTAATAAAGCTCAAAACTAAAATGTTCCTAATCGTTGGATCACTAATATTGGGATTACTGATCCGGATAGATTAGTACATACTATGTTTGATCTTTAGAAGATGATGATTGATCTCATAATCATTTGTGTGGAGACATTAAAACAAGTATGTAGGTGCTTATTGGAGAATTAGTTCACTGAACGTGACTCGCTTAAGAACCCTAATGGAGTTTTATTCACCTGTCAATAGGAAGTTCTTAAAGTGATAGTAGTACAAGTGATCCTTGGACTTGAGATCATCATAGTACCTTGTGCATGCTGAGTTATACTTTGTCATATTCCTTAATACCTTAGTGTATGTTATATGATATGTACGGGTATAATAAAGTATACACAAAGGTACGTGAATGATCGACAAAGGATCTACCACTTCTAGTAAAGGGAGAAAATGTCCTATGCGATTTGATAAATGACAGCTCGGAAATTCCTGGCCAGGGTTGAATGAAAATTAGAAAGGAGTTTCTAATTTACATTAATCAGAGCTGTGCATTCTTGGATCGAAATGCATATGATTAAATAAAATAAGACTCGTCAGTAATTTCATGTCTTATATTTAATCGGGACATTGTATGGTAGAAGGATTGAATTGCATGATAACTATTGATGAAAAGGTTCTATGTGATTAAACATTGATTTCATATTATACGGATAGTCATGATACATTATCGTAAGGTGTCCCTCATGATGTAGAATAAATAATATTTATTTATATATGAATTAAAGGAGTTTAATTCACTATAAATAATATTAGAATAGTTCTAATTTATTTATTCTATGACCGGCATAATATTGAACCTAAAGGTGACCACCGCAAAAGCATAATTTTATATTGGAAACAATTGGATAAATAATAATAAATTAAGTATTTAATTTATTAGTTGAATAAATTAAAATGTTTAATATTTATAATGATATATTTGGAGAAATATTGAATTATAAATTAATGGGAAAAATCTTATTATTATTATTATTATTATTATTATTTAATTCTTAATTAGATTGAGAATTAAATTAAATGCAAATTCAAATTAAATAAAATGGTAGTATACTTGCTTAATGTTGATTAAGCAAGTAATACATGTTAATTGCTTAAATGAATAACATGTGGGTTATGAGCAAATGTATACTTACATTTTGTGTAAGTATTATTTTTGTAAGTATCCTAATAAGATTAGGGTTTCCTAATTAACCTAGCATATTCATTAGCCTCCATCTTAAGAGTTAAGAGTGAAATATTAAATAGATCATCTATGTGTTCTAAAAGATGTGTTCTTGTTATTCTTAAGAGTTAAGAATAAAATTAATGGGATTAGCCATCCAAAATTTCTAGGAAATCAAAATATTGTTTTTTGTTTAATTGTTCTTGGTGGATTACCTCTAAAGTGCTACATACACTTTGTAGCTAGTGTTTAATCCAAGGAACAAAAATTGGAGGAGCTTGAAGAAATCAACAAAGGATTGTAGATTGGAAGAGCTTGAAGAAATCAAGAGAGAAGTAGATCTTGTAGCGGTTCAAGAGTTGAATCATCAAAGGTATTATCTCTTGTTAATCTTCATCAATTAATAGCTATGCATAAGGTGATTCATGGGTAAGTTGCAAAAATTTTAATTTCTATTTTCCGTTGCGTATCTCATATGATTGTGATTTTGCAAACTTACAGTGGTATCAAGAGCCATCCTTATACGTTCTATTAATTGTGTCAATCGTATATATGTTGATATGTGTTTAGAACAATTTTTTGGGTATAATTGTTAGTATGAAATTATGTTTTTTTGGAAAAACATCAAAATCAAAAAAAAACTGTTCGCTGGAACTGTTCACGCTGGACACTATTCACCAAAATTGTTCACGCTGGACAATATATGTTAATGTTGTTTAAATAAAAATTCATTTACAGATTTTTACAAATGGCCCATTCACTATCACTGCGGAGCATATTGGATGCTAATAAATTAACCGGACCGAACTACACGGATTGGTTGAGAAATTTGAGAATTGTTCTCACCGCTGAAAGGTTGTCTTATGTCCTTAATTCACCCCTTCCTGCAACTGTTGCAGAGAATGCCTCTGAGGAAGAAATTATTACTTTTAAAAAATGGCAAGATGATGCTATGGTAGCCCAATGCATCATGCTCGCATCCATGAGTAACGAGTTGCAGCGTCAACACGAGAAAATGGATGCACCTACTATTTTGCTTCACCTTCATGAGTTGTATGGTGAACAGAGTAGGTCTGCAAGATATGAGATATCAAAGGAGCTCTTCCGATATAGAATAACCGATGGCACCACAGTACAGGCACATGTCCTAAAGATGATCAATCTGATTGAACAATTAGGACAACTTGGTTTTGTTATGGATGGAGAGTTGAGCTAAGATTTGATCTTGCAGTCACTCCCGGACTCCTACTCACAATTCGTTGTGAATTTCCACATGAACAATCTTGATGTCAGTTTACCTGAATTGCTTAACATGTTGAAAACTGCAGAGAGTCATTTTTCATCCAAAAAGGACCATGTCTTACTTGTGGGAAACGCTTCCAAGAAAAGGAAGTGGTCCAAGGGATCTTCTTCAAAGAAGACAAATTCAAAGAAGGCAAAAGGAATGAATACTGAAAAGGGCAATAAGATTAAAACAACTGCAGATAGAAAAGGTGTTTGCTTCCACTGCAACAAGCCTGGACATTGAAAAAGAAACTGCAAAGATTATCTTGCAGAAGCAAAGCAGAAAAAGCTTGGTGAAACTTCAACTACAAATACAGGTTTATTCATGATTGAAATAAATCTTTCTGTAAGTCAAAATTCTACTTGGGTATTGGATACCGGCTGTGGTTCTTATATAAGCAATTCATTGCAGGGAATAAGTAGAAGTAGAAGGCTAAACAAAGGCGAAGTAACTCTATGAGTGGGAAATGGAGCAAAGGTTGCTGCATTAGCTGTGGGGACTTATTATTTAGCACTGCCTACAGGAAAATCTATCAATTTAATAAATTGTTATTATGTACCTGTTCTCATTAGAAACATTATATCTATTTCAATGTTGGACAAAGAATGATTCGATTTTATATTTAAGAACAATGGTCATTCTATTTATAATAATAATGTTTTGTTTGGAACTGGTAGATTAATTGATGGACTTTACTTACTTGACTTACATGAAAATATTTTTTAAATTGAACAAACTTGTAAAAGAAAAAGAGATGAAGTAAATCATACTTTCATTTGGCACTGTAGACTCGGTCACATCAATGAAACAAGATTAAACAAGTTGCATATTGATGGTCTTTTCGAACCATTCGATTACGAATCATATCCAATTTGTGAATCATGTCTCATGGGTAAAATGACTAAATTTCCATTTAGTGGACATGAAAAGAGAGTTGCAGGGTTGTTAGAGTTGGTACACACAGATGTATGTGGACCTATTACAACAAATGCTAGAGGAGGGTATTCGTATTTCATTACATTCACTGATGATCATTCAAGATTTGGATATGTGTATTTAATGAAATACAAATCCGAATCATTTGAAAAGTTCAAAGAATTCAGAAGTGAAGTAGAGAAACAAACTGGCAAAAGTGTTAAGATTCTTCAATCAGATCGAGGAGGAGAATACTTGAGCAATGCGTTTCTTAATCATCTCAAAGAAAATGGTATTCTCTCTCAATGGATGCCTCCTGGTACGCCACAATTAAATGGTGTATCTGAAAGGAGGAATCGTACGTTGTTAGACATGGTGCAGAAAATGATGAGTTTCACCGACCTTCCAATATCATTCTGGGGTCATGCCCTGGAAACGGCTGCATGTCTACTAAACAAGATTCCCTCAAAATCCGTCCCCAAGACTCCATATGAGATGTGGACAGAGAGGAAACTTAGTCTTAAGCATGTAAAGATTTGGGGTTATAACGCTTATGTAAAGAAGTTACAAAGCGACAAACTTGAGCCTAGATCTGACAAGTGCAAATTTGTGGGGTATCCTAAAGAAAGTTTAGGATACTATTTCTATAATCCTACCGAACAAAAGGTGTTTGTTGCCAAACATGCTACCTTCCTGGAAAATGAGCTTATCCTTGAAGGGGCTAGTGGGAGAAAAATAGATCTTGAAGAAATTCAAGAACCACAAATCACTACAGATCAAGTGGATGAACCTGTTCAAGTAGATATAACTTCTGTACCACAACCGAGTCGTAAATCTGGAAGAGTGCCGAAAATACCTAAAAGATATACACTCATCATAGAAGATGATGATGAGGTACGCATCATAACTGATGATGATCTAGTAACATACGATGAGGCTATGAATAGTAAACACTCTGAGAAATGGCAAATAGCCATGAAATCTGAAATGGACTCCATGTATGAAAACCAAGTATGGACTTTGGTTACTCCACCTGAAAGCATTGTGCCTATAGGGTGTAAATGGGTCTTTAAGAAAAAGACTGGAGCAGATGGTAAGGTGGAGACCTATAAGGCCAGACTGGTGGCAAAAGGTTTCAAACAAAGACAAGGAGTTGACTATGATGAAACCTTTTAACCAGTAGCCATGCTCAAGTCTATCCGAATTTTTCTTGCAATTGCAACTTACGATGACTACGAAATATGGTAAATGGACATGAAAATGGCCTTCCTCAATGGGAAACTAGATGAGGATGTATATATGATACATCCAGAGGGTTTTGTTTCAAAGGTTGGAACAAATCAAGTATGTAAGTTGCAAAGATCCATTTATGGATTGAAGCAAGTTTCTCGAAGTTGGAACATCCGTTTTGATGAGACAATTAAAGAGTTTGATTTTATCAAAAATGAGGACGAACCATGTGTGTACAAGAAAGTTAGTGGGAGTGCTGTGACATTCCTGGTATTATATGTTGATGATATATTACTTATAGGGAATGACATACCGATGCTACAATCAGTTAAAATTTGGTTATCTAAACACTTCTCCGTGAAGGACTTGGGAGAAGCATCCTACATATTGGGGATAAAGATCTATAGAGATAGATCAAAGAGGATGCTCAGCTTGACCCAAGGTGCATACATTGATTCGATGCTAAAGAGGTTTAGCATGCAAGACTCCAAGAGAGGGCTCATACCGATGAGTCATGGAGTAAATCTCTCTAAAAAATTGTCCACAAAGACACCCGAAGAGAGAGAACGCATGAATCAAATACCTTATACTTCGGCAATAGGATCCATAATATATGGAATGATATGTACCAGACCAGATGTTGCTTATGCACTTAGTGTAACAAGTAGATATCAGTCTAATCCTGGAGAAGAACACTGAAAAGCTGTGAAAAACATCTTGAAGTACTTAAGAAGAACTAAAGATGTGTTTCTAGTATATGGTGGGTCTGATTTGAAAGTAGAGGGCTTTACAGACTCAAGTTTTCAAACTGACCAAGATGACAGTAAATCCATGTCAGGGTATGTATTTACCTTGAACGGTGGAGCAATGAGTTGGAAGAGTTCTAAATAGCAAATAGTTGCTGACTCAGTGACAGAAGCAGAGTATATAGCTGTAAGTGAAGCTGCAAAGGAAGCTGTTTAGATGAAAAAGTTCATTTCTGAACTCGGGGTAGTTCCTAGCATTACTGGACCCGTTCCGGTTCATTGTGACAACACTGGAGCGGTTGCACAGGCTAAGGAACCCAGGTCTCATTAAAAATCCAAACATGTATTGCAGAGATTTCATTTGATTAGAGAAATCATTGAAAGAGGAGATGTCACCTTAGCAAGAGTGGACTCCCAGAACAACATTGCAGATCCATTTACTAAAGCATTATCGTAAGATCAATTTAATCGCCATTTCGATAAAATGGGTATTTGATACCAAGGTGATTGGCTTTAGTGCAAGTGGGAGATTGAAAGTAATATGCCCTCAAGCCAATTATATTTGATGTAATAAGCATTTACTTTGTAATCTTATTCAAATATTAATAATAAAATAAAAGGCATATTTTATCCATGTTAATTGGTTGAATTAATAAATGTGATGAACCCATAGTTTTCGAGTAATGCTTTTAGAATTATGATGAGATCATGCTAGTGAGATCTAAATTCAGGAAAGCTCAAAACTAAAATGTTCGTAATCGTTGGATCACTAATATTGGGATTACTGATCCGGATAGATTAGTACATACTATGCTTGATCTTTAGAAGATGATGATTGATCTCATAATTATTTGTGTGGAGACACTAAAACAAGTATGTAGGTGCTTATTAGAGAATTAGTTCACTGAACATGACTCGCTTAAGAACCCTAATGGAGTTTTATTCACCTGTCAATAGGAAGTTCTTAAAGTGATAGTAGTACAAGTGATCCTTGGACTTGAGATCATCATAGTACCTTGTGTATGCTGAGTTATACTTTGTCATATTCCTTAATACCTTAGTGTATGTTATAGGATATGTACGGGTATAATAAAGTATACACGAAGGTAGGTGAATGATCGACAAAGGATCTACCACTTCTAATAAAGGGAGAAATGTCCTATGCGATTTGATAAATAATAGCTCAGAAATCCCTGGCCAGGGTTGAATGAAAATTAGAAAGGAATTTCTAATTTACATTAATCAGAGTTGTGCATTCTTGGATCGAAATGCATATGATTAAATAAAATAAGACTCGTCAGTAATTTCATGTCTTATATTTAATCGGGACATTGTATGGTAGAAGGATTGAATTGTATGGTAACTATTGATGAAAAGGTTCTATGTGATTAAACATTGATTTCATATTATACGGATAGTCATGATACATTATCGTAAGGTGTCCCTCATGATGTAGAATAAATAATATTTATTTATGTATGAATTAAAGGAGTTTAATTCACTATAAATAATATTAGAATAATTCTAATTTATTTATTCTATGACCGGCATAATATTGAACCTAAAGGGTCACACCGTAAAAGAATAATTTTGTATTGGAAACAATTGGCTAAATAATAATAAATTAAGTATTTAATTTATTAGTTGAATAAATTGAAATGTAATGATATAGTTGGAGAAATATTGAATTATAAATTAATGAGAGAAATCTTATTATTATTATTATTATTATTATTATTATTATTATTATTATTTAATTCTTAATTAGATTGAGAATTAAATTAAATGAAAATACAAATTAAATAAAATGGTAGTATACTTGCTTAATGTTGATTAAGCAAGTAACACATGTTAATTGCTTAAATGAATAACATGTGGGTTATGAGCAAATGTATACTTACATTTTGTGTAAGTATTATTTTTGTAAGTATCCTAATAAGATTAGGGTTTCTTAATTAACCTATCATATTCATTAGCCTCCATCTTAAGAGTTAAGAGTGAAATATTAAAAAGATCATCTATGTGTTCTAAAAGAAGTGTTCTTGTTATTCTTAAGAGTTAGGAATAAAATTAATGGGATTAGCCATCCAAGATTTCTAGGAAATCAAAATATTGTTTCTTGTATAATTGTTCTTGGTGGATTACCTCTAGAGTGCTACATACACTTTGTAGCTAGTGTTTAATCCAAGGAACAAAGATTGGAGGAGCTTGAAGAAATCAACAAAGGATTGTAGATTGGAAGAGCTTGAAGAAATCAAGAGAGGAGTAGATCTTGTAGCGGTTCAAGAGTTGAATCATCAAAGGTATTATCTCTTGTTAATCTTCATCAATTAATAGCTATGCATAAAGTGATTAATGGGTAAGTTGCAAAAATTTTAATTTCCATTTTCCGTTGCGTATCTCATATGATTGTGATTTTCAAACTTACACGTGCGTGCATGGAGACTGTTCATATAAAGAGTTTAATACCAAAAACTCTCGGATACCTTAATTTCTCTCTCTCTCAGACCTGGCAAAGAGTGGATTTAGGTTGGTTATGGATAATAAAATATGGTTATGGTTCCATTTAAGAACTAAAATCATATAACTTGTTTTTAATACGAGTTATATAGGTTGGAACCAAATAATTATAAGTCCAATATAGATCAACCCATATTTCAAATTTTAAGCTTACAATTGCAGTCAACATGGGGTGGGAGTGACATTGAAGGTCGTTTGGTCTTTCTTGTAAGTAATGAAGGGTGTAAATGAACCGAGTCGAGTCGAGTATTGAGTTGCTCAAATTTGGTTCACAAAATTTATCGAGTATAAAATAAGGTTTGATTGAAGCTCATTTAGTTACTGAGTCGAGCACGATCTCGAATCGAGCTCGAGCAGTTTGAACTTTTCGAACGAATATGATCCGAATATCAATAGAAATTATAATTTGAGGAGGTTCAAGTAATTTATCGAACTTTAAAATTTACTCATATTTAAATGATAATTTATATTTCGAGTCGAGCTCGAATTGAACTTTTAGTCGAACGTGTAACACCTCGAACCCGCTACAGGCCCGAAGTGCTACACGTCGTAAGCCCAAAAGCCCGCAAGGCAACAATATCAATAGCGCAACCCAAACAAAATAATTCAACAATAATTTTAAATTAAACCCAACAAAAACATCTTTCAAATCCATTTTTAAATGAAAAACCACCAAATATCAAAATCGAAAATGGAGACGCAACTCCCCAAAAATAAGAGTCTTATTATAATTTTAATAACAAAAGAAGAAAATATCGTAAACTAGCTCCAACCATCTAAAGCATATCAAACAAGTGTTTCACTATCAACGATAAGACCTATAAAAATTTATGTAAGGGGTGAACGATAAAGCTCAGCAAGTAGCAATCCTCCCTATCTAGTCGAATTAAGTACAATTTGCAAAAATACTTTTTCGAAATATCTTTTTGTTCAAGAACAATAGTATATATATGCTTTCAATACTAAAACAATTCAAAAATGATTTCAATGTATACAATATATCTTTTAATCCACAACCCTAGCGACTAAGGTTAAATAGCCCTGTAATACGGCCCAAAAGTTCGATAGTGTCAATGTTCACGCACCTTACTAAGGCATCTATAAAAAATGCACGCTCCCCGAAGGGCATCTAAAAGGTGTGCGCCTTAGTAGATCCTATATTTGCTCCGGAACTAAACGTGAACACTAACGGGTTCTATACATAGTCGGACTGAGGATTTCAAAAATCTTTTCTCAATATTATCGATATTCTAAACGATACTTTTCCACAGTTCAAAATCATATAATCTCATTTTACAGTTCAAAAATAAATACTTGATCCGAATTTTGAAATAAAAGAACATAACATTTAATTTAAATGGAAGCCTTAAATAAAACATAACGAATTTTGAAACCATACATTTAGGCATCCGAGTAATTACTAAGGCATACATAAAAATAAACGATAATTTAAAAATACTAAATAGTTCGGAAAGCCACTTACTTCGATATTGCAAAATAAGAAAATATTAGTCGAACAAATCCTAAATATAAATTTAGAACAAATAAAATCATTAGGATAATTTATCCTAGCTCACACATTTTTTTAATTCAAATCTTAGACATATTTATAGTAAATTTTTTACTCAATACATAATTAATTTTATTCTAAAAGTCATGGGATGTTTCTGTATATTCTAACTTTAAAAGTTGAAGTTTAAATTAAATAAAGAAAATAGTTGGATTCTTAGTTTTTAACAATTATCATAATAAATACGTATATATTTACCATATATGCTCATTACTATAGTATGTAAAAACAATGAATACAAACCCACTGCCTCAGATGGCAGTGGCCTTAAACAAACATAAAATAGTCTAAATAAAATATATACATATTATAATCACAACATGGCACAGTCGATGGAATAAATCAGATTGCATAGTCAAACCTATATACATACATACATATTATATAAATAACTGCAACACCGACACACACCAATTAATGAATCACGATCCACTTACAAATAAATTGGATTATTTACTCTCATTAAATAAAGACTTATAAGATAACTTAGCAGATTACACCCACAATATATATATATATATATATATATATATACATACAGTGACGGAACCAAAACATTTTTAAAGTAGTGTCAAAATATATCAGTAAAAAAAATTTATTTATTGACGCTTTGAGTGCTTCAGTTATACGACTAAGAGAAGACAACTGTATCCTGCGAGACGGAGTAACTTATTTTTGTCAAATTTAGATAACGAATCCCTTGGATCAGTAATCTCAATAATCTTAATTTAGAGATTTTTAATATGTTGAAGCTAATTTTAATGAAGAATAATTTGGGCAAAACTCTGATGTATTAACCACCCCATTTTCCACCACAAAATGTCCTTACAAATCACTAGACTGTACCAAATTCTCCCTGCACAAAAACTTTTCACTGCAAACACTCTCCACTTCTCTGTAAATTTCATTAACAAACACATGGATTTTTTCAGCGCCACCCTTTTTGTTCCTCGCCAACACTCCGGCGGTGAAAATCCCTGGCATCCTCCCCGGAGCTGCCGGCAAAAACCCACGTGGCCCGTCCACCGAAATCACATCCCACCCCATTTCATAAATATGATTTGGGAGGTCATTAATGGCTAACTTACAGTCGGAAAACAGAAGGTTCTGAACCGGCCGACAGTCTTTTCCGATTTGCTCCTTTGAGTATTCTAAGAGATCGTACAATTCATTGACTTTTGTTGTGAATTGAACATCGTAAGCTTCGATATAGGGGTGCTTTTCTTCCAATTTTCCAACAGCATATGCACTCTCGTCGACGAAGATTGTCTGGCCGTTGTGGTTGAGCGATTTCCAGAGAAGGGTCTCGTGGGTGAGGCCGAAAAAAAACGAGAAAATTACCGTGGTCACATGACCCCCCTCGACCCCCTAGGTTCGCCTTTGTATACATAAATACTATTTTCGAAATCTCTTTTATTCAAAAAGTATGTACATTCATCATTGTTTTTAAAAATTTAATATTATAATCATTGATTTAAAATGTCAATTTATAATTAAATAAAAAAGGGTTTAGGCTTCTTTGTTCTACATTAGTCCCAAAGCCAAATAGTTTTACATTTTATCTCTCTCTCTCTCTCTCTCTCCTATTATCCCAACTCCTTTTTGTTTGCTTTCTCAAACTCTCGTTAATATTATCTCAATCTCAGTGTTTTAAAAGATGAAAACAGATATATGTTAATTCAAATTTAAAAATTATAGTTATCTCTTTGTTTTTAAAAATATATCACAATCCTTAAATGTAGGATTTAGTTAACAGATGTATCAGTTATTATCTTATTATTTAATTATTATTATTATTATTATTAAAAACCCGATTATTACAGAACGAGTACGAATTGAGTCCGAATTATTTGTTCATTTTATAGCCTTACCTGTGAGTCCCCTTATCTCTAAGTCACAATTCATTACCAGGGAATTAGTTTCTCTATATTCCTACCATAATTAATTAAATTACCCTATTGATCCCTTAATTATAATTTACTACTAGTGTCCTTTTCAAAATCACTATATTACAGATACATTTTTTCAACAAAAATTCAGGAGGCTTGTTTTTTAACATTTGTAAGAAATGTAAGTAATGGTAGCATAATACCTAATATGCTTAGAATAAGTAATGACATATTGAAAATTTTATATCATTTTATTGTAAAAAATTTAAAAAATATATTTCTAATTTTGTAAAATATTAAAAAAAAATTGAATCTCTAATTTTTACAGGAGTGTATATATATATATAGAGAGAGAGAACCCTTATTCCAAAATATAATATTAATCTTGGCTTTTAAAAGTTCATTTAAGATATTTTAAACTTTAAAATTGACATGATTTATTTAAAGTTTAAAAAAAATCTCATAATTAATAAAAAAAAATAGATAATTTTTAATAAAATTGACGTTTAGAAAGTGAGTATTAATCTTATAGTATTTTAAAAAGAAAGGAATATAAATAGTTTGTAATCTTTTTGTTTCCAAAATATATACCGTAACTAGAAAGTAATTTCCAAAGTTCCTAGAGGTTTTGTTAGCAAGGCTCACCACTTCGCCTGCAACTCTAGGAGCTTCAGATGTGTATGCCTCCTTATTTAATAGTATGAATTATTAGTACAAAAAAAAAACAAAAAACTAGAAATTGTTTTTCTTATTCAACTATAATTAGATTGTCTTCCTATCCATCCAGTCTATATGTTTCGTAACAGTGGTCATTGTTTTGAGAGAGAGCTGTTAAAAGCCCGTAACTGATTAGATAAAAAAAATAATATAATTTTAAATTTTAATCAACTTAAATAATTTAATGTAATTAACCAACTCATTTGGTTCTAATTAATTCGGATTAATCCACCGATCGCTAGGTCTACTCTCTCTCTCACCCCTCTCTTACGTTTCTCTCCCACCCTCTCTCTCTTACGTTTCTCTCCCACCCTCTCTCTCTTACGTCTCAGAAACCCTAATTTCTCTCTCTCTTTCTCTCTCTCTTACGTTTCTCTCCCACCCTCTCTCTCTTACGTCTCAGAAACCCTAATTTCTCTCTCTCTTTCTCTCTCTCTTACGTCTCAGTCTTTTGTTTTATGAGAAAACAATGGAGGGACCTAGCGATCCTAAACGCACCAAAACTACACATGCTGAAGTATTTGTGGACGAAAAGCCTATTCTGAATAAGGATCTTCTCGCGGAATGTGATGCCCAACTAAAGCCATATGCAGAAACGGCTCTCTTGTGTTACAATGACAAGATGGTTTGACTTTTGCCTGCCTATATATATATATATATATATATATATATATATATATATATATATATATCTCAATTAATTCCTCTTTGTCGTCGTTCCTACACCTGTTTCATGTCTTATAAGATGTCTCTTAATCTTCTAGGGAACCAATTTTGCATTTGAGAAGATTGTAGATTATTCCACCGGATATGATTACACTCACATCAACTTCATGGGAAAGTATCCTTTAAAGCTCTTCTTTGCTGAAATTTCTGAACGAGTCGATAAAGTTTTTACTACATGTACTATTGTGGAGCCTGGTATGTGATTTAGTTAGCTAGTATTCATCCTCACTCTTTGATTACTAACTTCTAACATTACTTATAATTTCTTACATTGCAGGTAATCCACTTTTTACCATTGGATGTGGGATATGTCATCCAAATGGACTAATTTATCATCCATTTTTTGGATATCTAGGCGGGCATTACCAATATGGTACGTTACCTTCTTTCCCTCTTTGATTATTTAGTATTAGAAAATGGGTACGTAAACAAAGTAATGCTTTTATAATGGATAGCAATAGTATATACTAATATCTGTGGCACACGCGATATTAACATACAAAATGCATTTGATACATTTCCCCCCCTAATTGGAGAATTAGATAGTAATATGCATGTTCAACTCAAATTATGTTGTAACAAATTTATTAAATTATGCAAAACATAGATAAGTAAGGATTCAGCTCTCTCTTAAATAAATTGTCATGTTCTATTAATTGCTTTATCACGTCTTTTTTGGATTTGCAGCTATAGATTGTTTACCTTATACCCCTGCATTGGACATGAGATAGAAACCAATTCTCCAACTCATATTCAATAATGTTTCGAATTAAAATCCATTCTGCATATAATTTACAGAATAATGTTTCAGAATTAGAGGGTATAGTTTGGCAATTGTCTCTCTCAATTGTGTTTTCTACTACATTTCTCTGTTTTGATCTTATGTTTTGGGTTGCAATGGAAATTGAATGATTTGAGGAGCAGCTGGATGTCATGCTGTGAGCACCTTCCTTGAACGTCTGAAAAGTGACTTCAGGTAATGTCGTCTAATTACTGAAATATTACTGCATTGTTCTATGTTCGATATCTGATATTTCTAGGTCTATTATTTTCATTGATTATTATTATTATTCAGAGGAAGTTTTATGTTCATGCTCCTTCAAGTTTGGGGACTAGTGACAGTTATTGGACTTCTTGTGGGTTAATGTAGTTTTCTCAAGGAATTTATTTCATTCGTTTTTGGAATATTAGCTGCAAATGCATAGCCAATGTAGACTGGGTTTCGTTATTGAAAGATTGAAATATCTTCTGATGTAATGTGTAATATTTCTTTTAGTTTTTATCATCAAATCTGTTTCCCGTTAGTTTCGATTTGTATTTTCAGTTTCTGCTGTTGGATTTTCTCTGCCACCGCCATGTCTCTGTCTTCATTTGCAAGTACTTACATAATCTGCATTGTATATGAGATCCAGCTATTGTATTCTCTCTCAGACCACGCATAACCTGCATTATTTGATTCTTTGACTATACGAGTTTAAAGATTAATTTTTATTATTTTTGGTCCAACATTTATATAGTGTTTTGTTGTTTAACCTTTATTTACTTTTTAGGAATCTGTATAAATGTGATTCTGTTGTTAAGGAGTTAGATGGCAATGACTTGCGTGAGCTAAAGGAGGAAACAACTGTGTTCGTAGAAAAGACTCTAAAAAGATACAACAGAAGTAACTATGTATACCTTCGTTCCTTTAATTCTTTCCCTTCTCCTTTATTTTTTGGCTAAATGTTTCCCTTCTCCTTGTTATGTATATACGTTTAAATTTTTGTTTACACTCGTCTTTCTGTTGTAATAATAAATTTGTAGTATGCGGATTTTGAGTTTTTGGAGCTTACTGGCGTTGTACGCTTTGTGGAGGAGACTAATTTGGAGTATGGACTTTGGCTTCATGTGAACTTCAGAGCAACAAACAAAAACCCTGAATGTAGTGATCCTGCTACACAACTGTTTTTTGCTGAAATACGTATGATGGCTGATCGGTATGATGTGTTCATCGATGATTGTTGCATTTTGAATGTTGAAAAACCTGGTATGTAATCATTACAAGTACTGCTATTCATGTTTTCATAAACCTGTTTACAGTTTACAACCAACTTGGCCGTTTGAATGCATACCAATTACTATGCTCTGATTCACATATCTGTACTTCTAAATTATATCTTCGTACCTGTGTGCATAACCTTTTTGTATTTTGATATCCAAACCATTACTCTTTTTCTAGCACAATTTGTTTCAAAGGCATTTCCATTCACATCATGGGTTCGCTTTGTCGTAGAAGCAGTTGTTTATTGATCCTTGTTACTTTTTGACTAGTTGTGGTTCTGTGATTGCTTATCTATTGTTTATCTTGCTTGTGATCTAGATGGTGAAACTCAAAATGGGTGTGGAGTTTGTGAGTCAATTTATCATCCTATTCATGGACATTGCGCTGGTATCCAAGGAACGATCTTAGCCGTCTGGGTACGATTTCACCTTTTTTTTTAAAATTCTTTTCAGCAGTATATGGAATATCTCTCTTTCCCTGTTGAAGCTTAAAAACCAAATAGTAGACTAAGGTTACATGGTTGGGATGCCTGAAAACGTCTTATCCTAAATTTTTTTATTATTCTGGATAATCTTAATTGAACTCGACATGCTCATGTACATCTAATTAAGTAGGGATCTATTCCACTTTCCTCTTTTACTAACAATAATAGTTTTTGAGAATTAACTCTCTTTTCTTTCAAGGACCCCTCCCTCCGTTCCCGCTCGTCGATTAGAAAATATGAGTGGCGCTATGTGGATGGAAGCATGGACACCAATAATCTGTAAGTCATATCTAGTTTCAATGCAAATTGGTTTGATCAAATGCAGTTTTTACATACCAGCTGTTGTCATTTCATGTTTTAATATACTGATTTTGACTTTTATGCCTGATGCAAATCTGGTTGAATCTATTAGTCGTGGTGATCTACCTGTAGCAGGCTCTGTTGCCCCATCTTTAGAAGAGGTTTGCATATCACTCTTCATGTTGCGTATTAATTTTGTAAGTATTTTGCATTCAAATCTCTTATCCTTGCCTTTCTTGTACAGAGTGGGAAGCCTTTTACTGCCAAGGGAAAGCAAGTGCTTGAGCATGTTGGTAAAGATACCAAGGATCTTCTGACCTTAGAACATGGTATGGAAGTTGACAGAAATTCACAAGATGCTCAACATCAAACAGACAAGGATCAATTGCTTAAGCAAATAAAATTTTCTTACTTCTTTCGTGAACGTGGAGGTTTTGAGCAATTGGAGGTTATCATTTTTGTCTCTGTCTTTATATATTTAGTTCGTAACTTGCAATTACTTATGGAACAAATAGTCCAATTTGAGAATTTGAATTTTAATGACTGTCAGAAATTATTGGCGTTGTCCAACCACTATGACGAATTATACATGAAGAAAGTATCCAAGCTGTCATCTGAGCAAGAGTCCTCTCATGATAAAAAGCTTGATGAGGTGGTGAATTTTTTAAGTTTGAGGTCTGAATTTGTTGGAATTGGTTTAGAGGAGCAGGCGGAAATTGTAGCTAACGCCACCATCACTAAGTTGAAGAATCTTCATGACGATATTGTTAGTTATGTTGCTGAAACGGCTGCAAGGTAATATTGCGTCGCATGATCTGTTTTTAATATAAATTCTTTATGCAAAATATGACATAGGCGCAACAGATGCCAGAAGTTGTTGGGTTTGAAAGGGGGTGTTGGGAAACGGAGTAAGGTGTTAGATTTGTAATTTTGATCACATTTGTTTTTGTTATAGACCATTGGAAGTACCTGATAATTATGCAATGTCCTTACATTAGTCTTCAGACCTTCATTCTTCCTGAAATTTTAGGGCTTACCAGTGGAAGCAACTGATAATATAAAATCTCTCCACGTTCAACATACAACTAAAGCCCCAATAGGTTTGCACAGGTCTGTCCTTTAGAGTTTTCGATTGATCAGATTTACACCTTCTTTCTGAACAATGCATTGTCTTATGCCTCGAGTATATGGCACCAAGGCTTATGGTTGTTACAAGCTACAGCTCACCGTTTAACTTGTGATTTTTTTTTGAGAATTGCACACTGGTACAACCCCACTTGTTCTTGGAACTATTTCTTCACAATCTACAAAAAAATTACTATTTTTAAAATTTTGCAGCCTCGTAGATGAGCTAGCAGGATTGGCTCCTGATGATATAATTCAAAAGCTAGATTTTCTTCACTCAAAGGGTGTTGAAGTATGATGCAGATGCTTTTGGTTTTATTAATTTCTTGTTGCACATTAGAAACTATACGGATATTAATTCTTTGTAATTTGTTTTATAAATGAGATGAAATTTGATAATATTTAATGCAGATGATTTCTGTAATGTGCTATTATGCGGTGTCTCGGCTTCTGATGCTTGGAAGATCTGTCGTATACAACGCAAAGAAAGCTGCTGGGAAACCCGTCATATGTGGAAGCGAGATTGATGAGGATATAATGAACATTGATTGGCCGGTGGATTGTATTGAAAAAGCAAAGATAATCAAAATCAGGGCAAAAGAGATGAATGCATATTTGGAGGCAGTATCCAACAGTTTTGTGATAGGTAAACATATTTCCACTTGCCTCTGTTACCCAGTGATTTGATTTGCTAAGATAGGTTTTTTTAGCTTATGTAAATGTTGGCCTTACCAAGTATCACACACACACACACACACACACATATGTATATGTATGTATGTACTTAATTTTTTGTGAAAAAGGCCACATAGATGCTCAGTACATGAAGACGATATATATGGTGGATTGTTTTCAGATGCCAACTCTACAAGAGTTTGCCTTATCTGGAAATGATTGTAATTTTTGTAAAACTATTTGCCTATTCTGCTTTTAATTCTACTGCATGAATTGATTCTAGAAATCCAATTAATCAATATGTTGGTTTTATAATACCCTTGAAAGAATTAGTTGGAATGTAGTAATTAATGTCTTCCCATACTAATTTCAAACTGTTTTGATCAGCCATGTCAAAGTTTGCTGAAGTTTGTGTAGCAGCCATTGAAGGTCTTCCACAGGAGTCTATTCAAGAAAAAGTACGTCAATACTCTCAGGATCTTTGGGCTAATAAGAAAACAGCCATGGGACAAATTCTATATGGCCTTGAAAGCATATCTTATCTTGTAAATTCCACCTCACTTCCTATCTACTAGAGTTGATGTATGTCTTAAATTCTTTGTTCAATTATGTTCACGGAAGTAGAACTTGCATCTCTTAAACGGATTTAGTATATATTTGTGCCTTTGGCTTTACTATCCTCTCAAATGTTTTAAGCTTTTATTTGCATTACTTGCAAGTACGAACACTATGAATCCATGTGAGGGCTAATTTTTAACAAATGCTCTAGAAATACAATGTATTTGTTTCTTATGGTAAGTTTGGATCAAGCTTGGAGGTAATTCTCAGGTTACTTCTTTAATAAATAAGGTTTTTAGTTCATTAAAAAAACCAAAAATAAATAAAAATATATGGTAATAATAATGGGAGTGTAGAAAGGACGAGAGAGAGAGAGAGAGAGAAACTAGGAATGAAGATAATATAGATGGAAAGGATGGAAAAGGGAACGAAGAAAAGATTCACAAAATTGTTAACACTAAAAAAAAGGTTATTTTTTCCTGCCGCTTTATAATATACTCTCTTTATCCCATCAAAAACTCTACGTGGACATGAAATTAGATATTAGTGTATTTGAATTTCACTTATTTGTATTTTGACCCCAATGGTGAGTAAAAATATAAATAGGTGAAATTCAAATACACTAATGTCCAATTTTCATGTCTAATTTTCATGTCCGCCTAGAAGACGAACATAAAAATTAGACATGAGTCAACTTAAGAGATTTTTAAACAAAATTGACATATATTCTTTAAACTTTAATCAATACAATGATGAATATTACATCTATATAAAAAGTGTTATTCATTGTAAGCTTTATTGCATCATAATTTGTAATGAGTTGTCTCAATAATGGTCATATAATTTAGAGCGGAGGGAGTACTAGTACCCACACACAAGCAACGCGTGTGTATTATATGCATGCTAAATTAGAAGGCAAAGAAAAATCAAAAAGACTCGAACTTTCTTTTTTTTTTACGGTAAAATTGGTATATTAAAATTTGCTTCCCAAAAGTTTTATTTTATAAACTATTTACGGTTTTAAATTTATTTGATAAAATTTCATATCTTATCACTTTTCCAATGGCTTCCACTTCATGTAATAGTAGTATCAAACACATGAAAAATTGAGATTAAATTACAAAACCAAAACAAAAGGAAAAAATTCTAGAACAAAAAGATAAAATTCAAGAACAATACCCAAATAAGTATTACCCTGATAAATAAAGAAATATAGATTCTAGATGTAGAAATTTACCAATGAAACATCTCCATTTTTCATACACTGAGGACTCACATAGAGAAGGCAAAACAACCCTTTTAGTCTTTGTATTCTTCCTTTACACTACAAGAAAAATGATTAGTTCCGACGGAATTATCTCCGACGGAATGTATTCCCTCGGAATTAATGTAATTTCGACGGACTAATCTGTCGAAAATAATTCGCTCGGAAATAAATTTAATTCGACGGAATTCTGTCGGAGATATAAGTAAGTCTTTGGCGCCAAGATTCCCGCCAGCGCCAATACTATTTTCGACGGAATGTGAATTAAATCCGACGGAAGATCCGTCAGAATTAGTTAATCTCGAGGGACTTAAGTCCGACGGAATTGTCCGTCGGAAATAACAAAAACCTAAAACATATCAGTTCCCAGTCGCCGCTTTCATTTTCTTTTTATCTCTTTCCCAATATCGCGTCCGTCTCTTACTCTCAGCCTCTCAGCCTCCAGCCGTCGTGCCTCTCTCTCTCATCTCTCATCTCGCTGCCTCTCTCTCATCTCTCATCTCGTTGCTTCTCTCTCTCATCTCGTTGCCGTTAGTCTCTCATCTCGTTGCACCTCACTCTGCTGCCGGCGTCGCCGCTGCTTGTCGCTCCTTGCCGCTGCCGGTTCGACTGTTAGTTGTCGCTGCTGGTTCGACTAGTTTACATTCTTTGTTAATTTGTGCATAGCTAGTATTCAAGGTATGTTCAATATAATTTGGTTTGTTAGCTAGGGTTCATTTAGAATTTTTGGAATCTGAAATTGGGATTTGATGTTTGGACACTGAAATTAGGCTAAAATTATTTAGTTTGTATCTATGGATTATTTTGTATATGGAATAATCAGTTGAAATTGGGATTGAATTATTTAGTTTGTATTTAGGGACACTGAATTTGGGCATAAAAATTAACCCCCTAATTTCTGTTATATGATGTTGGTATATGATCATGTTGGGACTGATATTGTGTTTTGGGACTGGCTTATTTTAATTGATCAAATGTATATTAATTACTTGACTCATTTGGGACTGAATTTGTGTTTTTGGACTGATCTAATTTGAATTTGTGTTCTTGCCAATATCCTGCCTATGTAGTACTGTCTGCCCATATATTGATTAATTTGGTATCGACGAAATTTTCGACGAAATTTCTGTCGTAAGTATTCAATTGCAATATATGTGGGTCCTACTTTATTTTATTTATATATTTTACATAGTTTGCCATTATTAAAATAAATTAAGTAGCACTTACTTAGTTTTGCAATACTAAATAATAAAAATAATATAATAGATTATAAATATATATAAATAAATAAAAATTAAATTAACTTAAATTTAATTTAATTTAATAACATATAAATAAAAAACAAAATAAATTAATTTAATATAATATAATTACATTAAATTAAATTAAATAACATCCATTATTATATAATATAATACAGTATATAATAAAATAATAAAATAAAATAAAATAAAATTAATTTAATTTAAATATAATAACATATAAATAAAATAAAATAAAATAATTAATATAACATAAACTAATAAAAAACAAAGTAAATAAAATAAAATGAGATAAATTAATTAAATTTATTTATTAATAATATAATATAATATAATACAATACAAAATAAATAAATAAAATTTAAAGTAATTTAAATTAATTTAATTTAATAAGATATAAAAAAGCAAACAAAATAAATTAAAAACAATAACTTAATTTAATATAATTTAATTAATTTAATTAAAATAATATACATTATTATATAATATAATACAATATATAATAAATTAAAATAAAATGAATAAATTAAAATAACAAATAAATTAAATTAAATTAAATTAATTTAAATATAATAACATATAAATTAAAATAATTAAAATAATTGTTATAACATAAAATAAAAAAATAAAGTTAAGAAAATGATATAAAATGAAATTAATTAATTAATTTAAATAATATAATATAATACAAGATAGTAATGGAAAAATAGTATAATATATTAAATTATAGTACTCATATTAAACTGAGTAGCACTTACTTAGTTTATCATTGGAAAAATAAACTAAGTAGCATTTGCTTAGTTTTTCACAATTACAATAAACTGCATATAATTAATACGCATGCAGTATAGTTTGGAGCTTAGAAACCCGTTTGACATTCACTCATTAGGAGTGAATGTCGAATAGTCCTCAGTTTGGGACTGTGACTGGATGTTATGTCTCTCACTTAGGTCGGTGTCAATGAGTTCAGTACGTTTTTAATTGTTTTGATGATTTTTCGACGGTTATCTCTACATGTTCTTCGAGTGCATACTTAGACTAATTTATCTTAGTCTATTTCGTGTACTTGGAGACCATGGGGAGGTGCTGCCGAAATTTTCTTGAAACAGGTAGAAACGTCCTGAACGTGTTGACACTAGTGAGGAGACGCATCCAGGAATGAGATAGAAGCCTAACCCCTGTAGAGTGGAGATACTAGGAATATATAATTCATGCATGGACCACATGAATGAATATCCCTGACCTAAACGTGTCTTTTCTTCAGTTAAAGATGTCAGCCGACCGGAGTTGGATGTACCATAGGATACCCATTGACGGGAGGGGATTAGTGGAAGCTTACCGTGAAGGGGTGTGCTACTTTCTGGACAAAGCCATAGAACATGTTCATGATCCGAACGGGAAGATGAGATGCCCGTGTGTCAAGTGTAAAAACTTGATCTGGAAGAAAGCCGACGAGATTAAATTCGACTTATTTTCTCGTGGTTTTGTGGATGGGTATTCTGTATGGATCCATCACGGGGAATCAGTTGAGTTGAGGGAACTGACCGGCTCAGTAGACCAACCAGTTCACGGTGATTCAAACGCCGATGACTATGATGTTGTGGAGATGTTGGTGGATGCTTATGGGCCTAACAATATCAATTGGACTGAAAACGATCATTCTTCAGGTAGTGCTCAACAAGAGCCAAATGATACAGCTGCTGCCTTTTACAAAATGCTATCTGAATCGGGGGTCCCATTGTACCTCGGAAATGATCAGCACACCAGGCTATCTGCAGTTACAAAGCTCTTACACTTCAAGAATGAGCATGACTGCAGTGAGAGAGGTTTCAATGCTTTGCTCTCTCTTATCAGCGAGTTCTTACCCAAGGATCATACTTTTCCCTCGAACTATTACGAAGTGAAGAAGATGGTAAAGGGGTTGAATATGGGTTATCAAAAGATCGATGCTTGTGAGCAGGACTGCATGTTATACTATGGGACGGACAGAGATAAGGTGCAGTGTGATATATGTAACTTACCTCGGTACAAGATGACAAAACGTGGGGGGAAGGAGAAACATGTGCCCAAGAAGATCCTACGGTATTTTTCTCTTGCGCCGAGGCTGCAATGGCTATTCATGTCGTCTCACACGGCTCATCATATGCGTTGGCATAGAACAAGAGACGTCGTGCCTGGTCAACTGACACATCTTGCAGATGGAGATGAATGGAAGAAATTTGATGAAAAGTTTCCACAATTTGAGGAGGAAGTCAGGAATGTGAGGTTCGACATGGCTACAGATGGCTTTTGCCCATTTAATAATTTTAGCCAGTCTTACTCAGTTTGGTCAGTCATAATGGTAGCTTATAATCTTCCACCGTCAATGTGCATAAGGGATCCATATTTGTTCTTGACTTTACTCATACCGGGTGATAAGAGTCCTACAAAAGACATAAACGTGTACCTCAGGCCGTTAGTCGATGAACTAAAGATGCTATGGGAGACGGGGGTCCAGACGTATGATAAATCGATCGGCGAGAATTTTTTGATGAAGGCAGCCTTGTTGTGGACTATCACTGACTTTCTGGCTCTTGGGATGATTAGTGGTTGGTCGACTCACGGGAAGCTGTCATGTTCAGTGTGTATGGGGGATGTGCAAGGTCATCGGTTGCAGCATGGGCGAAAATGTAGTTTCTTTGGAACAACTCGTAGATTCTTGCCTGTTGATCATAATTACAGAAAGATGACTGCACAGTTCAACAGAAAGACAGAGAAGAGGGGGGTTGTTGGTAGACTATCGGGCAATGAGGTCTTGAACTGGCTGAACAAGTTGACATTTCCACCGCCAGGCAAGGGGCACAGTAAACTGAGAGCATTTGGGTACGGGAAGACTCATAATTGGACACACGTCCCCATATGGTTTGAGTTGTCGTACTGGGTCACACTTTCAGTCCGTCATTGTATTGATGTCATGCATACAGAAAAGAATGTTTTTGAGAATTTGTTTTACACCGTGTTAGATGCGAGTGGTAAAACAAAAGACAATGACAATGCCCGAAAAGACTTAGAGGCACTGAACATCAAGCCGGAGTTATGGCTTCGCGCTAACAATTCAAAACCTAAAGCTCAATTCTGTCTTACTAAGCAACAAGTTGAAGACGTGTGCAAGTGGGTTAGTGGGTTGAAGCTTCCAGATGGATATGCTTCTAATATATCTCGTTGCAGTAATGTTGAGCAGCTGAAGATTAATGGGTTCAAAAGTCACGATTGTCATGTATTTATGCAGAAGTTGATGCCAGTTGCATTTCGTGAGATGTTACCCAGAAAGGTGTTGGATGCATTGACCGAACTCTCAAATTTCTTTCGGGATCTATGCTCAACTGTAATAAGGTATAGTGATGTGAAGCAGATGGAGAACAATATTGTGCTTACCATTTGCAAGCTCGAAATGATATTCCCCCCAGGGTTCTTTGACTCGATGGAACATTTGCCTATGCATCTACCGTATGAACTTAAACTTGGCGGTCCGGTGCAATATCGGTGGATGTATCCTTTTGAGAGGTAACATAATCTACAAATTGCATATACTCATATTAATAATAATAATCATATTAAAATGCAATATCTGTAGGTATATGCGTCGATTAAAGCAGAAAGTGAAAAACAAAGCTCATGTTGAGGGTTCTATTGCCGAACGCTATACGGAGGAAGAGCTTGTCAACTTCTGCTCATTGTATTTTGATGATGTTGTCTCAACAAAGAATAACCGTTTAAGTAGAAATGAGGTCGTCGGTCCCCAATCTCATGCAGATAATGAGTTAGCTGTATTCACATATCCGACTAAACCATTTGGCCATGAGACGATGACTTACTTAAGCGACAAAGAATTGAAGATAGTATCCACATATGTGCTTCTAAATATGCCAGAAGTATCGTCATACATAAAGTATGGATTGTTATATGTCACATCTAATATAATTTATAAGTGTAATCAACTTATATATTAAGCTATTTTTTTATTATTTCAGTTCATTCGAAGAGGAAGCGTATGCTTCTAACCCGGATTTAACTGCTGCCCAGTTGGAAGCACTCACTACTGCAACTTTCCAACAGTGGTTTCAGACAAGGGTTGAGGCAGAGAACATTTCTGAGCGTTTTAGAGATGTCATACGTGGTCCTGCCAAGGTTATTTGTTCTTTTCCTGGATGCATCGTGAATGAGTACAGATTTAAGGTCGACAACTTGAATGAACTCACATCAGTCAACTTTGGGGTTGTGGTGTTGGGAAGCTGTTACAATGATTCTGAGTCCAATTATTATGGACGTCTAGAGGATGTACTTGTGCTTAATTATCCCGTAGGTAAAAAGGTAGTTACATTTAAGTGTCACTGGTTTGATACTGAAAAAGGTGTTAAAGTTGATCGTAATAGAATCGTCACAGTAGATATCAAGTCAAAACTCAAATCTGATGACGTTTTCGTGTTAGCCAGTCAAGCGACTCAAGTGTACTACGCTCCTAATGTCGTAAATAGTAGAAACCCCTGGTATACAGTTGTCACAACGAAAACACGTGCATTTGATAGTGCTAATATGTTGGAGATGGATGAGGCGTTGCAAGAAGATGTTAGCAATCCCAGGTAGGTGCAGCTAAATGATGAAGATGTGATGACAAATGATGTGGTTGACATACCCGACGATGAGGAAGTCGATGATTTGGAGGTTGTGCATGAGTACGTTATCGTTGAAGATGATAACGACAATGAATCTGATATCGATGATGATGAGGAGGAAGAGACTGAATCCGATAATGATATTGATGTTGAATCTGATGGGTTTGACGACGTACAACCTCTAAACGTATTTCAAATTAGTAAATAATTTAATATTAATATATTAGATTTAAATAATATTAATATATTATATTTTCGTTATTTCAGTAGCACATTTATGGCTAGAAATAGCGGTGGTGGTCGATCAGGATCCGGAGACGTGAGCCAGGCTGGAGGCTCGTCTTCAGGAGCTAGTAAGTACTTTGATTCATGTTAACGTATAATATATCTCAATATACATTAGTTTATGTATTTTGACTAAAGTTTTATAATATAATTACAGATGCTCGTCGTCGACGAGACCGACAGACTAACATCGGTCTCTTCGGTCGTCCACCGGCAGTTCCACATATAGTCCGAGTGGATGTCGGCTCTTCCCAGTAAGTATTGTACTATGACTTAAAAATAAATAGTTAAATTTATATAATTTGTTGCATTAAACATTTAACGTAACAATATTCAATTGTTTTTACTGTAGTATTCTAGACGCGGTCGCTAAGGCGACTATACACGCTATCTGTCTGACGCACCTCCCGACTGGGTGTATGCGCTTCAGCCAATACAGCCTTTACGATCCCGCGTTTATGGTCACTGTTTTGCGGGAATTTCACGTAAGTTCATTTTCTTATAAATTTGAAAATTATACGTAAATAGTCGTTGCCCAATAATTTAATGGTTCCTAACTTTTAAACTTTTGTTATAGAACTATTTTAGATATGATGAGGGTATCTCTCAGGCAGCCGACGATGATGTTGTTATTGCACACATCGCCAAGAACTACGCCGGCTGGCTGTATGAGATGCGACAGAGGGCAGCCCGGGCAGTTGACGACCAGCCCGGGACCATGATTAGAGATCACCAGCCCCACATAGTCTCTGATGCAGTGTGGGAGGCTATGTGTACGCACTGGGATGCTGACAACTTCAAGAAGAAGTCAGAGCAGGCGAAGAAGAACCGTCGTCAGCTCCGAGTCGTACACACTACTGGCTCGCAGTCTTTTGAGGAGGCGAAATCGGTAAATGACATATACTTAGTTGTTTAGTTACTCATTTCTTAAAAGTAAACTTCATAACTACTTTATGAATGTATTTATTAGGCCATGCGACAGAGCTTAGGCCGATCTCCGTCTATGTTAGAGTTTTGGGATAGAGCCCACATACCAAAGGACTCTACCATGTCTCCCGCAGCATTAGCTATACGGGTAAGTTTAATCGTAATTTTATGTAATGTTTAATAGTAGTTAGTTCATAAAATGTTTATACTTAACTTACGTATAAGCCATAAATTACAGGACCGATTTCAGGCTAGTCGGGACCAGCGTGTAGCTGAGTTGCAGGCGGCTAGGGGGGATTCTGAGACGTTAGATTCCACCGTTCCTCTGCTCGAGATTAAATTATCTCGGGATGAGGAGCTGGCACTATGGGTCGCGGCTCAGGATCCCCCTACTAGTAGTACCAACAGATATCGAGTGCTGGGATTGCCGAGGGTACCAGCGTATACATTACCTGAAGGTAATATTATTTCGAATTAGTTAAGATTAAGTAACTTCATATATTATTAGTAATGGTATATTTATTTGCGCAGGCTCTAGCCAGCGTCAGCGCCCGAGAGCTTCTGTCGGACCATCTCATACAGGCGCTGGCCTGGACGACGAGATTTTCCAGAGGGTCATGGCGGCGGTGTTGGACCATCTCATACAGGCGCTGGCCTGGACGACGAGATTTTTCAGAGGGTCATGGCGGCGGTGTCGGAGACGTTTCGTACGGATCCGGTCATCCGTCGTCAGGAGTTGCCCAGCCGAGCTCGCCTTTACCAGCTCGCCCAGGATATTGCAGCAGGGGTCACCGTCGATAGTACGGGTATTCCGCAGGAGCAGTTCGTCGCGATACGCGATGCGGTGCTCCGGTTGGTGGTGACATTACTATCGGAGGCTTTTGGCCCGATTGGGAGCCAGCCCCCGCCTAATCAGGTATATTATATTTACTTTTACTTATTTAATCTGCATGTTATTCAAATAATACTTTCATACGGACTAATGCGTTATATTTTTAATTGTATCAACAGGGTGGCGATGGCGATGACGATGGCGACGGCGACGGCGGCGGCGACAGAGGGGATGATGACATTACTTTGCGTACACCATAGTTCATGCCCATGTTATATATGTAGTTTAGTTTGCTTAGGTGTTTTGTATTTAAAACCTACTTAATTGTTTTGTAAATCATATATTGTAAAGTTTAGTTTGATTCTTTGTAAATCGATGTAATATTCTTTAGTTTTGAATGTATTTCGGGACATAATGAGTTAATTTTTATAGTTTTTAACGTTATGAGTTGATTATGATGTATGTTGTTCTTGTTAAGAGGCTATTGGTATTGTAATATATGTGTTGTTGGGATAAAACAGGTTACAGGTACAAAAATAGGGTTTAAAAACCTGAAAAATTAAAAAAACAAATAATTTATTTTTTAAAAAAAAGTTATTTCCGACGGAAGTTCCGTCGGAATTAAGCATTAATATTTATTTCAAAATATTTGTATTTCTGACGGAAACAATTTATTTCCGACGGACATTCCGTCGGAATTCACTTAGTAATAGACGTCCCGGGAAGCGCCACGTGGCACAATATCACCGACGGAATTGTTTTCGACGGACTTAATTCCGTCGAGAAAATATTATTTTCGACGGACGTTCCGTCGGAACTAGTCCGTCGGAAATAGTCTTATTCCGACGGCAATTACGACGGACTTAATTCCGAGGACGTTATTTCCGGCCGAATTTTCGACGGATTATTCCGTCGGAAATAATATATTTCCGACGGAATAGGATGATTTTCGACGGAATATTCTGTCGGAAATATACCTTTTTCTTGTAGTGTTAGTTTTGTTTTAATCCTTGTACAATTTTTATTTCATAATTATCCTTGTATAATTTTGAATGTGAACAATGTGGTTCTTTGTAGGTATGAGAGGTAATGACATGGCATTAAAACGAAAAACTAAATGCCAACATGGAATTGTTTTTAAGTTTTTTTTTAGTTTTATTACTTTTATTCATTCTTACCAACAACATAAGTCAAAATTGAACCTTCATAATTAATTTTATCCAATCCAATCTTTATGTCCAATATTTTAATATTTAATTTCAAAAATAAAAATGGAAATAGATCAACACATCAAAAATAGCATTCAAAATACAAATTTTTGTAGAACATGAAAATAAAACCAATCTTTAATTTTTTAAGAACTTAATTATTTCAAGTTAATCCATAATAAAAAAGAACAATATTTTGAGTCAACAACTAAATATTGGATTTAATCAAATTTTGTTCTTTTCTTTAAGTTTAGTTTATGTAAATTATATAAAAAAATTATATTGTGAATTCTGATTTTGTACATAGGGATTGAATCGGATGAAATTAAATTCATTGATTTTGTACGACAATTCCAGAATATCAAAAAATTTATAATTAACTTTTACATATACTAAATTCAAAGAAAAGAATAAAATAAAATTTGATCCAATCTTTAACTGTTGATTCGAAATATATATATTTTTTTATAATTGGATTTACTTAAAATAATTAACTCCTTAAAAATTAAAGATTGAATTTATTTTGTGTTCTTTTTTTAATTTAGTTGCATTTTTATGTGAAAATTAATTACAAAAAAAAATTGTATTTTTGGTTTGTTAATTTATTTTCATTTTTATGTCTGAGATTAATTACTAAAACTTTATACATAGAGATTGTGTTGGATGATATTAATTGTGAAGGTTTTATTTTGAATATGTTGTTCTAAGAATGAATAAAAGGAATAAAACTAAAAACAACTTAAAAAAATATTCTATGTTGGCATTTAGTTTTTTTTTTTAATGTCATGTCATTACCTCTCACACCTACAAAGGACCACATTGTTCACATACAAAATACAAAATTGTACATGGACAATTATAAAATAAAATTTGTATAAGGACTAAAATGAAACTACAGGAAGAGTACAATGACTAAAAGAGTTGTTTTGTGAATAAGTTGTTTATATTTCCATCTTTCTTACGTACAGAGCTATTATACGAGGGAGAAGTTGGAGCATTTTTAAAAATCGTGGGAATATCAGTTGAGAGAAGATAGGAGAAAAAAAATAGGATTTAGATAAACTATTCTACATTTCCGTTAATGTTTCGTATATGTAATTTAGCAGTTTCTTTTTTTAATATACGAAAGGAAAAAAGAATTTAAAAAATAGAGGAGAAAAATAAGGGACAAGGTGGAGATATAAGGACAATAATTTAACGAGCTCTTTTATGCGGACATGATAATTGGATATGAACTCTTTACAATTTCACCTATTTGTATTTTAACCCTCCATTTTTTATAATGGGGGGTCAAAATACAAATAGGTGAAATTATAAAGAGCTCATGTCCAATTATCATATTCACGTAGAGTTTTTGTAAATTAAAAGGATAGCATCTTCAATCGTCCTTGAACTTATCGTCGTTTTCACGTTTGGTCCTCAAACAATTTATTCCATACGTGTGGTCCGCGTACTTTTTAAATTCTTTAATCTTGATAAAATTCGTCTAATTTAAACGGAATCTCTAATTTAACTAACAGATTGTTGACATTTATTTGTGTAAACAGGGCATATAAGTCTTTTCATTAATAAAAAGGGAAATGTAAATAAAAATGAGAAGAAAAGAAAAAAATAGAAGAAAAAAAAAACCACTAACCCAATAAAATGCAAATACTAAATGCAAATCCAAATCCCTAATTTATTCTCACTCCAAACTCTAAAGCAGGTGAATCAGATGGGTTCTTTCACACACCTTTTTTTTTGTTGATAATTTTATATTACCAAGTATTTTTAAAATTCACACACCCTACACCCTACACCCTACCTTGACATGTCAAGGCTCGAACCCTCAACCTCATGGTTATCAATGGTTGAGTCATACCACTCGGACCAAAGGCCTTCGATACTTTCACACACCTTTGTACTCTCCCTCCTTTTTTTTCCTTTATAACGGGTTTCATCTTATGGGTTTAATTCTTTTACTCTCACATTTTCATTTCCATTTAATGGGGCTTGGTTGTAGTGAGATTGTGGTAGAAAAATGATAACGATTTTTTGGAGACCAATCGTGAAAATAGCGATAAGTTCAGGGACATCTGAAGAGATTATCCCTAATTTAAAATAGAATATGTTAAACCTAAGGTGTGACCCAATTATATCAAAATAACTGTCAAAAAAATTGCACGCTTTATAATACGATATATTTATATATAGAGAGAGAAAGGATCAAAAGCATACCCCCTTATTTGACATACCAAGCATACCCCCTTTAGCGACGGACCGGGCGACGGTTTGGTCCGTCGCCATAGGTTCGGTCCGTCGCTATATGTTATTCGTCGCTAAAAGCTATAGCGACGGACCAAATCGTCGCTCGGTACGTCGCTAAAGAGGGTATGCTTGGTATGTCATATAAATGGGTATGTTCATGATCCTTTCTATATATATATAAATATATATATATATATATATATATATATATATATATGTAACACTCCTTCCCGAATAGGAAAGAAAGGTCACGTGCAAAGCACAAAACCTCAAATAGTAAATAGAGCACTAATAACATCAAGATATTTAATAGTCTAAAATTCATAAATATCAAATTAAATACAATTCTCCAAAAATTGGCAGTATAATCAAATTAATCGATACTTGAAATCTAAATCAAGCTAAATGGTCAAAGGTAAACTCTCTCTTCACACAACCCTACAAACCTGCTAGAAGAAAAACACAACATAAGTCAAATGCCCGATACGAATATAGAGTACCGAAAATAATATAGCTGAAGTGAATAACTCAACAAACTGAACTGAAACTGAGATGAACAAAGCGAACACAATAAGCAGTAGGCTTTATTTTCAAAGTCTGGACAAAATATGACTGAATCAACATAATTAACGAAGCAAACAAAACGCTGAATCAAAGTGATTAAGTAGTTATTTCATATTGAGCTCAAAACAAAACAAATATACCTTACCACACAGGCAAGTCAAATAATGTCACACAGACAAATCACACATCGGACCTGTGATAACCCGAGTTTCGGAAACTATTAAAATAAGAATTTAATATATAAAATTCTTATTGTGAGAAGTAATAAGTTTGAATATATAAAAAATATATATGTGCTATATATATATATATATATATATATATTTATGTGATGAATTGAATGTATATATAAGTAGGAAATATATACACATAGTTGGAACGAAAGAGTTAATAGCTAATTTAGTTAGCTTGAGTTAAATACGAGATGGAATATGGAGGTAAAGAAAACTAATCAATTAATAGTAATTAATTGAGATTAGATTGAAAATATATTGTGAAATAATATAAATTGAATATTAAGTCTTGAACGACAATAGAGATGTTATGAATTAAATTTCATAAAAGAGGAGATTAATTCGCTTAATTAAAATAGTGAATTAATTTTAATGTTTTTATTTTATAAAAATGAGGGAGTTAATTAACGCATTATTTTGATATATTACATATAAATGTAATATACTTATGTAATGACTTAATATATTATATTATGTCAAATAAATAAGAATTAAACGTGGAATGAAGTAATTAGTTTATTATTTAAAAATTTGTGGGTAAATATGTTGTTTTGATTAATGGAGTAAAGAAATTTTTTTTTTCTTTTAATGAGTTGACAATGAGAATTATGTTACTAAAATGTAACATATAATGGTATAATATTTATTATTATACTAAAGGAATGTGAATCAAAAATATGAGGTGGGGAACCAATAAGAATGAATATTGGTGTCAAGAATTAATAAATTAAATTAATATTTAATTTATGATGAAATGTATAGATTAAATAAATTATTTTGAAACAATTTATGGAAGGAATAAATTTAATTTAATTATACAATATTAATTGTATAAATTGAAAAAAGTTAATATTTAACGTAATTACACAAAAAGTGTTAAATTAATTAAGGTTTAATTCCATAATTAGTGAGATAATTTTTATGCATGGTATAAAAGTATAATATCTAATTTTTGGTTAATATTGAAATTATGTGTACTATGTATAATTATTTTTTTTGTGATTAATTGGAGTATATGTTATGGAATTTATGGGAATACATGAATTAATATGTATAATATAATATTAAATGTGTTATGTTCATAAGTGAGGAATAAGAAAATGGAATGCTGGGAATTTACGAGGTAGTGCTTATGCTGAGTCATAAGCTTAAGCTGGAGCTGGCATATTATTGAGCCATGAGCAATCCACTAAGCAGATACATGTCTGATAATAAAGAAAGGATTGAAGAAACTTAGTTGAGCAAAATCAAATTTCCAGCTCACACTATCTTTTTCCACCCGTTTCATTCATCTCTCTCTCTCTCTCTCTCTCTCTCTCCAGAATTGGTATGTCTTCATTCCTATACACCTAAAGTTCAAACAATTACCAAATACTCTAAGAATTGAAGTTAGAAATCGAAGATGGAGGAAAATTATCACAAGATGTAGACCAAAAGCAGAGCTTAATTCAACTAATAACAAGTTGAAGCAAGGATTTGAACATAATATCAAGAAGTAAAGAAGGTAAACTAAACTTTACTTATTAAATTCATGAATTGAATTAGATAATAATTGATTTATACTGGAATTGCTGTGATTGGGTTATAAATTAGTAAGGAGGAAGTATTATGCAGGTTGTATGAAGTGATAAGGGTGGAATTTTTGGGCTAGACTCACATGTAAACACTTGTGAAACCTGTTTTTAAAAATAGTGCACATAGGATGCTCGATAGAATGCCTCTAAGAGGCTGTCAAGCTTAAAATGAAGAATTGCTCCATGTTATAAGCAAGATGACATATATGTATATTACAGGAAGTAACTTAAGTGGTTTGGGTGAGTCGACACAAGTTTAAAAGTGAATTTGTGAGAATTGAACAAGTTGGGTTCGGTGGAAAATCTGGTGCAACTAGGCAATTTCAAGCCCTTGTAAAAATGGTTTAAGATGTACATTTTGGTTGGTTTATATTTTTTTTTAAAATAGTATGTAGTACCAAGTATAACATATTAAAATTTGGTACCAATTGGATGAGTAGATGTTGAGATATAAAATCGCAAAGTAGCCTACGTACAGAGTATGAATAAAACTGCAGAAACAGGAAAAAAATGCAAGTCTGAAACTGTCTTGTGTAGGTAGTTTCGGGCTATTGTTTTTGGGTCTTGCGAAACTCTTTTCGTACATGTTATTTTTTTTTAAAATACTACGTAATATGAAGTATACTATAAAAATAGTTTCAATCCGATTTATATCAAGTGAGATAAAAATTCGTAAAACTAGCCCGAAGATCACAAAAATATAAATTTTCAAAAATTGTTTCAGCTGAATTTGGGCTGTGGGCTGGCCTGGGTTGTGCTGTTTTTGACACACCGAGCCATTTTGGTTCGCCGTTTCAATTTTTTTGGCGTTACGTAGTTTTTTGATGTGTTGCTTAGTTTTTCGTATAGAGTTCAAATATGTAATCGTTGCGTAGCACTTTTTGGACAATCCAAAAAATGAAAGTAAACTTGGAAAAGTGTATGAACTAAGTTCTAAATGAAATTAAAATATCGCATGAGATTATTGAATATATTATAACTTGAATTATAATATATAGGTTATATGGTGAAGGAAAACGAATGGATTTTTATTAGCCGATGAAAGAAGTGATACAATGGACATTTGATTTGCGTAAAACAATGAACGAGACAAGTTCTTACAGTAATTTGTAAACTTGTTGTTATGTGAAAGTTATGCTATGATGTGTATTGAACTATGAATATATGGTAGTTAGCGAAATATGTTGATATATATGAACAAGTTGAATATATGAATGTTATGTGATTAAATGCAAAGCATGAAACTGAGAAGTCTGTGTTAGTTATACAGCATGAAGATTATAATGCATTACATGAAATGTATGATGCATATATATAGAGATCCATACCATGAAACATAGGAGGTATATACAAAATACGTTGTACTTAATAAATCATGCATGAATAAAAATTCAAGTATGTATGCTATGTGAAGGTTGTAATGTGTAAACTATTAGACTTGATGGGCCATCGTGCTCAAACTTGCAATAATTTGCAGATTAAAGATGCGATGCAATTCTCTTGCTATCATGATGATAAAGATTAGAGGCACGTGGAAAAGGAAAGCTTTTAACTGTTTTCTTAGTTTAAGTTATATTAAGCCGTGATGACGGTTTACGATATATGTAAGCTAGATTATGTAAACCTTAAGTTAGGAATAAAGGTTATCTATTTTGGAATTAAGATGTGATTATATAAGTTACTTTGTAAAGTAAATTAGTATGATGGCGATGGTGTATAAATGACAGTGTATAGCGAATATATGGTTATTGGATTACCTTGCGAATATTTAGGGAATGACTAAAGTTAAAAGTTGAACCTTATGTTTACATATAAAACTTTGAAATGGATCATGGTATTCATTCAATCTTGAACATAAATGTAGAAGCTAAAGGTTGGGATTTCGGGGACAAAGAATGATAAAGAAGATTTTGAAGGTATATCCTTTATTGAATTAATTTTTTTTTATTGAAATAGCTAAGTTTTAATGTTTATATTGTTAGTGACAGTGATGTATAGTTAGAATTAAGTTGAATTGTGATGAAAATTCAGAATATAAATATAAGTTATAAAAAGTTTAAATTTATCCGCATTTTTATTGAATATAACATCGATTAATGATGTAAAGTTATATTGTGATTGTAAAATAACGCACAAGATCGGGAGTGAGGTTGTCCTGATTTTGGGGTCGTTATATACAAGACCGCGAATCCAAATGCATACTAACCAGAAGGTGTGTTAGCACAAACATCACCAATCCACAAAATAGAACAGAAACTAGGGCTAACCCTTATGCATCATGAACAAACATATCAAATGACCAAAAGCTCACACCTAGAGCACACAAAACAAAAGGAGACACCGTGTACTGATCGCACCACCCCCACAAGTGGATATAACTCAGGTATATCTTATCGCTTATTCTACCAAAGATATGATGTCACAACTGTGACGCCCCCAAAATAGGGTCTTTACCACCCAATTTTGAGTCGCCAAATATATACTACAAAATTCAAATACAAATTTTTCTTTATAACTATTAAACTATCATTCAAAATACGACAACACATATACTATGAGTTTTCAATACAAATATTGTATCATATCTAATACGATAATATTCACACCCAACTTAAATTCTCAATAAAATTATTGTCACACTATTTTATAATGTATTGAGATCCTCCTACAGTCTCGGACTAGCTATCACTCCATTTCTCTATTTTTCCTGCTAGACCCGACTACACTCTTATTACCTGAAAGGAATTGTGAAGCAAAAGGGTGAGCATAAATAGCTCAGTAAGGAATATCATGACTAAGATAAATAAATTATCAATAGTCTTCAACAGTAATAAATCAGATATTTAGAACATATGGTAGATGATATCAATTTTCATCAAATATCTGCAGCGGAATAAACAATCCATTAAAAGAGTCAAATAGATCATAATGTCTACTATATTCTCCAATTTAAAATTTAAACATCAATATTTCATTCATGTAACACCAATCAACAGTTTCTCTTTGCACCCAGGCCAAAGAAAACTTTCACCACCTGTAACACCGATGATCATAATTATACCAATTCACAGTTCATGTTCATAATCATGTCAATCAATTCATCTTTGCACTCCGACTAAAGATATTCATTTGTAACACCCATGGTCATGATCATACCAATCAACAATTCATCTTTGCACTCTAGCTAACGATATTCATTTGTAATACCTATGGTGTAACACCCCCTTTCCGAAAAATAGAAAAGGGAGGTCACGTGCAAAACACAACAGAAATATAAACTAATACCAAAATTATAAACCAGAAAAGATTAGTCTAAAGAGATATTAATAACTGCAAAACCGACTCAAAATACACACTGTTTAATACAACCTAATCTTAATAAAGGTTCAATACAACTCTAAACAGTAACTCAAACATCAAAACATAACCAAAATATCTAAACCATCTAAGTGAGGAGCTCTCATCACACTTGCCCATGATCCCCTTGAGTACCTGCCGGAAGAAAAATACAGCATGAGCCAAATGCCCAGTACGGATATAGAGCACAGAATTATGAACTGAATTTAACTAAATCAATTAAGGAACTGAACTGAACTGAAACGAATTAACACAACGAAGTAAGAGGCTGAATCAAATGGCTGAGTGTTATTTCATACCGAGCTCAGAAATATAGCTTGCCACATAGACAAGTCAATAATGCTACATAAGCAATCACACATTAGATCGCGAATCCAAATGCATGCAAAATCATAAGGCGTGTTTGGCACAACATCACCAATCTGCAGAACAGAACAGAAAACTAGGGCCGACCCATACGCCTCTCACAACAAATCACCAAATGGCCAACTCCCATCGGAGCACAAAACAGAGACGCCGTGGACTGATCACACTGCCACGGAAAGTGTCATGTCTCTCGTGCCAAGACGACATGCCTGTGGTACCCCCACAGGTGGTTATAGCTCAGGTATACCCTACGGTATTCTAACAAAAATATCATGTCACAACACATGTGACACAATACCAACAAAAAGGGTTCTATACGTACATGTTGAACCAAATCAAATCATAATTATAATATCTCAAAAGTAGGTAACAACCTGTACCGTTCTACAGATATCAAAATAAATAGTAGACATGATAATCCAACTCAAAGAGTACAAATACGAGTCATATGTATCAACTCAAAATGAAAGAATTATATGAATTTCACAAGAAACAATCATGTGAAATAATAAAGGAATTCAAAACGCGGAATAAAACGAATCAATTAAATTTCAGAAGACTATCGCTGAAGGAGTACGGAATCCGTACCTGGAGTACGTAATGCAATACCCACAATTACAGATGCAATTAGTTAGGCTTGCTCAAAGTAATCTATTCACAAAAATAATACATTTTATTAAATACTACAATATTAGTATTAATAGTTTGTATGCATATATTGAACCCTCTATAATATTTATTAGATTAATAAATTAAAGAGATACATAATATCTAGCCAAAATAATACTAAAATATTAACTAACAAACTAACTAAAATATATTAACTAAAGTTATAAATAGAAATACAGAAAATTAAATTAAATAAATACACGAAAAATAAAGAAAACATACCCGAAATTATGAGGTACGTAGTCTGCCTATGCCCTCGATACTGAAAATTTTTAACTAAGGAGGTACTTACTAAAAAGTCCCTCTCACAAAAAGTCTTTTCTTAAAATAAGAAAATCCTTATTGTTTAATAAATAAAATAAAATATTAGTTTTATATATATAGACTGATAAAGAGGAGCAAGTTGTTAAAATAGGCGATGTGGGACTTAAAGCAAAGCATGGGTATTACATTACTTCCCCCTTAAAAAGATTCCGTCCTCGGAATAAAAAGAAAAGAAACGTGCCTAATTATCAAAAAGATGCGGATACTCCGCCCGGATAGACTCCTCCATCTCCCAAGTTGCCTCTCGTTCTGAATGATTTTTCCACAAAACTTTAACAAACGAAATTGTTTTCCTCCTCATAATCCGCTCTTGTCGATCTAAAATTTTCTCGGCTTGTTCTTCACAAGTAAGATCCTTCCGAATTTTATCAAACGGATATTGTACCACATGCAACGGATGATAATGATAACTCCTCAACACTGACACATGGAACACATTATGCACATGAGCTAATTGTGGAGGCAGAGCTAACCGATATGCAACTTCGCCAACCCTTTCCAGAATCTCAAATGGCCCAATATAACGTGGACTAAGTTTACCTTTCAATCCAAATCGTCGAATACCCTTCCAAGGAGAAACTTTTAAAAACACGTGTTCACCAGGTTGAAACTCTAAGGTCTTCCTATGCTTATCAGCATAACTTTTCTGCCGTGATCGAGCCGACTGCAATTTCTCCTTAGCCACCGCCACCTTCTCCGTAGTGATCTGAACTAACTCAGGCCCTTCTATGATCTTTTCACCAACCTCATCCCAACAAGTTGGTGCCCGACACTTCCTACCATATAATGCCTCAAATGGAGCCATATCAATACTTGCATGCCAGCTATTGTTATAAGCAAACTCAACAAGGCTCAAGTAATCATCCCAATTACCCGACCATTCCAATGCACAAGACCTCAACATATCTTCTAATGTCTGGATAGTCCTCTCAGATTGCCCATCAGTCTGTGGATGGAAAGAAGTATTGTATTTTAGTCGAGTGCCACAAGCTCGCTGAAACCCTTTCCAGAACCGTGAAGTAAACCGTGGATCTCGATCTGAAATAATTGACACTGGAGTTCCATGAAGTTTAACCACTTCCTGTTGAAAGATTTGTGCTAACTTGTCTACAGAATAACCCTCCTGGATAGCTAAGAAGTGAGCTGATTTGGTCAATCGATCTACTACAACCCAAATAGCATCATTCTTCTTGAAAGTTTTTGGCAACCCAGTCACAAAATCCATTGTAATATCCTCCCACTTCCAAACAGGAATATCTAATTGTTGCAGTAATCCACTAGCACGTTGATGTTCAATTTTTACGTGCTGACAAGTAAGACATCTTCCTACATATTCAGCCACATCTCGCTTCATTCCATTCCACCAAAAATTCTTCTTTAAATCCCTATACATCTTCGTAGAACCCGGATGAATAGAAAATGGTGAACTATGAGCTTCAGCTAATACTGCCTCCCGAATAGTTGGATCTGACGGCACACACAACCGCTTACCCAACCAAATCACACAATAGTCATCAATACGAAACTCAGGCTGCTTTCCCCCCTCCAAATTTTGCGCTATTGCCCATAACTCGCCATCTTCTTTTTGAGCTTCCTTAACCTTCGAAATAAGAGAAGACTCCACTCTCATACCTACTAAAAGTCCATCTGTACTTTGTACATATAACTCCAACTCCAACCGTTCCATATCTGAAATAAGTTGTGGTTGTGTAATAAGGGCTACTACACTCCCTGAACTCTTTCGGCTAAGCGCATCTGCAACTACATTCCCCTTCCCAGGGTGATATTGAATTCTAGTGTCATAATCTTTGAGAAGCTCCAACCAACGCCTCTGCCTCATATTGAGCTCCTTCTGAGTGAAGATGTACTTAAGACTTTTGTGATCGGTGAAGATATCACAAGTCTCGCCATACAAATAGTGCCTCCAAATTTTCAAAGCAAAGATTACTGCTGCCAACTCCAAATCATGAGTGGGGTAGTTTACTTCATAAGGTTTAAGTTGTCTAGAAGCATAGGCAATCACCTTACCGTGCTGCATCAAAACACACCCCAAACCCTTCTTAGAAGCATCACTATAAATTTGATAACCTCCTGTCCCTGATGGCAATGTAAGTATTGGAGCTGTCACAAGCCGTTTCTTCAACTCCTCAAAACTCTTCTCGCGTTCCTCATTCCACACAAACTTCGTGCCCTTTCTCATCAACTGAGTCAATGGCAAGGCAAGTAAAGAGAACCCTTCTACAAATCGCCTATAATACCCTGCCAAACCCAAAAAACTCCTAACCTCCGTCACCGTAGTAGGTCTCGGCCATTTAGTGATAGCTTCAACCTTCGCAGGATCCACCTTAATGCCTTCAGCAGACACAATGTGGCCCAGAAATATAACATGTTCCAACCAAAACTCACATTTGGAGAATTTAGCATACAACTTCTCTTTTCGTAAAATTCTCAAAATTATGCGAAGGTGTTCCTCATGCTCCTCCTTAGACTTATAATAAATCAAAATGTCATCAATAAAGACAATGACAAATTTGTCCAAGTACTCCCTAAACACCCGATTCATCAAATCCATAAATACCGTTGGAGCATTAGTCAACCCAAATGGCATCACTAGAAACTCGTAATGCCCATAGCGAGTACGAAAAGCTGTCTTAGAGACATCCTCATCTCTCACCCTCAACTGATGATAACCTGATCTCAAGTCTATCTTCGAAAAATACTTCGCCCCTTGAAGTTGGTCAAATAAATCATCAATCCTCGGTAAAGGGTACCGATTCCTGATGGTAATCTTGTTTAACTCTCTGTAGTCTATACACAACCTCATAGACCCATCCTTCTTCTTTACAAATAAAACAGGAGCTCCCCATGGTGAAACACTCGGTCGAATTACACCACGATCTAATAATTCTTGCAATTGCTCCTTCAACTCTTGCAATTCCAATGGTGCCATCCTATACGGTGCCTTAGAGATAGGCTCTGCACCAGGAACAAACTCAATAGTAAACTCAACTTCCCGTTGCGGTGGCAATCCTGACAATTCCTCTGGAAACATATCAGAAAATTCACGAACAATCGGAACATCCTCAATACGAGACTCTCCCATAGAGGTGTTATTCACAATTGCTAAATATCCCTCACAACCCCTAGCCACCAATTTTCCAGCTTTTAGAGCTGAAATTAATTTCACCACCTTACCCGGTCGTGAACCTTGATACACGAAATCCGGGGACTTCAAATCCCCAAAGATAACTCTTTTCGATTGACAATCGATAGTGGCCTGGTGCTTATCTAACCAGTCCATTCCAAGAATCACATCAAAATCGTGCATACCCATCGGTAAAAGATTTACCCCACGAATCTTATCTTCAAAACTAATAGGACAATCTCGATACAAATCAGAGATAACAATAGAAATTCCCATCGGGGTAGTAATAGACATAGCAGAATTTAAAGACTGAGATGACACACCAAGGTGTCGAACAAAAGAATTTGCAACAATCGAATGGGTAGAGCCAGTATCAAATAAAATGGAAGCCTCACGATTACCAACTATAAGAGTGCCAGAAATAGTACCTGGCGCACCTGCTGCCTGATTATGTGTCAAGGCGAAGACTCGTCCACCACGACGCTGACCAACATTGCCACCATTATCACCACCTCCACCATTACCACGTGGTCGAGTACAATCTTTGGCAAGATGGCTCAACTGACCACACAAAAAGCATGCACCAGTAACTCTGTGACAAGGTCTTCCTGGATGATTAGCCCCACAAGTAGCACAAGGAGCTATTGGAATGAGATTAGGGTTATCCCCACCTGCTGGTCCTGGGTAACGACCCTGATTTTGCCCTTGCTGACGATTCTGCCATTGTTGACGATTATGACCTTGTTGAGGCAACTGTTGATAACTTGTGTTCTGATTCTGGCCACGCCATTGTCCCTGTTGACCACCTCGGTTCTTGTTCCACTGACCATTCTAATTTCTCCCATGCTGACCCGAAACTTGACTCTGCTGGTCATTTCTATCCCTCTTTCGACCTCCCTCCGGTTTAGAAACTCGAAAGTCTTGTCGCTCCATCTCAATATTCTTGGCTGCATTAGCCACTGCTGACACATCTTTGAATTTAATGTTAATGAGATGTTGGCGATACTTATAATGAATTCTCCACTTAAATTTCTCAGCTTGTTCTGATGCAGTCCCTGCTGAGGTTCCTGCAAAACTTGCCAACCTAGTGAACCTTGTCATAAAATCCGTAACAGACTCATCCTCATTCTGTCGAATAGACAGATACTCTCTACCATAAGCCTCTTTATCAGCAGCTGAGAAGTATTGTTGATAAAAGATATCACAAAACTCTGCCCAAGTAAGTGCCTCTACAAATCCATCACCCTTTGTTACTTTCATTGCTTTCCACCACCTTTGTGCATCCCCCTCTAATTTATAACTAGCTAGTACCACTTTCTGGTTATCCGAGCATCCTAGCACATCAAATATCTTTTCTAAATGGGAAACCCAATTCTCTGCATCAATTGGAGTTGGAGCTGAAGTGAATGAATGTGGTTTCTGTTTTTGGAACCTTTCTAACCACACATACATCGGAACAATGGATGGATCAACCCCAACAGTATTCACTTCTTCTTCATTTATCTGCGAACCACCATTTCCGGGGTTTCTTTGATTAGGAATTTCTGGGGTCGGTTGTTGCATTGCCTAAACGACTTGTGCCACCAAATGCGGCAAAGCCTGATTAATCGCCTAATTTACCAAAGCTGCCAATTGAGCATTATCTTGATTATTAGGCTGCGCATCACGCTGCATATCAGAATGTACATCGGTTTGGTGCACGCCTCTTCCCCTACTATTTCCTCGTCTACCAGCAACTCTAGCGGATCTACGAGCCATCTAATAAAGAAAACAATGGACTGAAGCAAAATAATTCGAATCTGATTAATATGATAGCTGAACGACATATCAAATGGAACAAAAACCTAACCCAAAGTCTACCCATAACTCACAGGTCAAACCTAAATAGGTTTTCTACAAGAAAGAACCTAGGCTCTGATACCAACTCTGTAACACCCCCTTTCCGAAAAATAGAAAAGGGAGGTCACGTGCAAAACACAACAGAAATATAAACTAATACCAAAATTATAAACCAGAAAAGATTAGTCTAAAGAGATATTAATAACTGTAAAACCGACTCAAAATACACACTGTTTAATACAACCTAATCTTAATAAAGGTTCAATACAACTCTAAACAGTAACTCAAACATCAAAACATAACCAAAATATCTAAACCATCTAAGTGAGGAGCTCTCATCACACTTGCCCATGATCCCCTTGAGTACCTACTGGAAGAAAAACACAGCATGAGCCAAATGTCCAGTACGGATATAGAGCACAGAATTATGAACTAAATTTAACTAAATCAATTAAGGAACTGAACTGAACTGAAACGAATTAACACAACGAAGTAAGAGGCTGAATCAAATGGCTGAGTGTTATTTCATACCGAGCTCAGAAATATAGCTTGCCACATAGACAAGTCAATAATGCTACATAAGCAATCACACATTGGACCGCGAATCCAAATGCATGCAAAATCAGAAGGCGTGTTTGGCACAACATCACCAATCTGCAGAACAGAACAGAAAACTAGGGCCGACCCATACGCCTCTCACAACAAATCACCAAATGGCCAACTCCCATCGGAGCACAAAACAGAGACGTCGTGGACTGATCACACTGCCACGGAAAGTGTCATGTCTCTCGTGCCAAGACGACATGCTTGTGGTACCCCCACAGGTGGTTATAGCTCAGGTATACCCTACGGTATATTCTAACAAAAATATCATGTCACAACACATGTGACACAATACCAACAAAAAGGGTTCTATACGTACATGTTGAACCAAATCAAATCATAATTATAATATCTCAAAAGAAGGTAACAACTTGTACCGTTCTACAGATATCAAAATAAATAGTAGACATGATAATCCAACTCGAAGAGTACAAATACGAGTCATATGTATCAACTCAAAATGAAAGAATTATATGAATTTCACAAGAAACAATCATGTGAAATAATAACGGAATTCAAAACGCGGAACAAAACGAATCAATTAAATTTCAGAAGACTATCGCTGAAGGAGTACGGAATCCGTACCTGGAGTACGTAATGCAATACCCACAATTACAGATGCAATTAGTTAGGCTTGCTCAAAGTAATCTATTCACAAAAATAATACATTTTATTAAATACTACAATATTAGTATTAATAGTTTGTATGCATATATTGAACCCTCTATAATATTTATTAGATTAATAAATTAAAGAGATACATAATATCTAGCCAAAATAATACTAAAATATTAACTAACATACTAACTAAAATATATTAACTAAAGTTATAAATAGAAATACAGAAAATTAAATTAAATAAATACACAAAAAATAAAGAAAACATACCCGAAATTATGAGGTACGTAGTCTGCCTATGCCCTAGATACTGAAAATTTTTAACTAAGGAGGTACTTACTAAAAAGTCCCTCTCACAAAAAGTCTTTTCTTAAAATAAGAAAATCCTTATTGTTTAATAAATAAAATAAAATATTAGTTTTATATATATAGACTGATAAAGAGGAGCAAGTTGTTAAAATAGGCGATGTGGGACTTAAAGCAAAGCATGGGTATTACATATGGTCATGATCATACCAATCAATAATTCATTTTTGTACTCCGGCTAAAGATATTCAACTGTAACACACATGGTCATGATCATACCAATCAACAATTCATCTTTTTATAAATAGTATAAATTAATAGTATGATGAATGGACAAAAATAATCAGCATAACTAAATATAGCATAAACATTAACAATTTTCAATTTAATTTATCTAGAGTCCAAATTGTCAACATGATATCCAGAAAATCGAGTTGAGTTTTTGATAGAATATAAAATTAAATTAAATATAAAGCTCATAATTTAATTAATTTAATAAGAAGATTCAGGTGAAATATATTAGATGAAGCACAAACTATTAAGGATATTCTACTAATTTCAAGAATTTTCACCATTTAATGATAAAACTGAAGAAACGAATAATAATCTCTTACCATAATACGGAGTATGAAAGAAAATAATATCTCTTACCTTAGTAGAAGACTAGATATTGTCTGATATGAAGGAGATTAACTTGAGAAATTCTTGCACTAATAGCAACTCTCAAAGTATCATCATACTCAAAAGAAATACTCACAATATTGTAGTAGAAGAATTTTGTGTTTTTGGTATCATGATGGTGTGATTTGTTGCTCATCTGAGCATCCTATTTATAGGAAAATGGTTAGCACACCTCGTTTGACAAACTTGCATGCTTAGCATACTCGGGAGGAATTTTGTTAGGTGGTGGGTCCCACGGAGAAATAAGTGTTAATAAGTTAAATGGCGGTGGGTCCCACAATGTTTTGAAAGAAAGAAATTTCTGCTGAAAGTTGGAAGTTTACAGAAGTTTTGAATTATTGTGGATCCCTTGGAAAATAAGTCAAATTTACAACAAACGTCTCATGTCAAACCTCTATATTTATATCATAAAATTGAATAATATCTACCACATATCACTTATTAATACCTTTAATATTATTCATCAATTATGAACAATTATTCATTTATTATTATAAACTCACAATATCGACAACCAGATCGTTCCTAGGAAAGAGGAAGCCTTCCGTAAAAACGGCGCATAATTAAATGACCCATTTCCTTAACAAAACTTCTAGACATTGTCAATAATGCTAATTGGTCTAATAATAACATATCAAATAATATGAGTTATAACTGTGTCGTGACAATTATTGATTTAATTAATAATATGAAATATTGTGCAAATGTTACTGTAACAATTATTACGTTAAAATACTATACAATTGCTACTACACCAATTATTGAATCAATAATATGAAATATTATGCAATATCGTGCGCTATTGTGGAACACTGCGTGCTACTGTACTTTTATCACCGGGTATTTTAACAGTTAAAGGTGATAATATCGTTGACAATTTTTATAAAAAGTATTATTTTTGTCGTTTTCAGTATCCGACAATTAGTCGTTATGGGGCCACCAATGATTGGTTATTCTGGCGACGTCGTACTTTACGACATAACGAATATTCGTCGACACAAAGAATAATCCTCGACATACTTTTATAATTTGCACATATCACCATTAACTTTATTATTTTATCAATTTAACACCTTACTATTTAGAATAATAATCATAAAGAAAATTAAATCTTTATTTCATAAAAGTCGGGGTCTTACAATAACACATGCGACACAATACCAACAAAAGAGTTCTAAACGTATATGTTGAACCAAATCAAATCATAAACACCATGTCTCCAAAATAAGTATCAACATGTACTACTCTACAAAGTTCAAAATAAAGTTTTATGCATGAAGAACGAATTCAAAAGAGTACAAAATACGAAGTTTGAAACATTTAGACCAAAATGAAACAAAATAAGAATTTGACTAGATTAGAAATGAATTTATTGAGCGAGTACCAAATTCTAAGCAATTTACAAACCAAACAGATCAAATAATGAGAATATCGCTGCAGAAATACAGAATTTATACAAAAATCAAATTATTTAAGAGTGTAAACGGAAACATAAAAAAAAGACTATGAAAGATGAGATATCATAAGATATATTTAAAGAATACAACTATAATCAAAGAAACGAAGTACGGAATCCATACCTGATAATCAAATGCGCATACTCCACAAAATCTTACCTCAAACGCCAACAATATCCAATACAAAACCTTATTCATCACCTAAACATATTCATCTCAAATTAAATATACAATTCAAACTAATGATTCTATAAAACACTTTTTAACCCATTTCCAAGTGCTTTTAATTACTCTCCTTCGATCATTTATTATACCCCCAAAACATTAAATTTAATAGTAAAAGTTAAGAATTCTAATAACCCTAAATATGACAAACTATTTTTAAAACCTCAGTCCATTGTATCGTTCATATCAATCTGAGTTTATAATTAAATTAGCTAATTTTAATTAATAGAAACTAGACTTCAAAACTCCAATTTTGCATTAAGAATCACCCAAATCGGATTTCAAATCATTAAGTTATTCATTTTTTAATATTAAAACTCACTGCTGATAATCTGCTTGAAAAATTCCAGACCAGCTAGTTCTTAAAATTCATAACAAATCATATGTTAAACTTTAACAGTTAAAAATTGGTGAACATATTCTCAGCTGATAAAAGTATAATATATCCAAAATTTATAATTATCCAACTGTAGGATTATGAGATATAACCCATGCAATAGACCTTAAAAATGAAAACAAATTTTTGGATTTGAACTTTTACATTCACTCTAATTATATTCCTTTATATGAATTCATTTTCTCTTTTCAATTATCACGATACTCATTCCATGTCTATATTTTGTTTAAAATAATCTCTAATTTAAAACATGTTTAACTAAACTTAAAATCAAGATATGAAAATAATATTTACCCTCCTTCTTCGGCTTTCTACAAATCGCAGTAACAAAGAAATCTAGATTTTAGGTCTTCTAAAATCTTCAAAATTACTTCATGTCTTCACGGAATTGTAGCTCTCAGAAAGATACACGAAATAGGCTCAAGAATTACTCGATTCAAAGTTAATATGACCGAGCTACGAATATTAAAATTAGGACTGATAACAATGACGGGAATCAGGACATATTTCGGTTTTCTCTTATTTACGATAGGAGGTTGACGGCAAATAACTTTTCTTCCTTCTTCAAAGTTGTAAAGGACGAAAACTGAAGAATTAGGCTTTGGATTCACTTAATTCCGATGTCGAATGAATTACTTATGATTTTTTTAAAGGGCTGCAGTGCACACAAGTTTTCTACTCAGGAATTCAACTAACCAAGTGAGAATTGGATTAGGGTTATCTCTATCACTCTTTAAATATAACTCTAACTAATATAGCACTTACCAAAACCCTAATGTACTCCTTAATCTCAATTTAATTAATTAATTAATTACTAAAAAAAATTTAACTTTCTAAAAGAAATAAGAAAGGGAAAATAGTAATTACCTTTTTAATTCAATTGTGCTTTTTAGGAAAATTAAGTCAATACTTAATTATTGAAAAACAAATCGGATAATTTCATCAACACTTAATTATTTAATAAAAAAACTAAAATACAGGTTATTACATTCTTTCTCCCTTAAAAAGAATTTCGTCCTCGGAATTCAAATAAGCTACAAAAAATTTACTTATATTTTTATTTAAATTGTATAATTATTCATAAACTTTAATTAAGGCGTAGCGTCGCCCTTTGTAACGATCAATGTCGGTAAGTCCATCGGTCCACACAGTTAGTTGTTCATGTACAAGTAGAAGATTCGGTAGCTACCGCATCAAATCCTGATAAGGTTCTTCGCATTGCTTCGAATTAAACCACATGCTACATCGCTTGTGCGAGAGCCCCCGTTAATTTGTTTGAGTTTCATTCTTTCAAACGTACTCTTAAGAAAATTATCCGAAAACACAAAATTTTTTCTAGATCTAAATAAGGTTCGAATATCCAAAATATTTAAAATTATTTTTACTTCGTAAAAAGCTTGTGTTTTGCACATGACTAGGATATAACAAATTATTTTATTATTATTATTATTATTATTACACAAATTCATGCAAAACTCTAAGAACATCGGATAAACAAAACAACTCTACAAAACATATTTACCAACTCTTCCTAAAACCTCAAGTTTTTCAAAATGTCACAATCTTATTCCGAAATAGTTCTCAAATATAGTTACACCTTTCTAAGATCTCTTTATCAACATATCAAACTCCAAGTCACATTTTCTATCAACTTTAAAATAAGACGACAATCTCTAAGCTACTATTCAAAACCTCAACTCAATAGCATTTGCTCATTATTTGATGCACAAACACTTAATGAACTATCATTCTCTTAGTGCAAACCTTACCCCCACAAACTCAGAGATCTTCATACTATCTCACAAAGAAACTTCATACAAAATAACTCTAAAATAGTAGCAAAATTTATTAACTACAAATAATTAATTTAATTACCTCGAATATCAACAACTCAAGTTTACAAGGGATGCTCTATACTCTATTATTTTTACTTTTCAGATTTTTTTTCCACCAATACTCATACCTCAAATTATCCACAAGCTTGACAAATATCAAAGTACAACCTAAATCAAATCATCAATTCTAGGGTCATAATAAATTGTTATCAAAAGCAACTCTAACAAATAATTCTCCCAAATCAAGTATTTGCTTATACAAATGCTCTTATCATAATCGCATTTCATCTATCATCATTTCTTAACCGTACAAAATATAGTTCTACTTACCTTAGTCATCCAATCACAATATTAAACCAATAACAAGGATTCATTGCATAACAATAATAACATTGACAAATTTATCTCACTTCCTCAATCAACTATAAATCGAAAGAGAGCACCAATTAGCCAAAATCAAGACCAAGCAAACAGAAAATCAAATAACCAAAACGAAACAATTAAGCGTCATTGTTCAACAATTTAAATAACCAATTCAAATTATTTCAATTTAAATAACCAATTCAAATGTCTTAAAATGTCTTATCCCTTCCCTTCCCTTTCCATAAAAAAAAAAAAAAAAAAAACTTACAAACACAGTTAGCGAGGACACCAGCAAAGTCCTTCGGGTCCTTTGGGTATGGTTAATTTGGAGTAATTCATTTAGATTCATTTGGGTGCAGTGTAGGAGAGGAGAGAGAATAATAAACCCAGAGACTAGACCATCTGTATTGGGAAATCCGGTTTTACGAATGTAATTTTAATCTCCGCCGGAATTAATGGAAGATTCTGTATTATATCGGCAGTGATGAGTCAACTCATGAGTAATCTATATATTGACACATATATAATATATAATTTATAAGTACTTTAACCTATGCATCAATATGATTAGAGAATGAAAAGGAAGTTGCATGAGATATTGCAAGACCAAACAGTGTCGATGGGCCATGGTAAGTGCAAAGGTGTTCACCCAACATATAAACAATGGGATTGTATGTAATATTTGGTGTTGGAAAAGAGGAGGCTGCAGTTTCTGTTGTATTTAAAGAAACCAAAGTGGCTTTTCATGGCCTTTTCCACAAGTAATTTCGATTTTCTCTCTTCTTTTTGTTTGTTGTTTTCACTTGTTTCTTTGAATAACAGAGGGAATGGTAAAACCCTATACCCTAACCCTAGTTCAATCATATCCTTGCAGGAACGCTTAACCTTAGTTCTCTGGATTAGTATGAAATCGGTACGACTAAAAATAGTGCTCAATCTTCCTTCTTTTTTATTTCCCCCTGGGTATTAGGGCTAATTAATAGGAGAAGAAGAAAAAGCTGAAAGATTGTTTTGCCCTTAGATTCACACACTTGGGATTTAATAAAAATATACATATCATTTTTCTTTTTCTCTTTTTTCAAAATGCCATATCAGATTTTTAAATGTGATGGCAGAGGCCGAGGATTAAAATAATACCTTCCAAATAGTGTAAAGATTTTTGTGTAAAAAATAGAAGTGCGTATACACGAAAGTGAAACACCGAAGGCTTTTGGTCTGAGTGATACTACTCAACTCATAATAACTATGAGGTTGGTGGGGGATCGAGTCTTGTGGGGTGTGAATTTAAATTCAGTCTAAATTAACAAAACAAAAAAAATGAAACCAAACTATGAATCAGGGATTAAATGGGTCTTTTAGCCTACGGAAATTAATGCTTGTGCATTGCTTTTTTGGTGAATTCATGGCATGTTTCACGTCACACTTAATGGATTAATTAAGTGCATATACCAAATTTTCCCATTTAAGGCCTCATTGGAGCAAATAAAATATAACAACTGGATAATCATAACCAAATTATCACAGCTTTAAACGGAAAATAATTTTTTTTTAAATCTCATTTAATGCATATGCAATCTATAGTATAATATATTAATTGCTATATGAGAATTCTCAACAACTTTGCAGATTATGCATTTTTAAATATTTATATATGATTATAAATTATATTTTATGGAATAGGATCCTCTCCATTTGGGATCCTCTCCATTTCCATCAAGTTCATCATTTTAGGCTAATAATGATTTTGTTAGTAATGATCCAAATATGTTAATAGATAGTTAATGATATTAACTACAATCCTAAAAAAAAAAATTAGGATTCCGACATTTTTTCACCGTTAAAAGTCTAAAACAATTTTCACCGTTGAAATTAATGGTGAAAATTGTTTTAGATTTTTAACGGTGAAAAAGTGTCAGAATTCTAATTTTTTTTTAGGATTGTAATTAATATCATTAACTATCTATTAACATATTTGGATCATTACTAACAAAATCATTATTAGCCTAAAATGATGAACTTGATGGAAATGGAGAGGATTCCAAATGGAGAGGATCCCCATTCATATTCTATATGTTGATACAAACAGTACAATAGTGTAAACCATAATTAAATATCGTTGGACAACCGATGGTCACTTGGTCTATTAGTATGATTCACATCTATTGATATAAAATTTGAGAGTTTGATTCATGTTGACCATATGTTATGAAAAAAGATGGTTAGGATAAATTATTTTAATATATTAAGAAATTGAACAAAAAAAACTTATCTTCAGACATTGACCAACTGTTTCTCTTTTGAAAATCGAAATAAGATTTTACTAAGAAATTTTATGCAATTAAAGAATTACTTTTCTTATAGTTTTTCATAAAATGAATGGCAGCTTGTTAAGTTAGCCAACTTAACTAAATTAGCAAAATTGCACACATGCAAGTACACTAAAAAGTCAAATAAAGAACAATGGTCGTAGTGACCAGGTTCCTGTGGCTATTTACCAAAAACATAAGTCTTTTGGAAGATGTAAAGGGTATAGTGACAAAATTAATAGAATAAACGAGCTTTTAGCTCGAGAAAGCATATTTAAATCGTTGAACTTTCACACTCAAATAGTAAGAGCGGAGTGCGCATAATCCCTTCTCTGTTTCTTTCCCAAGTGTTTCACACTTCGTTCTCACTTAATCTAAAGCTCAATCTACTAGCTCAAGTCCTATGTCAAGTAGTAGAGATCCAGTGACAATTAGTAGATCTTAGGGAGCCTATTCATGTACGACATGATTCAGATTTGGTCATAGAAAGAATTGTCTTTAAGTGAACCAGCATATCCTCTATATGAAACTTATGCGGTGGTTGAAACAAAGAGACATTTGGTTTGTGAATTTCAATGTAATGTGTCAGATAAATAATGACGTCAATAATTCAAGTCACACATTCTCATTATTTATTTTCTCAATTAAAGATCGATAAGATATCATAAAGTGGTTTGAAATTAATTTCATCTCAGATATCTGTTTATTAACCATTACGAGGGATTATGTTGATGCAAAACAATAATACTATGTGATGTTATTATACTATTTTATTTTCTTCAACTTGTAACTGTAAATCAATTCACTAAGAACAAAACTCATAAAGACAATGAGCCACAAAGTTTCAAATACATTAAAGGTTTGTGCTTTGTGTGTCTTTGAACTAAGATTGACTATACACTTTTGTTTTTCAAAACTAGTTACCAAATACTCCCTCCATAAAAATTCTGATTGACTTTTCACGCATATTAAGAAGAAGAATGAAATGACAAAATTGTCTATTATTAAATTTAAAATTTTAACAATAGTATGTCATTACTCATTTTATATATCTATATATATATATATATATATATATATATATATACTACTCTTTGAAATTCAGCCCAAGTGCTCAATAAATATTGTTGTTGTTCCATAAAAAAGTTGACAGAATCTATTTTCCATAACGAAATTCCACATCAACGTATCTTCTTCTTTTTATTCTTTCCCACACAATCACGTACATATTAGTGCCAATAATCTATGTGCATGAATACAAATAATGAAAGCTTGCATGGATTTTATGCTCTACAAAATTTGGCTCAAAATTTTTAAATGAAAAACCAAATTGAAGCAAATCAAATGTGCAAAATTCAAATTTCATACTTTGCGTCAATTTTTTTTGCCAAATGAAAATTTTAAATGGGGATTTCATGCTATATAAAGCATACAATTATACTCTATAATTATCCATTCTTCTACATATATATATATATATATATATATATATATATATATATATATATATATATATATCTAACTCTCTATCATAACAACAATATCATGAAAAATCTTTCTAATGATCAAAGGCGAGTCATCTACGAAAATATTGTTGAAGCAAAGCCAAAATAAAAATTAAAGAAGGGCTCAATAGCATATGCAACTTCCCAATTTTCAATAACTACCAAGACAATTAGTCGCATATGGAAGTGAGGACAAAACTCAAGCGAAGCTGGTACCATCGATGTTTCTTCAAAACATATAAGAAGGGTTGGTGAAAAATGAGTTCAGTACAAATTGATTTCAATCAAGCTTCAAATATTCTTGTCGAAGAACAAGCATAAGGTCACTTGCAAGTGTTATGAATTTATCAAAGTTCACTCTTCACAGAAGGATTAAAGAAGGTAGTTTAAGAACTCATTCAAATGCTATAAAACCTACATTGACGGATGAAAACAAGAAAGCAAGACTCATATTTTGTTTATCAATGGTTGGACAAGGTACTCCTTCTGAAAATCCATTTTTAGTGGTATGTATGATTGTGTTCACATCGATGAAAAATGGTTTTATATGACAAAAATAGTTATACGATATTATCTTCTTCCGAATGAAAGTTAGTCTTTTTGGACTTGCAAAAGCAAAAAGTTTATAACCAAAGTAATGTTTTTAGCTGCAGTTGCTCGTCCATGATTTGATGAGAATGGTAATGAATTTTTTCCAGAAAATTTGGTATTTTTCCATTCATTTGTAAGGAACTTGCTAAGAGAAAAAGTAAAAATCGAGATGTCGGTACCCTTGAGACCAAAACGATTTACCCAGTAACACAAAAGGTTTTTAGATCTTACTTGATCGACAAAGTGTTACCTTCAATTAGAGAAAAATGGCCTTCTTCAAGTGTCAAAACTCCTACTTTTATCCAACAAGATAATGCAAAACCACATGTGCATGTTTATGATGTTGAATTTGTGGAACATGCGGCAAGAGATGGATTTGATATTCGTTTACAGTGTCAACCCCCAACAGTCCGAATATGAATGTTCTTGACCTTGGTTATTTAGAGCCATTCAAACTCTTCAACACCAAGAAGCTCCTACAACTATTGAGGAATTGGTAGTTGCCGTAGAGAAGTCATTTGATCAATTCTCATCAAAGCGTCTCAATTATGTGTTCTTTACTTTGTAAACGTGCATGGTTGAAGTAATGAAGGTGTTTGGTGGGTTTGATTACAAAGTGCCGCATATGAACAAGGGCGGGCTAGAAAAAGATGGCAATCTCTCAACTAGCATCCAATTTGAACGGAGTGTGATGGATGAAGTTATTTTGCATCTCCAATAACCATGATTAGAATCTTATTCTAAAATTGTTTTTTTTTCTTTCTTTTCATATGGTATTTAGTTTGTCTTTTGCTGCTTTGGTTTGTTCTTCAACCTATTCACCTATGGTTGTACGTAGTTTTATTGTCGTGAACGTTTTTTTTGTTTTGTTCTGTTAGTCACATTGAATTTAAGTTACTCCTATTGAATTTAAGTTTCCTGTTTTATTCTTCAACCACTGAATTTTGCTATAGCACTTAACTTTGTAGACATAAAATCATAGATTCAACAAAAAAGAAACTCATGCAATTACTCCAAAAATAAAAAACATTTGCCCAAAAATATAATAAAGGAAAATTTCATTAAACATCTCACTTAAAGGATGGACACTTTTCAAAATTGCATAACCAACAATTATTTTGATTCTCATAGTGTGATTGGCGGATTTCCATCATCTCAATATTTTTTTTCATATTTGCATCTTGTTGTTCTAACAGTTCAATTTTTTCTTGCATAAATGTCACTTTTTTTGTATAGTTGTTCAACCATTTCTTGATCATTTGTATTCTCATCTTCATCTTGAGTTTCCAGAATACCAAAGAGAGCTCGTGCTCGTTTCATCGACTTCTTGGATGGCATTTGAATACTTTTGTCCGTCTCATATTCAAATTTTCTTTTGCAATCTTCTTCATTCATTGATACAATAGCAAAAATCAAAGGCAAAAAAAGAAGACATCAGAAGAAGTTTTATGATAAAAAGAAAAAAAAAATTAAATTATCTTAGTTACCGAAAAAATCTCACGGAAAGTGTTATCTTTAACACAGTCTTCAAAATTGGTACTCTTGCATGTAAAACATGCAAATACTTACAAATATGCAAAATGTAGGTTTTGTTTTATTCCATATGCATACATAAGCTATAGTTTTATAGGAGAACTAAAGACTTTCCAATGTGGCAGGAATAAAAAATCTATGAAACAAATTAAATGCAGTAGAGATTTCCGATTAATGTAGGTGAGAGAGTGACTTTCTAGCTTTTCGGTTCAAAATATTTTCAGCACGTAACTAATTATACTTATTGAATATGGAGAGATAATTAGAATAAGAAAAATATGATATATTTAATGTTGAGGGTATAATAGGAAAAATTGTGTAAAAGTTTGGTTATTAAAGGAAAGTGGACATATAACATGGGACTATCCAAAATAGTAATTGTTGGATTTTTGCTATAAAAATCCTATTTATCTATTTATTTAATGTTTTATTTATTTATGTTGGACATTTATTTATTAATTAAAGTACATCATTCATCATTCATTAAATGATCATTTAGTTTGTTTATATAAATCTCCATATTATACATATTATGGTTTATGTGTATAAATAAATGTTATACACAGAAGATATAAATCATATGTAAAACATAAATAAAGAAATAATGGTTTATAACCTAGAATGATTTGGAGATATTATCCTGTAGGTTATAGTACTTTAACAAAGATTATTTATTTTGATCATGAATGTTGAACTTCTAATTAAAGTATCAGTGCATTAACGGTGTGCACTAAACTGATCACGTGATAATATTTTATTTATAAAATATTTTCACATAAATACTAATTTGTGAAATTTCTTAATTTTGAAATAATAATGGACTTAATATTATTATATATATTAATTTGATGTTCCAATGAGTTAGATTACATTGTGTTAATTAATACCTCTGAATGCCGATTAATATATTTAATTAATATTAGGAATATTATTATCGTCAAAACATTTATAAGATTTTTCATAAGATAATTTTTCATTGATAATATAATCTTGGTCGAGACTTTTAATATTTATTATTAAAAGGATTGATTTAATTGTTAAATCAATTTATGATCAAATAGAGATAAATTATAGACTTATGAAATTAGTTTAAATGTATTGAGATTATATTAATTGATTCTGAAATATTTATGTACATCTATAGAATAACTATTTATAGTTTATTAGTAAATGATTTATTTAATTAATTTCTGGACTGAAGTGCAATTAAAATTATTTAGTGGAATTAATTGTAATTAATATTTATTTAGGATATTATTATTAGATAATAATATCTAGATAAATATTGGAGTCAGAAGATAAATCCTTATGATCCCATTCCTAGCTTAATATGAACCAGATTCATAAGAGAGCGTAAGGATCAATGTTATTATATATATATATATATATAATTGATCAGAAACCTATTTGGTACTTTTCTATTAGAAGGAAATACCAAATTTCGTATTCTCTTTCGGTAGCTAGAGTTTTTTTTCCAGAAAAATGCTTTGGAGGCCACACCCCAGGTGCATCTAAGGTCGTACGAGAGAAAATTTTGAAGATACTAGAGATTGTGCAAAATTTTAAAATATGTTAATTCAACCAAGTACTCGGTAACAAATTCGTACTCTAGATACATAGTATATATTTGTTAGTTCGCATAAAACTATAAACATGATTATGGTTTTATTATTTTTTTAAAAACTTATTTTTAAAATATTTTTCAAACAGTAATAAGGATAACACTTATCCTTGAACGGAGGGAATATTATAATTTTGCAAGTTCTTACTATGTTTTGCTAAAGTTATTAATTTTCATGCATGTTCAAATTATAATAATTACTCGCCTTGAAAGTCTTATTATATATATTTAGTTCAGTCTAATGCAATCTTTCGAATGTTCTTCAATATACTAAATAAAAAAAAGCAAGTGATGCTCACCGACAATGATTGTAAGTTGATCAAACTAATTTATAAGTCATTTGTTAGCATTTAATAATGACTTATTTTTTAACTTAAAAGTTGATTTATAAGTCAAAATAAATAAGAACTGATTTAGTACTTATTTAAAAATAATTTATAAGTTATTTCTAATAAATTGATTTCACCAAATGTAAAGTTCATTTTGTTGTTCCTCTATTTTGTTAAATTACATCTATGTCCCTTCAACTTAAAAAACGTGAAACACACCGGCTAATTTGACCCTCTGCGCTGCTCTCTCTCTCTTCTCTCTCTGCGCGCGATCTACCTATTTCTATCGATCTACCGAGTTGAATCGGTTTTGTGTTTATCTTCTTGTAAGTCAGGCGTATCTACCTATTTCTATCTCGTCATACTTCTTTTTCCTTCTATCTGATAGATTGACCCCGTTTGTTTGTTTGATTGATTTGGACGTGAATAATAATTTGTGGGAGGGAGCTTTCACTTTCTCAACAGTTTGTTGTGTTGTTGTTGGGATTATTTTTTTGAATTTTTCGGATGGCAGAAAGTATGGTTTAAATGAATGAATGAATGAGGATTGTTAGGGATTTAGTGTGCTGCGGCCCCTTCCGTGACACATGGAATGGTGTCTCCGACCGATGCTTCCACTTCTTCCCTTGTCTCTCCGATTTTGGTATTCTTCGTATTTCTGTTTATCTCTTCTATGCTTTCACATACTCACACATATTCTACATTTGAGTGTATGCTCATTATTTATTTATTTATGTATTTATTTTTTTGTGAAATTTAGTTCGGAGATCTACCCTGTATTTGAAAGTAGCGGTGGTGATGCTCCATCTGATTTTTGTCGGCGTCCTTTTTCTTTTTGATAGAGATTTCAGAAGAAAAAAAAACCAGACTTGAACCACGGTATTCTCTAGTCTTCTTATATATATATATGTTAGAAGATAGTGGCCAGGAATATGTTTCTTGTATTAAGGAAAACAAGTTTCCTTGTTTTCTTCCTTTTTCATTTTTTAATTCCTAGACCTCTTGTATAAATATAGCAATTCACATATTGGAAATATAAGAGAGATTACATTCTTACATGGTATCAAAGCTCTGATCCTTTATCAGACGACTTTTTCCGGCAACTTTTTCCGGCGACTTTTTCCAGTTTGTCTTTTCTCTCTCCTCCTTCCATCTGCGGTGGTCGACTTTTCCGACGACTTTTTTCGGCGACTTTTTCCAGCATGGTTTTTATCTCTCCTCTTTCCACCTACAGTGGTTATTTTGAGTGAAACTCAGGTTTGGTCTAATCCACCTACAGTGGTTGTTTTTATCTCTCCTCTATCTTTGCGCTTGTTAATTATCCTTGTTGTTATTCCCTTGGATAATTCTTGTTGCTTCATCTCCTGTACTACTAATTAAAGTGGTTTTATTGTGTAGTACAATTAATTACACTCCCTTTGGTTTCTAGAATTACTCTCTGCTAATTTTTTGAGCCTTTATAATATCTTTGTTGATATTTCCTTGGATATTTTTGTTGCTCCTACTATCTCATCATGGCAGAATCTAGTTCCATTAATAGTGCTGGTACTATTTCTCATTTCGCAAAATCAGGTATACACTCTTGTGCTCTTAATGTCTCATCTACTTACCCTAGTTGGATTATAGACACAGATGCCTCTGCGCATATGTTTGGGTCCTCCAATCTCTTCATTTCATACACGCCCCACTCTAGAAAGGACAAGGTTAGAGTAGCCAATGGCTCCCTATCTTCTATTTCCGAGAGTGGCTATGTCGTTTGTACCCCTTCATTAACATTATCATCTGTTCTCCATATCCCTTCATTTACTGCAAATTTACTATCTGTCCAACGTCTTGTGAATCCCTACACTGTGCAGTAACCTTTTTTGGAAATCATTGTGTTTTTCAGGACTTGGTGACAGGGCAAATGATTGGCAGTGGTAGTGCAGTTAACGGTCTCTATTATTTATATGTTCCATCGTCTAACATGCCCTCTACTCAGGTTCAGGCTCTTCACTCTACTTCTCACCCATGCCTGACCTCTCTCTATCAATGGCATCGACGTTTGGGACATCCTTCCTTTTCAGTATTGGAGTCTTTATTTCCATCTTTAGTTAAGCATTGTAACATAACTCAGTTTTTTGTGTGAACCATGTGAATTAGGTAAACACAAACGTTCTACTTATTCTGCTACTAACAATCGACATTCTGAACCTTTTGCCATTATCCATACTGATGTGTGGGGACCTTCTCGAGTTGTCTCCCGTTCTGGTCATAGATGGTTTGTTAGCTTTATTGATTGTCATTCTCGTGTCACTTGGATTTACCTTCTGCGGACCAAAAATGAGGTATTTGATTGTTTTCAAGACTTTCATAAAATGATTCAAACCCAATTCGACGCTAAGGTCAGAATTCTCCATAGTGATAATGGTCGCATCTTATCTCTCTTAGCATGACATTATTCTTCAAACCTCCTGTGTCTCAACTCCAGAACAAAATGGAGTAGCGGAAAGAAAAAATCGACACTTGCTAGAGGTAGCCCGCACTCTTATGTTCACTATGTCAACTGATGAGTGAGTTTTATACCTACGAATTGAGTACTTTTGGCTTGATGAAAGTGTGTGTTCTTGGGTAGTATATGTTCCTTTTTATGTGTTTTTATCTTATTATTATTATTATATGGTTTTGTATTGCTTTTATATGTTTTTGTATGTATTTTACATGTTTTAACTTTGTTTTGTAGGTATTGATGAAAGGCCCATTGGATCGATGCGTTTTGGCATTTCAGCTGCTTGTTTCTCAATTTCACCCATGATCCAATCTGAATCTCTCAAAAATCAAAGAACGAAAGTTGTAGATATTTGTCTTAGCTTTCCAGAGCATCCAGAATCATCCAATTTGAAGTTCGTATGAGAGAGTTATGGTTTTTTTACCATCGGATTTTGCATGCATTTTACACAGCAGTTGCTTCGAGCTCAATTTGAGACTTGCTCCGGCCATTATCTCGACGAGCTCCAGTTATGAAAGTTATAGAGCTACTTCTTGGTTTTCCATAGCCTCTTTAAACGCCTTAATCTGAATTCGGACGAAGAAGTTATAGCCATTTTTTCAACAGACGTCGAAGCTGGAAATCCTGACTTAGGGACCCTCGCTGCAGCGCGAGTTCCTAGTGTTATTGGCCTCGCTGTAGCGCGAAAATGCAGTAGCCAAGGTCATGCTTGACGCTACAGCATGAGTTTCAGGCCAAATGCCCACGCCGCAGCGCCAAACACGAATTCTGGGCAAAATTGGGTTGTTAAATGCCTAACCTAATGACCCAAAACATAAATCCTTCAATTCATCAGCAACCTAGGGGTAGAAAGGGAGAGAGGACACAAGAGAAACCTATATTTTCTCTCATCTCCATAGCTTAGCTTAGTTTATTTTCTCTTTAGCTTTGTAAATAGCTTGTGATTAGCACACAGGGAGAAGTTTGGGATTCCTTGGAGCTGAAGAGCGATGATCAACACGGAAGGGAAAGCAAGGATTGTGTGAAGTCTTGGAGTTTGAAGAAGCTTTGACACAGTTTATTCTTCTCTAGTATTTCCTTTGATTTTGTCATCTAGAAATGTTGTATTTATTGCTGCTTATGTTTAGCTTAAAAGCTATGAACTAAATATTTGCTCTAAGGTTATAATGAAACCCTTTGTTATTTGAATTGATTAGCTTATCTCTTTGGTTGGCACCATATGGTTTGGTTCAATATATCTATGCTTAATGATTCTTGCTAAGGAATTAGTGATGGTTTCGGTAATCTATAAGAAATTGGGAAATGGATTGTAGATGTATACCTTGATATATTGGCATGTGATTATGATTTATCTATACCAATGGATTGCATAATTTGTGTGTAAGATAGGAATATACTTATATGCCATGTGTGGCCTAATTGAGAATCTATGCTTTAATTCTCTGCTTTGAATAATTCACATAGGAATGTGAGGATAATTACCTAGCTTTGATGTTCTTTTCAATTCTATTCCTTTTTGGGTATATCTTTGATAGGATACGTTCATACTTACCTCGGAAGAATGGTATGAATGCTTATGAGTTCTCGGTCGACATTCCATCGTGACCATTAGGCCAAAGAGAGATAGTTATGACGTTCGATAAAACATAGCACACCAAGTGTTCGACAGAATGCTTGTGTGGGGAAATAATTATAATCTTAGCTTGGAGCACCTTAGATACCAATCGTTATCCATTTACTTGCTTTAATAATTAGAATTAATTAGATTAATTTCATATCTTCGATTTAACTGTTTAAATAAGATTGAAGCGATATAAAATCGGTACTTGGTAAATATTAGTAGTAATTCCTCGTGGGTTCGACACTCAACTTATCATTATATTACTTGTTAGACCGCGTATACTTGCGCGAGTTTATAGGTTGTGAAAACCACCAACATCAACCCCTAAATTTCTTTGGGGAGATGCGGTTCTGACTGCTGCATTTCTTATAAACCGCCTACCTTCTAGAAATCTTGGGAACAAGAGTCCCATCTCTTTTCTCCAACACACGACCAGTCCTTCTCCTTCACCTCGAGTTTTTGGTTGCGTGTGCTTTGTTCATGATAAATCTCCCACTCGGGAAAAATTAGATCCCAAAGCTATTAGGTGTGTTTTCATTGGTTATTCTCCAACCCAAAAAGGTTATAAATGTTTTCATCCTTCTTCTAACAAAGTCTTTGTCACTCGGAATGTCACTTTTTGGGAATTGGAACCTTTTTATTCTTCTTCACCTTCTCCTCAGGGGGAGAATGTTATTAATGAGGAGAAGCTTCTTGAGGCTAGTATCACAAGCTCTATTTTTCCTATTCATGTTGTTGTTTCTGATAATTCCACACAAGGGGAGTTACAGTGTACTAAACAGAATGGGTCTGAGCCTGAGTTGAGGACCTATGCACGAAAAGGCAAGAATAAGGTTATAGTTTCTGCACCAATACATCAACTTTGTACCGGACCTAGTCTTGATAATGGTAATGGTGAGAATCTTAATCCTACTTGTTCTTCTAAAGATACTGACATTTCTACTTGTTCTTCTAAAGATACTGACATCCCTACTTGTTCTTCTGATGATATTGACATTCTTATGGCTCTTAGAAAAGGGGTTAGAGCTTGTACTCAACATCCTATTTCTAATTTTCTAGCCTATAACAAATTATCTGCATCATATCACTCCTTTGTTTCTTCCTTGTCTTCAATATATGTTCCTCAGGGGTGGAGAGAAGCATTTAGTGATAAGAATTGGAAACAAGCTATGATCGAGGAGATTAATGCCCTAAAAAAGAATGATACATGGGAACTAGTCACTCTTCCTTACGGAAAAAAGGTAGTTGGATGCAAATGGGTATATACAGTCAAACAAAATTCTGATGGAACGGTTGAGAGACTCAAAGCCAGACTAGTTGCAAAAGGATACACTCAAACTCATGGGATTGATTACCAGGAGACATTTGCTCCTGTAGCGAAAATGAACTATGTTCGTACCATAATCTCATGTGCAGCAAACTTCGGCTGGGATCTTCAACAATTAGACGTAAAAAATGCATTCCTTCACGGTAACTTAGAGGAGGAAGTGTACATGGACATACCTCCTGGTTTTGCTTCATCTGTTACTATGGGTAAGGTTTGTAAGCTACGAAAGGCTTTGTATGGTCTGAAACAATCTCCTAGAGCCTAGTTTGGTAGACTCCACAGAGCAATGATAAGGTTTGGGTACAAGCAGAGTCGAGCAGATCATACTCTTTTTTGTCAAACAGATAAAGGGTAAGATTACCATTCTTATTGTTTATGTTGATGACATTGTGGTGACAGGGGATAATAAAGAAGAGATAATTAATCTCAAAGTGAGACTGACCAGAGAGTTTGAGATTAAAGATCTTGGTCCTTTGAAATATTTTCTTGGTATTGAAGTTGCAAGATCTTCTAGTGGCATCTTTCTATCTCAAAGGAAGTATGTCCTTGATCTGCTAACTGAAACTGACATGTTAGGATGTAAGCCTGCTGATTCTCCTATTGAAGTTAATCATCATCTAGTAGGAGGCACAGGACCTACAGTTGATAGAGAAAGATATCAACGTTTGGTGGGACGATTGATATACCTCTCTCATACGAGACCCGATATATCTTATGCTGTGAGAATAGTGAGTCAGTATATGCATGACCCTCGACATTGCTACATGGAAACTATTTACAGAATTCTGAGGTATCTCAAGTCTTCTCCTGGAAAAGGATTATTGTTTGCACCACATGGTCATATGAAAGTTGAAGCTTTTTCCGACTTATATTGGGCTGGTTCTATAGAGGATCGCCGGTCTACAACGGGTTACTGTTCATTTGTTGGAGGTAATCTTGTTACTTGGCGTAGTAAGAAACAGTCTGTGGTGGCAAGATCTAGTGCTGAGGCTGAATATCGAGTTATCGCCTTGGGTATATGTGAATTAATGTGGCTTCGAACCCTGCTAGAAGATTTGGGTGTTACAACTAAAAGGCCTATGCAGTTATTTTGTGATAATAAGGCAGCCATTAGTATTGCAAACGACCCAGTGCAGCACGATAGAACGAAGCACATTGAGATTGACAGACACTTCATCAAAGAAAAGTTAACCAGTGGTCTTATTTGCTTACCCTTTGTAAAATCAGAACACCAGCTTGCTGATATTTTGACAAAGGGTCTTAGTGGTTTCATCGTTTGTGTTTCAAGTTGGGTATGCGAGACATCTACACACCAACTTGAGGGGGAGTGCTAGAAGATAGTGGCCAGGAACATGTTTCTTGTATTAAGGAAAACAAGTTTTGTTTTCCTCCTTTTTCATTTTTTAATTCCTAGACCTCTTGTATAAATATAGCAATTCACATATTGGAAATATAAGAGAGATTACATTCTTACAATATATATACACACACATGTAATTAGCCTACTTATCTTTGTTTGTTGCTCGGAAATATGCTGGATAAGAAAAGGAAAAAAAAGAAACTAAGAATCTTCTTGAATCATGTGACATTAAGAAGGAGTATATATTTTAGAATATATTTGAGTGTCTAATGATTATGCTCTGCATCTATCTGATTGTAATATCGAAACTTCTTTTATGTTCTAACTGATAAATTAACCAATTAGATGCTACAATAAGATTAAATATTTGTGGGGCTTAGAAGAAAATAGTAATATACTGGGTATGCAAATTTGGTGCCTAACTTAAGAAGGGTTGAGGATATGTGATTGCTATAAAATGATACTGAATCATTCAAGTGAATGCTAGTACATAGCATTTGTTCTTGGATGCTAGCTAATTACAAGCTAAAGAGAGTTTTGTGCATCAACTTTGTTTTGCATCTAGATAAAGAAGAATATGTTGGTGGAGTTATAGGAGATATTATTTTGGAAAATAACATGTAGGTCTCATTTGAGCACATGTTATTTTTTTTCCCTTGAGGATTAAGATAGCCTAAATAGCTTTACCACCTTGAACTGGAGATTATGCAATTGGCATAAATTTAGTCTCTTTCTTGAATTTCAGTTTTTATCTTTGTTTCACTCAAGCAAGTTAATTTATTGATAAATGATAATACATCCAACACGTGCCAAAGTGTGAGCCAGTTTGAGCCTGTAGAGTCCAATTTTGTTCTGCTTGAACGATTAAAGATACATTATATGTGCAACTTGTGAAACATGAGTTTAACATTCTTACACCAGGCTACAGTTAAGAGAAATGATTTTCATCTTCTTAATAACTATCGTACTTGTTTTCAATCATTTGACTATCGGTTTAAAATTTCTTAATTATTTTAGTGCTTCCTAACACTTCTTCAAACTTTTATCTCTCTCAGGTACATGGCTATGTATCTGTTGTTGTTTGTTGCTACATTAGCTCAGTATTTTTTCACCTCTGGTTCTTCTCCTGGGTAAATGTTAATCCATGAAAGAACCACCTTTAATCAGAAAGTGTAAAATTATGGTTTGAACTTACTGTTAGTATATTATTTGTATGTCTAACATGTGCTCTCTAGTTTTATCTTTTAGCTATGTTCTTGATGCAATGAGAACTGTTAGTGAAACAGATGCCTTATTAACAAGGCCAACGACGACCTCAAAGTAAGCTCTACTTGGCACTTTCAAACGGCCATAATTACTAATCAGAACAAATAAATGAAATCAAAATTGAATCAACTATATGGGTTGCTTTTTTCAACATGTTACATGTAGATTTTGGGAACTGAAGCTAATTAATCACATCTTTTAGCCATTTAATACTTGAAGATTCTATTTACTAAAGATGGGATTATATGTTATCTAATTGCCATATCTTTTTGCCCATCTTGATGTTACAATGATCAAGCAAAGACTACCTGCTTCAAGCAAAAATGGCAGTGTTGTTATCACTGTGGATAGGAACGAGTTGGGAAGAAATCTTCTAGGAAATAATGCAATGTATTGGGCAAAGCTGGTGATGGACATGTACCCACCTGGAACTTCTGCTAGGTATGAAAGTTTTCTGTTAATACTTTTCACTCAATTTGCCTCATAAGTGATGATATATTGCATTAAGAATCTATAACTTGGAATAAGATTGTAGTTGATATGTTTAGAGAATTTGTTTAGTGTTTTATTTAATGAAATTGTGGATGATTGTTATGATATGATATTGAATCGATGTATCTTTTTATTAATGTCCTTTTTAGTAATCTTTACATTTGATTTTAACTGATAAATCATTATCAGCCGAACACCTTCATAACTTGTTTTAACTTAATTTCTGACTTATAAGTCAAATTGGAGCCGAACGCTTTTACTTATAAGTCCGTATACCTAGGGATTGGGGGACTGTCCTCCATTAAAGATGTTGTGTTATTGGTTTCTTTTAATTTTTTATAAAAGAAAAAACTTAGAACTAGAATACAGAGAACCCCCCCCCCTCCACCCCCACCCAAAAAAAAAGAAGAAAAAAAGAAAAAAAAAGAGAGAATAAATTCCCTTTATAAATAAGCCAAAACTTATGATTGAAAGTAGTTAGATTTCGAGAATCAATTGCTTAAGGCAATTCAATCATATTTTACTTTCCTTTCTTTCTATAATCGCTTGCTATTTCTCTATTGTGTGAGTGTTCTAAAAGTCGCTAGTTGGTCCCAAGTCAGTTGGCTACCGACTAGCGACTAAGGGATTAGTCGGGGATTAATCGACTAGTCGGATTTTCAATTTTTTTTAAAAAAAATATATTCTCCTTCCTCTTTCATAAGTTTTGAGCAAGTAGAATAACCCCAAAATAATACTACAAAGAGTATTATCATTTTTTTGTGAGCAGATAAAATAACTCTAGGACTTTATTTCAGTATTACTGTAGTAAATAATTTTCAACTAGACAACTAAATCTTTTCTTATCATCTCAGCAAATCCACTAGCATAAGCAATTATATCTGCAGCAGATATCACGTTTTTATTAGTTAATGGCAAAATGACTATTATCAATAATGGTAAATAACTATAATAATGAATCACCTAAAATAAAATGGCAAAAGTGGTGCAGTTTAGTCGTTGACTGTATATTGGGCATAAAGCAGGGATATGTTAAATACAAGGAAGCCCATGTAAACAAAATGATCTAGTTATTTATTTACTGGACCGAATCCACGTTAGCCAAATCCAATCCAAAGCATTCTCTCCATGTAGTTGGGCCCAAAGCAGGGATATGTTAAATACAAGGAAGCCCATGTAAAAAAAATGATATAGTTATTTATTTACTGGACCGAATCCACGTTAGCCAAATCCAACCCAAAGCATTCTCTCCATGTAGTATATTAATTCACCGCCGTTCATTTCAAATTAGGGTTTCACTCGGCGGCTGCTTCTTCTTTATCTTCATTACCCCCAAGCTCTCAAACTACTCAAACCCAAGTCCCAGTGTAGCATCTTCATTCAGCAGCCATGGGGTACGTTTGTTCTTCTTTGATCTTAACGGTTCTTTATTTAACTCTAAATGTGTATTTCCGTGTCTGTATGTATAGACATTTTGGAAGAATATACGTACTTTCAATTTTCTCTGCATCTATTTGGTTAATATATATTCTCCTTCCTCCTTCAAATGTTTTTTTTTTCTTTTTTACAGCCCTAGTCTGACTCGCCGACTTGCGCCGACTTGCGCCGACTAGTCTCCGACTAAGTCGGCCAGTGACTAATTGAAGTGACTAGGCCCTAGTCGACTCGGCTGCCTTCCGACCCCGACCTAGTCGCCGATTAGTCGGCCGACTAGGCCGACTTTTAGAACACATTCGTGTCTTTCTCGATTGAACCCAGATTCCAGTGAAAATCAAATCAGAAATTCAACATTGGAAATTTTCAGGGCAATTGTAATGCTGCATATGTTTCTGATCTGTGAGCTTTGAAAATTCTGATGTTTTGAGTTATGAATCTGGATTTGCAAACTTTAAAAGCCAATGTGAATTGAGAAAATCGAGTCTGCAACTACGCTCGAATTTGCTCTGCACTTGGAGCTGTACAGAGGTACCTTACTCCTGAGGATTATGCTACTTCAGGAGTGTCAGGAAAGCCAAAAAGAATTAAATGAAAGGAAAAAAGAACAGCCAAACACCTGAGAAGTTTGGTAAGTCTAGCGGTAGCAACTGTCAAACTGAATGTAATCTGGAATACTTTTACTAAATTTAATATTGAAGAGGTATTAGCTACAAAAAAGAATGTTGATACATTGATGGTATTATCACAAGTTGTCAATGAATGAATTTAGGAGATCGATACATGCTTAGTTTTGTACTAACTGATGTCTCTGGGCTTATATAGTTTAGGATGTTGCTTGAATTCCTGTAGCTGGTAAATCAGCTGGTGTGACATGGAAAGTGTAGATATCAAATCCGAATAATTTTTGCTGTTGTTGGTTTCTTTTTGGGGTGTGGGCTGCCTCCCAGCCTAAGGGTCATCCTGTGAAATGATCTCCAGGGAAGAGGGAAAGTTCTTTATGGTCACATGTGATCAGATTTGTTTAATGTTATGTTGATATGTATGATTATCTTGTGAGCAGTACTCTATTTTTTTTTAATTTTAATTAGTGAGCTGGCTTTAAGGATCTAGGATATGTTTTTCATTTTGATTGCATAAACCTGTTCTCAACTTAATTGTGGCTTTGTTGTTGCTTCAGGTATTCTCTACTTGTGGGGAAATTGTGGAAATACGTTTGATAAAGTATCAGAAAGGCAGCTTAAAGGTTTATCCTTGCCCACTTTTTACTCCTTTTTATTAAAATTGTTGTTTATCTTTTTCTCTTCTTTCATTTTCATGCTTAAAATCCTATTTTTCAGCATATTGTTTTTTCATATATAGGGGTTTTGTTTTGTACGTTTGTCGACAAAAGCGGCTGCCGACAAAGTTGTGAAGGAAAAATCTGGATTATTGGTAAAATCAGAAACTGATCTATTATAAAAAGTATCAACACAATGTTAATGTAAGGCTATCTTGTCTTTTGATTCTAGTTATAACAATCAATTAAAGATGTTACATGTTTTCTACATCTGCATAACTGCATTGCTCACGAAGAACCAGTTGGTATAGATATTTGATTATCTTCCTCCTTTCCAAGTTCTGCCCTGTCTGCACCCCTAGTTAAAAAAGAGTAGTGAGATCTGAAAATGAAACCACCAAATAATTTTTTTTAAAATTCTTTTCTTGTCTGAAAAATGAATCTATTTTCTTGTTCTTCAACTTCATGCTCTCCTTTCGTCTCCTAGGTTTGATAATAGCAACATTCTTAGATCTTTTTCCCGAAGGTTGGATTTTAAATCAAACCTTCTTTCACAGAAGTAACCATGTAAGCCATTGAGGCCCCCATTAACTGAACTTCAACAATATGGTATTAGTTAAGAGGAATATTTGTTGTGAACCTCATTTTGAAATCTAATCATTTCAAACTTGATTTGATGCTTAACCCCTACTAATTATCTTCCGCAAAACTCTTCCTTTTAAGGATATCTAGCTTTGTTAGAGGTCCATTTGCTACCCTTTGCAATTTGTTTGCGATTACTCTTATTCACAGCCCCTACAATGAATATCAACAACCACTTGTTGGGCCATTGTTGTTAAATGCCAAATGTTTACCAACTCTGAGGCGGGCTTGTCTAATGAGATAAACGGATCAGTTGTCCTAAATATATAGGTCTTCTACTAAATCCAATTTTTTGTAGGCTTCCCTAGAAAATGAACCCAATATTTAATGTTTAAGACAATGAAACTTAAAGTTTCTTGAGTTTGAGACATTAAACCTTACGATAATCGGAAACTGACGTGGCAGCATCATCTAAAGCCACATTGCATTACTTGGCAGTCAAGCCACATCACTTTACTGTGACCATAAGGTTTCATGTCCCAAAATTTAGAAATTTTAATGCTCAATGTCTTAAATTTTACCTTTGAGAATTAGGAAAGTTAGTGGTTCAATAAGTGTTTGAAAGCGAAAGAGAATGGTATAATTGTTGTTGATTATATATTCCTGTTTATTTTGTCATTTTTTCATTAGGATTTTAATATTAGTTATTTATTTGGCCTATTATGACTTGGGGTTTGTTGATTATTTCGTTAACCTAGAACAATATCTAGGCTTACTACAGATATTCGGTCTTGTGTCATATATGGTTTTAAAAAAAAATTATGCACACATAGCTAAATAGTAAAATCAACTCAAAATTACTATTCACCAAAACATACTAATAAAAATTCATACACATATCCACAAACCAAAAAAAGCTCAAGAACCAGAGAATAGGATCTATTACATACACGTGTCAAAAAGTCCAGAACTATACAACATCTAAACGTTAAAGAAAATAATAAATGTGCTTATTTCATGTTAAAAAATCACCGTATTTACTTGATTAAAGCACACCATTTTTTACAAAAAATGTTAAAAGAATAAATCAAGCGCTGTGTTAAACTAATATGAGCAACAAATACAGATGTACCTCAAGTACCGGTTTATAGATTGAAGTAACAGTATCTGCAAAGATTCTTCCATAACCAATTTCTGAATATGTAGTAAGGTCTCTCACTCAAATCAATATCCCAGTACCAATTATGACTACCGAATGGGCAAAAAGATTAAGGCGTCCACATTCTTCCTCTGATTAACTATAGTAGCCTCTATGAGAAGTTATGTAGAATCCTCCAAAACAGACTTAGGAGCACAAAAATCAGCATAAAGAGCTCCATATCTCATTACTTGTGCTACATCTTCTACTTCTATTGGCATCAGTCCATCCCAACGCTCCACCCGATAATGTGGGTGCTACAAATCCAAAATAAATTTTATGTAAAACTATTTTTTAGTTGAAAATATATATTTAAATAAGGATGTAAAGAAAAAAAACTCTTATTCGTAGAATAGCAGAAGGTACCCATTAGTGTTCCCTTCGCATTCTGTCAACATCATAATCATTAACAGCTATGATATCCACATTATCTGTGTAATGAAAAGTTATGTGTTTGTTATTTACTCACCGGAAGTCATAGAGGTACTGCACTGAAAAACGTGGCAAGTTTTCACAATGTCCATCTCTACGTCGGAATAATGTCCTGAACCGTGACTCCACCAATGTGGTAATGGCATGGTAGGCACAAGTTGGTCCAATTTGGTGAGATATATTGGTGGTAATGGCATGGTAGGCACAAGTTGGTCCAATTTGGTGAGATATATTGGGGGTAACAATTCAAGAGGTATAGCACTGATACCTTCCAAATCATCCATATCTAGAAAGTGGAAAAGATTATAAAGAAAGAAGCTTGAAAGTGAAATGAAGAAATGGTGAAGGAGAGGAAGAAGTACGTAGAAATGGAGGACGAATAAGAGAGAAAATATCTGGAAAGTGCAAAAAAGAAAAAGGAAGAACAGAAGCTGGAAAATGAAAAGAAGAAAGGAAGAAGAAGTACGAACTACGTACGTAGAAAGGATTAACGAAATTTACTGCGTAAGAAGAAATAGACGTTGCCTTGGGTGAAATCTCCGCATTCGGAGTGTTGATGTTTTCATCTCACTTAGGGTGAAATGTCCCCATTGGGCTAGAGAAGTGTGAGAGAAGACTGAGGCCCAATCGTTTTTAGATTTAATATACTCCCCTATTCCATAATTGATCTATACACAAAAGTAGAACTGCAAACGATGCTACTCCCCTCCAAGCCAAAAGCTAGCTGAATCTTAGCTCCTTTGTAACTCAATGAAAACAAGGAGAAGAAGGCCAAGGGTGAGTTTCCGAACTTCGATGAACTCGAACCGAACTCGAACATGTTTGGGTAACACGATTGAACCAACACACATGTGCGAGTTCAGATCGTTAGCTGTTCGCGAACATGCTCGAGTTCGCGAACATCATGTTTGAGAACATCATCAAGGCACTAAAGCAAAAATTACGCCAAATATTGTAAATACTTGAGCATCTCACGAGCTACGAGGTATTAGTAATAATGTAATGACCAACTTTTTCTTTTTAGCTTTGTTGCTCCTGCAAAGTTACTAATACTAACGACTTTTTATAAACGGCTTCGATTGAAAATTAACTTGTCATTTGTACGTTGTAAAGCCTCAATTACTGGTGGGACGACAATAGCACTACTACTTATATATTGCCCATAAGCTCTCATATGTGCTACGAGCGGTGTTAGGATTATGATGCGTCTAACAATAATGGTCGACATAAGTATTTGTTAATGAGGTATCATAACTTTGTGTATGCATTGATAGTGTATGAAATTCTAGTTCTTTGTAATAAGTACGGGTCTTTCATATATCTTCTTTTTCGTTCTCAATTATAACTCATATTTTGCTAGACAAACAAAAGAAAGTATTGAACATTTTTTATTTAAGAGCTAAATGGTTTTTGTTTTTTTTAATCAAAGCAACTTTCATAATACTCCCTCTATTCCAAATTATAGGATCATTGTTGACTTTTTGAAAGTCAATTTGAGACATTTTCAAACTCAAAATTGAGATGACTCGTTAAAAATTATGAAACAATTCAACTTACAATAAACAATACATTGTAGATATTTTATAATATTCATCATTGTATTATTTAAAATTAAAAAAATCTATGTCAATTTTGAGTTTGAAAATGTCTCAAATTGACTTTCAAAAAGTCAACAATGATCTTATAATTTGGAACGGAGAGTAAGATGTTTTTTTGATCTACATGAAGCCTAATTTTGAAACGTCCAACTTGTAGTTTACATGGGATCTTGAGCCTAGATAGGGTTCCTGTTGGATGCGAATGCGAATGATACTCTTCAGTTTTCTTTTTTGACTTAATCCATGTAAATTAATCACAATTTGATTCAAACATAAGACAAAGTCTAAATAAAATAATTTAGATTAAATTATTATAATTAAATTACCGGTTATCACTTTTGTGTATAGATCAATTATAGACTAGGGGAGTATATTAAATCTAAAAACGATTGGGCCTCAGTCTTCTCGCTCTTCTGTTACCCAATAGGGACATTTCACCCTAAGTGAGATGAAAACATCAACACTCCCAATGCGGAGATTTCACCCAAGGCGGCAGCTATTTTTTCTTGCGCAGTAAATTTCGGTATTCCTTTCTACGTACGTAGTACGTACTTCTTCCTCCTTTCTTCTTTTTATTTTTCAGCTTTTGTTCTTCCTTTTTCTTTTTTTGCACTTTCCAAATATTCTCTTATTTCCTCCATTTGTACGTACTAATTCTCCTTCTCCCTTTCTTTATTTCACTTTCAAGCTTCTTACTTTATTCTTTCACTTTTCGATTTGAAAGATCAGTGATATACCTGTTGAGTTGTTACCCCAATATCTCATCAAATTGGACCAACTTATGCTTACCATGCCATTACCAGGGTGGTGGAGTCACGGTTCAGGGTATTATGCCAACGTAGCGATGAACATTGTGAAAACTTGCCACGTTTAACAGTGCAGTACCTCTATGACTTCTAGTCGATAAATAACAAATACATAATTTTTCATTACACGGAGAATGTGGGTATCATAGCTGTTAATGATTATGCTGCTAACGGAATGCGAGGGGAACACCAATGGGTACCTTCTGCTATTCTAGGAGTAAGAGTTTTTTTTTACATCCTTGTTTAAATATATTTTTCCAACTAAAAAATAGTTTTACATAAAATTTCTTTAGGATTTGTAGCATCCACATTATCGGGTGTAACGTTGGGATGCACTTTTGCCAACAGAAGTAGAAGATGTAGGACAGACAAGGAGATATGGAGCTCTTTGTGCTGATTTCTGTGCTCCTAAGTCTGTTATGGAGGATTCTATATAACTTCCCATAGAGGCTACTATAGTTGAATCAGAGGAAAATTTGGACGCCTTAATCTTTTTGTCCATTTGGTAGTCATAATTGGTATTGTGACATTGATTTTGAGTGAGAGACGTTACTACATATTCAGAAATTCCTATGGACCGACATTTGGGCCCAATGGTAATGGAAGAATCTTTGCTGATACTGTTGCTTCGATCTATAAACCGGTAGTTGAGGTACATCTCTATTTGTTGCTCATATTAGTTTAACACAGTGCTTGATTTATTCTTTTAAACATTTTTTGTAAAAAATGGTGTGCTTTAATCAAGTAAATACGGTGATTTTTGAACATGAAATAAGCACATTTATTATTTTCTTTAACTTTTAGATGTATAGTTCTTGACTTTTTGACACGTGTATGTAATAGATTCTATTCTTTGGTTCTTGAGCTGTTTTTGGTTTGTAGATATGTGTATGAATTTTTATTAGTATGTCTTTGGTGAATAGTAATTTTGAGTCGATTTTACTATTTAGCTATGTGTGCATAATTTTATTTGGAAGCATATATGACACAGGACGAAATACCCGTAGTAGGCCTAGATATTGTTCTAGGTTAACGAAATAACCTCGAATCGACGAGGGTTCTTGACTCCATAAGAAGAAAGTAATTAAACGAAGTTTTATTTAATAACCGATTAAAAGTTGTCATGTTCAGAGAGCTATAATTACTCATATAGTAAGGAATCAGGATTTTACAAGGAGCTTCGTCCTCTTTTACCACTTCTTCTGCTTGGCTGTTGGACTCCCTATTAGGAAATAGTGGTAGGATAGATAGGAAGTTAATTTCAGCCATAACTTTTTGTTTGAAAGAGGATGTGGCTAGAGGTGCAGGAAGGAGGTGATTCACTATATAGAATTATTTAATCTATATATGTCCATATCATTATTATCTTGTCCATGATCCCCTACCTTAAATCGGATATGAAAAATTCCTAATCAATCCTTGCAACGGCGTGTATTGGGTCGTACCTTAGGAACAAAAGAAGGAAGTATTGATGGACCGTTGAATGAGAATGCTTGAATGGGAATTGTCTTAGCAACTGGCTACAGACATGAGTCAAATCCGCTGAGAGAGAGACAATCTTTCATGAGAGAGGGACGTAGGTAGGCCTTCTGAGCGGTCATTTAGGGGCTTTCTTAGCGACCCATCATTCTTCCCTAAGCTGTCAGAGTTCGATCGAAGTGAGCAAGAGATAGAGGAATCATCGCTCATAGATGTGAATTGAGAAAGCAAGCCCAACTTCCTTTTTAATTAGGCTCTATAGTATGATCCTTGTCCCTGGTAAGGTCTGATTGTTATCCGCAAGTCTTGCGCGGGAAGGTGAACGTTGCAAAAGTGCTTATTTGGTTGGGAAAGAGAGGACTTCTGACTCCAAGCCTACCTAAAAACAAGTTTCAGATATTGATGTAGCTTCTTGTCGATACTAGTCTTGTCCACCCACGCCTTTTTTTTTTCTTTTGAACGAGCTCGAAAAATCAATTATTTTTGTCCTTTTGATTTTAGTTCATAATAACTGGGGGGTTCCATTAATGGAAAGAAAAGCGAAGGCCCGCCATGTGCTAGCATTGTGATTTGGAATCGATTCTTTATCAATGGTCCACCCTTTCTTTGAACCTTGTTAATGATTGAACTTAAAGATATGAACTGAGTGTCATTTGATGAGTAACTGAGAACAAAATAGAGGGATATGGAAAGAATGAAGGAATGAAAGAGGAAGTCATTGCTTGTAGTAACGACTTGTCACGATCCATTGGTTCATATAGAATCCATGCCTTAGGTGTATCAAAAAATATTAGTAGTAACGACTTGTCACGATCCATTGGTTCATATAGAATCCATGCCTTAGGTGTATCAAAAAATATTCTTTTCGCTAAGCGTATCAATCCTTATATAAAAATCCAAACAACGATCCTAAATTGAGTCAACCCTCAATTAATTAAGAGTTAACTCGTGAGTTTGGAATCGAGTCAATTTTGTTGGAATTGGTCTGATCAATCATTCGGCTCTTCCTCTTCCGTTTCCCTTCTCGCTTAAATTCAATCTCTTCATCTCTTTATCTTCTTCGCCATTTACAAACCCGAGAGTCGTTTTCTCTCTTCAATATCATCCCCACTTCAATGACCTAAAGCCTCCAAAACTCAAAACCCTAATATTTCTGCCTATTACCAGGCCGCCCACCACGGTGTCGTCACCAACGCTTGGCTAAGAACTCTATTCCCACCCTCTAAGTTCATACCTATTTCGCTAATTAGTACAGTTAAAAGAGCCATCAAGGTATGTTTAAATTAAGTTTCTGATTGTTTTTGTTTTCAAACAATAATCGCTTTAATTATTGAGGAATTGTTTCATACTGTTTGAACCCAATTCTTTTCCCTCTCTCCAAGTTCATACCTATTTGCCGGGTCGAACATACCTTGATTTAACTTTTGATTGTTTTTATTTTCATACATTTATCCCTCTATTGAGTGTTTGTTTCGGATTAATGGAACCGAATTCGGAGAGAATCAAAATAAAACTCACACGTTTGATGAGGAATTACAAGGTAACTTTATATTAATTTTATCCCGTCAAGTTTGCCTCTGTATACATCTTTGATTTAGTTAAATTTCTTTGTACTGTATTTCATCAATCATGTATTAATTTTTGCTCTATTCATCTGAAACTCATGGCATGTGCATTGTTCTCCAAACTGAAACTGAAACTCTCTTTATATAATAATACTACACAATCCACATACGCGTATATCAGGAATTAATCCAAATTTCCTTCAAATTTTGATATCATAAGTTAATCTTATCATGGTTATTTACATCTTTGAAAATTTTATTTGTTATCATGATTATCAGGGTTATTTGGATTTCATACTGTTTTGAAAAGTAAAAAAAAAAGAGTGAGGATGGATTCATACCATTTTGGCGAGGTGCATATCACATATTTGTTGAAATACCATAGAGGAAGAGATAAGTTAATCTGCCATTTTTAAAAACTATGTACACCAACTGTTACGTGTTTAATTCTCTAGCTGAATTTTTTGAGCTATCCTGTTATGAGTTTCAAATTCCTTTTAGCGTAAAGTAGAGATGACTAATTTTAGTGATTGGTCTGGTATGATATATTTGTGAAAGAAGTTATAGATTATTTTCCTTTCGGTAGAATGTTATTTTGATGCATGGAATTGATGATAAAGGGTGGACATTACTCATATATTCTATAAGTAATGTTTAACAGTGAAGATATGACCTTTCAAGAAGAATTTTCTACCGGGTCATCGACAAGGAAGTTTTTTTTTTCATGCATGGAGTAGCAATAAGCGAATGAAAGTACGACGAGTTTAATTTAAAAAAAGAGGTAAGCATTTCAATATTATGAAGTATGGAATTAGCAGCAGCCAGTTTTTATTATTATTATCATGGAGCAGAGCTATGATTTAAGAGGAATTGTTACCAAGTCAATATGAGCATATGTTGATGTAGTAGTTTTTTGTGTTGGGTACTGGTTCTGTGAATTATATGGATCTCAATTCATTACTACAAATGTACAAGATTGATGCTTACATTTATATTTAAATATTTTTATTGATCTCAATTCATTATAAAATGTACAAGGTTGATGCTTACAATATTTATATTCACATAGTAATACCATGGCTATGACATAAAACGAAAGAGAGGAGACGACTGAAGTGTAAAAGAGAAGCTTCGACCTTCAAACCCCAATCAACAAAATTGGGGAAAAGTCGCCCGCTCACCAGACCCCCTCGCGTGGATTTGCAACATCAGATTGATAGCTAACTCTTCATCAATTACTACTACTACTAGAAGAAAAAAGGTAAAAACTAATCTCCCCTTATTTCTCTCTCTTCTTTTCTTTACTCTTAATTCAATCTCTCCCCCATTTTTAATTATCTCTTTGATTCTCAGGAATCTAAATCAGTCTCTCTATTTCCTTACAATACTGAGAGAATATATCTTCCTCTGCTTATTTGTAGTTTTACTTAAAATTTTGTCCAAATTTATTTACATATCTTTGTTAGGGATATTGTGTGATTTGGGTTGGTAAAAGTCTTTCTCATAGTGTTCATCTTTATACCTTCAATTGAGAGAGGAAGGGTGAACTTAAAATGTTTCCAAGTGTTGTATTTTAACAGTTACTGCTGAATCAAATAAACTTTAATTTTGATTAGAAATCACTAATATGATCAGTAACTGGATGATTGCTATAAATTTATCATTTTATTGAGTGAATAAATTAAGGGAATAAAATTGAGTTTGAACAGAAAGAATTACAATTGCTTTGAATCACTAAAATTTTGAAATATTACTATTTTCAGGAGTTTATTTTTTAAGTGGCATAGTGCATCTTAAGTGTTTGATGAAATGAGGATGAGTTTATTCTCTAGGTTCGTATGGATCATGGGTCATGCTTATATGCTTTAGAAGATAGCTGTTTTGTCAATCTAGGATTTAAGTTTGCTGATTTTGGTTTTTGTTTCTTTGATAAGGAACTCCTTCAGATCATCCGTCTGGGTTTCCGTTGCCTATAGTTGTCACGGCGACGCGTCGTCCAGTCGTTCCGAAGACAAGTTGTCTGGGGCGACTTGGTGGATGTGTGAAAGTCGAGCAACTTTGACACACTGGGTATGGATCGACCCCACAAAACGACTTCGGGCAAAAGAATCCTAGTCGATTCGTAGTAGAAGAGGGACTGGGTAGAAAGAGCGAGAGAGAAAGAGAAAATATACCAGCGATGCTGCTGCACTGCTGCAGGTATTTCTTCTTTCTTCTCTTTCTTCTCTTCTTCACTTTCTTCTTATTTTCTGCTGCTTCTAGCCTTCTGGTGCTTTTTGCTATCTGTTGTACTTTAGTTTTCTGTTGTAGTGCTGCTTATATACTTTTATAATGCTTTTATGCTGTCGGCTGCTCCTTATCCAAAAATGAAAGTATATATATTATAATATATATACTTTCATTTTATATATATATATATAAATTTATATATTATATTATATAAAATAAAATAATTATAATATATATAAATAATATATAATATATATAATATATATATCAATTGAATTCTTCATTTCTTCTACTAGTTTTTAATATCAATTGTTTTATTTTTAGATTGTTATTACTAAGTATTTACATAATTGTGCTTTTAATGTTATTCCATAGTGTATATTTTGGGTTTTAATGTATATGAAATTTTACTGCCAATATACTTGTTAAGTAAAATAAATTATAAATTATATATAAATTGCACATTGTAAACGACTTGTCGCCATACGGACGCCATGGCGGTCGCCTAGGCGTCCTGGCAGTCGGCTACCGCTATGACTCGTCGTGGCGATGTGACAATTATGTCGTTGCCTGAGAAGAGACTTTAGAGTTGATTCTTTACAAACTTCAGAAATAGGTACCTGGTGTTATTATATTTAATTGGTTTGTATAAAACTCCCAATTGTGGATATGTACTTTGACTATTCTGTTAGCTTCCTGATTATCATGAAGTGATCAAGAACCCAATGGACTTTGCTACAGTGAGGAAGAGAAGCTAGGGAATGGAATATATTTGACCTTGGAACAATTTGAGGTGGGTGTGCATCTCTTTTTTCAATATACGACTCTCAATCCATTTTTATAATCCTCTCTATAGCTTAACTTACTTAACCCCTAAATTATCAAACAGGCCCGTGCTTTGCACGGCTACCAAACTAGTATAATAAAATAGAGTGAAAGGGTTCACCCTGAAACCAATGGGGTAATAACTAACAATTGAGTCCTCTCCGAACCGTAGGAGATAGTTGCCCATCACACGGCTCACTAACTTCACTTCCCTCTATGGGGGGCTCGCTTCGGGCAGGTTTGAATCACTTACAATACACGGCTCTACTAAGGAAGGGGTTGGGTTAGGATCGTTTTCAATATGATTCTTTTCCTGTATTTGTTCGATGAGAAATGCGAGACGAAAAAGGAACCCCTCTTTTCGACTGGGAAATGTGAGTCTGTTTTGAACACTTTCTCCATCCCCCTCTATCAAAAAGGTCATCATTCCCTTTGGTTTGCACAACCAAAAAATTATTCCGAAAGTTTACAAGATCAAAAAATAAGAGATTTTATCAAGAATTATGTACAAAAAAATATGAAAATTTCCTCTAGCGTTGAAGGAATTGCACTTATAGAGATTCAAAAACGAATCGATCTAATCCAAGTCATAATCTGGGATTCCCAAAGTTATTAATAGAAAGTCGATCGCGAGGAATCGAAGAATTGCAGATGAATCTACAAAAAAAATTTAGTTGTGAACCAAAAACTTGCTATCACAAGAATTGCAAAACCTTACGGAAGCCTAAATATTCTTGCGGAATTTATAGCCGACCAATTAAAGAATAGAGTTTCATTTCGAAAATCAATGAAAAAGGCTATTGAATTAACTAAACAAGCAGATACAAAAAGAATTCAAGTACAAATTGTAGGGCATATCGACGGAAAAGAAATTGCGCGTGTGGAATGGATCAGAGAAGGTAGCGTTCCTCTACAAACCATTCGAGCTAAAATCGATTATTGTTCCTATACGGTATACAGTTCGTACTATTTATGGAGTATTAGGCATCAAAATTTGGATATTTATAGACGAGGAAGAATAAACCTTTATTTATCTTTCCCTTCAATCTAGTGATGGAACAAAAAAGAGAATTTGTTCCTTTTTTTCTGTTCAATCAAAGCTAAAATGAAGAATTCTGGTTCTTAATTTTATATGGTTGAATAAAAATTTGATTGGCCATTTGATATAATTGCTATGCTTAGTGTGTGACTCGTTTTTTTTAGGGTATGCTTAAAACATAAAGAAGACCAACCTCTTAGTATAAACTAATAACTATAGGACTAATAACCAACTCATCACTTCGCATTATCTAGATCCAAAGAACTAGTCAAGATATGATATATCGGTCATATCATTGTAGCAACTGAAATCTTTTTTGCATAAACAAAAGAAAAATCAATCAAATTCTAAGTTATAAAGCAAAATAGAGAACAAAGACGTGGATAAATGGAATGGTGAAAGAAAGAGAGAAAAATGCCAATGATATAGAATTCCATCCAATATGTAAGGTCTATGAGTCATCTCATAACAGACGAGTATAATAAGGCATCAATAAAGACTAAGAAGATTGACTCAAGAAAAAATTTCATTATGAGCTCCATTGTAGAAATCAGACCTAACCATTAAATAAGAAACGATGGAACCTATGAATCCAAATTTATTGAAAACGGATTCATTGATCGGGATGGCATAACAAACCATAGACTAATTTATTTATATTCAATTATTGGGAAAAGAATAATCAAGAGCTAACCATACAACTGAAATAGCGATGAAAAAAGAGTAAATATTCATTTGCAAAACCTTTATTTTCTTGGATTGCTAAATTTTGGTCAATCGAAGAAGATAAAAGACAACAAAATAAAGATTCGTTATAACATTATAAAAATAAAAGTCATACAATATTTAAATTTAAAATAGAAATATTAATATGTTTAGTCATCTAAAAAACAAGAAGAAACTCTCACGTCCAGTTCTGTAGTAGAGATGGAATTCAAAACCAACCATCAACTGTAACCCCAAAAGAACCAGATTTCGTAAACAACAGAGGAAGAATGAAGGGAATCTGCTTAGATCATCTAGACAAATAGAAGCAGGTCAACAAGCAATGACACGAAATGCACGATGTGGTGGAAAAATATGGGTACGTATATTTCCAGAAAAACCGGTTATAGTAAGACCCACAGAAACACGTATGGGTTCGAGGAAAGGATCCCCTGAATATTGGGTAGCTGTTGTTAAACCAGGTTGAGTCCTTTATGAAATGGGTGGAGTAATTGAAAATATAGCCAGAAAGGCTATTTCAATAGCATCGTCTAAAATGCCTATACGAACTCAATTCATTATTTTGGGATAAAAATGGGGAATCATGAGGAATAAAAAAGAAAAAAAACAATTGCAGGTGTTGATTTCTTTTTTTGGACACAATATTTCTTTTTTCTTCGCCCTTTGCATTGAAAGAAAAGATTATAAAAAATTAAATGATATGATTCAACCTCAGACCCTTTAGAATGTAGCGGATAACAGCGGGGCTCGAGAATTGATGTGTATTCGAATTATAGGAGCTAGCAATCATTGATATGCTCATATCGGTGACGTTATTTTTGTTGTGTTCAAAGAAGCAGTGCCAAATATTCCCCTAGCAAGATCAAAAGTGGTCAGAGTTGTAATTGTACGTACTTGTAAAGAACTCAAATGTGATAACAGTATGATAATACGATATGATGACAATGCTGCGGTTGTCATCGATCAAGAAGGAAACCCAAAAGGAACTCAGGTTTTTGGTGCGATCGCCCGGGAATTGAGACATTTAAATTTTACTAAAAAATAGTTTCATTAGCTCCGGAGGTAATATAAAATGAGACCAAACCAACAATTAAGATAAGCACAAAAATTAAAGCTTCTATAAATACAGATTCACCTAATACATCGAAACTCATTGCCCATGGATAAAGAAAAACCGTTTCAACATCAAAAACAATAAAAACTAGAGCAAACACAGATTCGAAATTGTAACCAAGCGTTGCCCATTAGTTCTATACCCGATTCATAATTAGAGTTTCTTCGGCCCTTTGCTAATCGGGGCTAAAACTTCGAAAAAAAAAATGCCAAAATAGGAATAAGACTTGATACTACTAGAAATGCCCAAAAATATCATATTCATAAAGCAGAAACATAGATGCAGTCCTATGAACGTGAAAAATATATTGGATTAGTCAATTCGACTTGAAATTGTTAAGTCATTCATAACTGTTTAGTCAAATGGCAAGAATTTAATTTGATTGAACCGTATGTTTTCCTTTGTTTACTGTGGGGCATGTCTCCTTTCAATATTCATCGATTGAATCCTATTTCTATTACACGTATTTCGATTTGATTTAGTTATAATTAGTATAACTATATATTGTTCTTATACAAATTCTCTTGTTTTCATCTCATCTAGGTTTCTCTCTAAAGACATCCTATATTCATACAAAAATAGAAATATATAAATATAATAAAAATGGATTTCAATTTCTAATAAGAATTTATAAAAAATGGAATTAGAATTTCTAAACAAAAAAATGAGATTATATTTCTATTTAATTCCTTTTCAATAATAAAATTGAAACATAAAGCTGCAAAAATCTTATAGGACTGCGAATTTGGCTTAAAAATCTCATAGGAGTTCTTCCCAGAATGCCGTTTCTATGCGGAAAAACACTTTTTTCGAGCCCAATTCGGAGTTTAGCCCAATTTGTTGACTATTTTGACTTGCAGCGACAGCGATCCAACTGTTCCATATATAATTCTGCTAATTCATCTGCATCAATATATTATGCTTATTGTTATATATTTGTTGTTTAGTATATGGGGCTTTAGGAAATTTAAGTTGCTTTCTCTGTTTTTTTATTGCTTCTGAATGTACTAATTATATCCGTTAAAAGTTTAGCTCCAAAGTGCGTGCCCTGGTCTTGTATATACCTTACTTCATTTTCTTATTTGAATTGCTAATTGAAACCACTAGTAGATTATTATCTATAATTGGTCATAACACAAGCTATTGACTTTGGATCTGCACCGAATATACTCCACTACTCCACTTAAAAGAAGATGTTTAGATAACTATTAGAAGAGGTTGGGAAATATAACTTCCTAACAAATTTTAAATAATTGTGAAAGATATCATTGTAAAATATTGAACAATCTTACAATCTTATTATTTACAACTCGTAGGATCTCTTCTCTCTTCTCACGATCTCTTTCTTCCCCACATGATCTCGTTTTTTCCTCTCTTTTTTTTGCAATGTACCCAACACCTAATAGGTTTATATCTAGAATTCTTGTAAAGGAAAAATAGCGGTAGTAGACAGACGAGCATTAAAGTTTTGACTGGTGTGTTACTCTCTTATCTTTAGTTTTTGGAGAAACTATTTTCTAAAGTTGTCGTTCAATTTTTTTGCAAGTAGTTGTGGTTATTATATTTGATGGTTACCGATTAAATGGTTATACTTATTTCTACTTTTTAGGATTTTTATCTTCACCTACTTTTTGAGATCATAAATTTTGATATCTCTGTCTTCTGACAATATAAAAGCAGGTTCAAGCTTTTGAAATTGTTATTAAGTTACACGTGTATAGCTGAGATTATGATAAAATATGTGAAATTGTCAAATTGGCGACTTATATATTGGGCATTGTGGTGTAAAGCAATGTCTTTATAAGGTTTTTTATCCATTATAATAAATATATAATTATAAATTTTGTGCAATTATTTATTTAGTTAGTTAATCGAGTTTTCGCGATATTATTTTATTTTGTTAGTTATGGAGAAGTGCTTTATATCTTCGAGGATGTTCGTGATAAAAAATAACGGAGTTAAAAATGAGTTTTAACTGTCACTTTTTAATTCTCTTTTGATATTCTGTTTCCTTAACAGACGACGCTACATATGTTTATGAAGATGCTCCTAGAAACAGTGAGGTTTTCTCGTGAGAGCTCTACTATTCGTGGACACTCTGGTGCAGGCCCTTCCACTGCAATCTCTTCTACTGCAGGCCCATCTAGTGCACGCCTTCCTGGTGCACACCCTCCCGCTGCACGCCCTTCTGCTGAAGATCCTTCTGGTCCAACCCAAAAAGTTCGTCGCTTGTGAGCTGATACAATCTATAGATGAAGGTGGTTACTTGTCTTTTTGTTGTATATACAGTGCTTGGTATACTGAGGTGATAGGAAACCAAACTTGCACATGAATATATTTGAGGTCTAACTTGGTCTAGACTGACATTGATATATTCTTGCTTACTGTAGATCTGATTATGCAACGGTTGAATTTTGATGAGTTTATGACTTGGTGCTTATTTTCAATTGGTATCATTTTGCATGTGGGTAAGATAAACATGGTACCAAATAGTTCTTTAGAAATTTAACTTTCACTAAGCAAACGTGTGGTATTTTAAAATGTACAAGAGGGCGTTATTTTTATAAGCAAGATTAATGTATCCTTCTTGCCAAGTGATCCGAAATGAATACAAGAAAGATCGAATTGGACTGTGTGTTAAATGTGAGAAAATCTATTAAATGTAGGAGATGAGATAATGGGAGAGAGAAATATGAAAAAGAAAATAAAGAACCAATATAAACAAAATTTAAAGGGTAAAATTTACCATTTTGCTTGCACCAAAAAAATTGTCAACTTTCTCTCCCGTTTTATAATATGAGGCCGCCTGCGGTATCTTCATGTTTGGTGGTTTGGCATTTTTATGTTAGTTGAAGAGAAACAGTGCACAAGCCATAAAGGAGACATGATACATGGTAACTGTGTAGTACTAACACAAACTATAGTGAGACCCAAATTAGTTGAATTACTTCATCCGTTCCAAAATATAGGATTAAGTTTTACTTTTTGAAGTCGATGTGATATATTTTCAAATGCAAGATTGATATAAATTAATTTAGTGTTAGACAAGACGATTATGAAATTGTAAAATATCTAAATAGTACTACTAATTACATGGTTTAACACATCAAAATTAAATATCCCAAATTGACTTCAAAAACCACATTGATCCAATTATTTTGGAACAGAGGGAGTATTATATATTTATCTATTTATTTATTTGATAAGTCAACTTGAAAAAACTAAAGTAAAACTCAGTTGCTAAACACAATCTAACAAGTAACTAGGCCAATGAATATTGTTAAAATTTTAGAAACACTAAAAGGAACACAGAAATATTTTTCTATAAAAAAAAAATTCTTTCCATAAGTTGGAACTCTTTTCAACCCATCTTTGCAATACAAACTTTTCAATCCTGGCTCTGTATATTTCGAAATTATGAAAAGTTTATACACATATTAAGCATTATTTAGATTCAGGTTTACAAACTACTACCTCAACAAAGTCGCACCATTCATTAAGCAGCCGAAACCTTCCAGCTAGGACCAATCTCCAAGCCATAACTGCCCTGCTTACCACTGAAAAATTGTGGTGTGGTCTCGTGTAAAAGATCCATAGACAACAGATAAATATTATTCATTGCTATTTGCTAATCAACAAAAACTTCTACCTCAGTCGTTACATAATTATTCATTGCTATTTGCTAATCAACAAGCACACGTGACATTATCATATATTTCCTCAATGACACCCAAAAAAATTTAAAGTCAAAACTTTTTTTAAGTACAAAAATTAATTAGGTTTCTAAATTTACCATCACTAATTTAAAGTAATTCACAGTATGATATGTACATATTGGGGTAAGCATGTGTATGTACGTACTATTTATACTATGTTTGGTTCTTATTCCTTAGCATGTATGGAATGGAATGGCTTAAGGAATGGAATGAGAATGGGAATTGGAATAGAATGGACATTCTCATTTTTATGTTTGGTTTGTTCATTCATTCCGTCAGGAATAGAATCACCATTCTACTTTAGGTGTTTAGTTTATATGAATTACATTATGAATGGAATGAGAAATAATTTTTTTTCGTTTTTTATATACTACTAACTTATAAAAATGAATGAAAAATAAATTAAATAGAACTAAAAGAACATCTTCACTAGAATTTTATATATATATTTTTACGCATTTAAAATTCAAATAAACACCTTCATGAATTTTTTTTTTAAAAAGCCTTGAAACCAATACAAATCATATATAGAAATAAACAAAAAGCAATATTCCTGAACATCTTATAATAGTTTATTCAATGCAGCAGTAAACTAAGATTATTGATTTCTATGCCCAATGATGAACAATAAGTTGTTTACCAATAAACTGTTCAAATAATACGTTGTTTACCAATAAGTTGTTTAAATAATACGTTGTTTACTAATAATAAGTTGTTTGTCAATAAGTTGTTTACTATTAATAAGTTATTTACCAATAATAAGATGTTTAAATAATAAGTTATTTACCAATAATAAGCTATTTACCAATAAGTTGTTTAAATAATAAGTTGTTTACTATTAATAAGTCGTTTACCAATAATAAGTTGTTTACTAATAAACTGTTTAAATAATAAGTTGTTTAATAATAATAAGCTATTTACCAATAAGTTGTTTACTATTAATAAGTTGTTTACCAATCATAAGCTATTTAAATAATAAGTTGTTTACCAATAAGTTGTTTAAATAATAAGTTGTTTACCGGTAATAAACTGTTTAAATAATAAGTTGTTTACCGATAATAAGCTATTTACCAATAAGTTGTTTAAATAATAAGCTGTTTACCAATAATAAGTTATTTACCAATAAGTTGTTTAAATAATAAGTTGTTTACCAATAAGCTGCTTAAATAATAAGTTGTTTACTATTAATAAGTTTTTTTACCAATAATAAGCTGTTTAAATAATAAGTTGTTTACCAATAAGCTGTTTAAATAAGGTTTTTTTTAACCGATAATAAGCTTTTTAAATAAGTTGTTTACCAATAATAAGCTGTTTAAATAAGTTGTTTACCAATAATAAGTTATTTATCAATAAGTTGTTTGAGTAATAAGTCAACTTATATTTTAACTTATAAGTTATTTTAAAATAAGTCATTTCCGAACAGGCTCAAAGGCGGGTGAAAAATGAACGAAGCAGAAGGGAATGAAATAAACCCATCTATTTAGAAAGGAATGAAAAATAATATTTCAATAGGGATGGAATAACCAAAGAAATGGAATGGTCATTCCAACTGACTAACCAAACATATTTTTAGTCATTCCATAAGGAATGATCATTCCATTCTCAGCTCATTCCATTCCATTCCCACCAACCAAACACAGCATTAAATGATAAATGTAGAATTTCAAAAGATTCAAGGGGTTATTGTTATTGGACGTAACAAACAACAAACAAGGACACTTAAATTGGGATTGAGTATGTAAAGTTGCACTATACATTATTAAACAAAAGAACATGAATGCATGTAAGGTACAAATTCAAGACATTGTAGTTTTCCAATTATGGAATAAAAACAAACATGGACAAGCAAGTCAATCTTCTAATCTTTAATGCCAAGATCTTAATTTTCCTCTGATTTCTTGACCAACTTAACTCAAACAACTACATTTTAAAGAGTCACGTATGACAATTTGAAGATAATTTAATAGAATAGGCTCCCAGCATTCAACAAAATCTAAGGTTTATCTTCCAAATTAGTTAAGAGACTGACGATATAAAAAATAAATATAAGAGCATAAGCCATATAGCACGTAATTCTTCTTGACATTAATAACATCTTGTAGCTTGCTCAACTAAACCTACATTGATGGGGACCACAAGTCAAGAGCAAATTAAAGATTTTTTACATTTGTTATTTGGAGTTTTTATTATGCTTAATGTAAAAATAACTTATGAAATTTAATTATTAGTGGAGATTTAGGACATTTAATAGTAAGGATATTTTAGTTGTTTAGTTATTTTATTGTTCCCAACTAATATTAGGGTTTCGAGTTTCTATAAATATTGATGTAATCACACAAGTTAATTACACTACCTAATATATTATTATTGAATGACGAAGATATGAGCTATTTTCCTCTCTTCTGCGGATGACAAACTGTCATCCCTTGGAATAGTGGTGTGCGGAATATCACCCAAATAAAAGATTCAGGGGTAATGAAGTGTGGAGTCTCGCCCTAGTTAATTTTTCTCGTTTCTTTCAATTATCTTTGTTTGAAATCTTGTCCTACATCATACATGTTATTCTTAGTTGCAAGTTTGCACTGCGCGGTGCGCATTGCTAACTATTGGAAATAGTCCTCCAATAATCCTTTTCGCTGATGGTAAGTACAATTTTATAAACTGTCATAAGTGCCTGGATGTAACCTCTCGACACGATGTCGAAGCATCACCTGATTATTCTCGTTGAACTCTTGATACCTGCGATGAACATCTACAGCAGACTTATAATTTTCATTGCTTAAATTAATTTTTTGTCTTATCTCAGCATGCAAATCATGAATATGTTGTGCAAAAGTCTCGACAGACTCACTAGACCTATATGCAGGGGGCAAAGGGACCAAGTCAATAGGCTTCCTAGGCTGATAACCCGTGTAAATCTGAAATGGACTCACTCCGGTAGAGCGGTTAACCGAACTATTATACGCAAACTCAGCCATAGGTAAAACTCGATCCCATCTAGACACGTGATCTCCTACCAAACACCTAATTAAATCTCCTAGACTTCTATTAACTACCTCAGTTTGACCGTCAGTCTGTGGGTGATAAGCAGTAGAAAATTTTAGTGTCGTGTTTAGCTTCTTCCATAAGGCTTTCCAAAAATAGCTCATAAATTTTACGTCCCTATCAGAAACTATCGACAAAGGTAAACCACGTAGTCTAACTACCTCACTAAAGAAAAGTGATGCAATGTGTGGGGCATCGTCGGTTTTGCTGCATGGAATAAAGTGTGCCATCTTCGAGAAACGGTTCACTATAACAAAAACAGAATCATGACCTCTAGAAGTTTGTGACAATCCTAATACAAAGTCCATACTAATATCCTCCCACGGCGCATGAGGTACTGGTAAAGGCATGTACAACCTTGTGTTCTGCTTCCGACCCTTGGCAGTCTGACATGTACGACACTCGGAAACGATTCGAGCCACATCCCTTTTGAGGCTAGGCCAAAAGAACCTGTCTTCCACTATGGCAATGGTCTTGTCACGACCAAAATGACTTGCAATCCCACCCGCATGTAATTCCCAAACTATGTGCTCGCGCATGGACATACTAGGTATACACAAACGGGTGCCCTTGAAAAGATACCCATCATGGATATGAAAATCGCCTGTAGAAGGTATACTAGGGCTCTGTAGGTCAGAATATATAGCTCGAAAATCTGGACAAGAAGGGTATTCATGAATAATGCACTCAAATCCTATAACCTTCACACTCAAGGTATTTAGGAGAACGGATACCCGACTCAACGCATCAACAACTTTATTCTCTACCCCTCGACAATGCTTGAGGACAAAAGTGTAGTCCTGAAGAAACTCAAACCACTTAGCATGTCGATGACTCAACTTCTTCTGTGAGTTAATATATTGAAGCGCTTGATGATCGGAGTACAACATAAACTCTTTAGGCAACAGATGATGTCGCCAATACCGAAGCGCTTGGACTACTGCATAAAACTCCCTATCATAGGTAGAGTATCTTTGTCGGGCCTCGTTTAATTTCTCGCTAAAGAACGCAATGGGATGACCCTCCTGACTAAGAACTCCTCCTATGCCCACGCTTGATGCGTCACATGCTACCTCAAACAACTTCCCAAAATCGGGTAACACAAGGACAGGTGCCTATGTCATCCTATCTTTTATCTCCACAAAAGCTTTAGCGGCTGATTTAGTCCAAACAAATTCCCCTTTTTTAGACAGTCAGTGATGGGAGCCATAATGGTACCAAACCCTCTAATAAACCTCCTATAAAAAGTAGCAATCCCATGGATGCTTCTAGCTCCATGTATGTTAGAAGGTTCTGGCCACTCCTTAATTGCCTTGACCTTTTCAGGGTCAGCAGAAACCCCATATTTTGATACAACAAACCCAAGAAATACGACAGACTCTTGCATAAAAGAACACTTCTTCAAATTTATATAAAGTTTTTCATTCCGAAGTGTTGTCAAAACTTGGCGCAAATGAGATAGGTGTTCGTCTCGGGTGTCGCTATAAATAAGGATGTCATCAAAATAAACCACTATAAACTTACCAATATAAGATCGTAACACCTGATTCATAATCCGCATAAACGTGCTAGGTGCATTGGTTAGACCAAAGGGTAAGACTAACCACTCATACAGGTCGTCACTCGTCTTAAAGGCAGTCTTCCATTCATCTCCCTCACGGATACGGACTTGGTGATATCCACTCTGTAGGTCTATCTTGGTGAATACTCGAGCCCCACTCATCATATTTAGCATATCATCAAGCCTAGGTATGGGAAACCTATACTTGACAGTAATCTTATTAATGGCTCGACTATCACAACACATCCTCAAACTTCCATCAGCTTTTGGAGTAAATAAGGCTGGCACAACATAAGGGCTCAAACTCTCTCGCACAAAGCCCTTACTCAACAATTCACCTACTTGGCGTCTCATCTCCTTCTGCTCCGAAAGATTCATCCGATAATGGGGTAGGTTAGGTAAAGAAGACCCCGAAATGAGGTCTATGGCATGCTGGATATCTCTAAGGGGTGGTAAGCTACTCGGTAGCTCACTAGGCATCACATCGGCAAACTCATGGAGAATTTGCCTCATGTCACTAGGTATATCACTAGTACTCCCCTCAGGAACTCTCTTAACCTCTCTAGCCACAACAACATATACAACTTTAGTCTCGTTTATGTGCTTTTCAAATTCCTTCTTATTAAGGATATGAAGAGACTTTGTTGGTTGCACTGGGGTGTTGTTCTCCTTCGGTTGCCCCTTAGACAATGTGCGGGGTCTAATAGGCACCAAGTTAATCTTCTTCCCTTTGTGTGTGAACACATATGTATTTGTCTCCCATAATGTGTCACATCATGATCATATAACCAAGGTCGCCCTAAAAGGATATGTGCAACATCCATGGAAAGGACATCACACCAAATCTTCTCCTCATAACCCTCAAGATGGATCGGTACTAGACACCTTTGGGACACATGAATAGATGTCTTATTGACCCATGCGACGCTATATGGCTGAGGGTGTGGCTCTGCCTTTAGCTTCAATCGCTCCACTGCTATCTTGGCAACCACATTCAAACAACTTCCCCCATCAATGATCACTCTAGAAGAGACACCACCAACTCTGCTATACGTCTGAAATATGGCAGTTTTCTTCCAATCTTCCGTCCTCTTAGGATTAGCGATAATACACCTCATGACATTTAAAGAAGGGTCAATATGCTCGAGGTGCGCATCAACTTCCTCATCCTCGGTACAATACTTACCCTCAACCTCATTTTCGGGAAGATCACCCTCCTCTTCGGGCCCTTCATGTACCACTCCCACTCGATTTTTGTTAGGGCACTCAAAGAATTTATGGCCAAGTTCTTACAAGAGTAACACCTCTCTCGACTAGCTTCTGTATGTTTGGGTGTTGGAGCACCCTTTCCTTGTCTAAGGTCTCTACTCGGTCCATTTATTGTGTTACTCGCCCTAGAGGTAGTTTGGTGTCCGGAGAAAGATCTGCCTTGTGGGGCACTACGACCACTAAATTGGCCTGTATAAGAGGCCGCTTTCCTAAAGGATGATCTCTTCACATTATATTCCTGATCTAAGGCAGCCTGGTAAGCATCATCTAGGCAAGTGAGTTGGCTGGGAAAAATCTGGAATTTAATATCATCTCTCAATCCCTCCTTAAACCTAATGATGGTCAATCTCGTCTCCTCAACGAGCTCACAACGCTCCATCAACTCCCTATACTTATTGACATAATCAGAAACAGACAAATTGCCTTATTTTAGATTTGTCAACTGTTCAAACATCTTATCCTTATGACCGATGGGTAAATAATATTTTCGAAGACGTGCTTTTATTTTTGCCCAGTGCCTAATAGGTGGATCCCTCAAACGCTCAATGTCTCTCTTAACACTAGCCCAGTACAAACTCGCTTGTTTGACTAATTTCATCTTGGCGTAGCGAACTCTACGCTCATCGAACATCTCATACCAATCGAAAAACTTATCAATACTGGACAACCAATCAAGAAAGACATTAGGGTAGATCTACTGTCAAATTCGGGTGCATCAACCTTAATTTTTCTAGTGTCATCATCATAACCTCGGTCATAAAGGTAGACATTCCTAGGTCCACGGTACCCATAATCCCTAGGTTCACGGTATCCATAATCTCTAGGTTCACGGTAACCATTGTCCCTACGTTCACCATACCCAACGTCTCGATGTCTACGGTCTCGTCTCTCGGGGTACTCAATATTTCGAGGCTCAAGGTGTTCCCTTTGCCTATTCAACTCAGGTTCTCCGTCAGGTATTTATTCATTAACGGGAATGTCACCATTTCCCGCATTTTCTCCTATAGGCTCAACTAAATGTTGTATTCGTCGCTCAAGGACTCGAACCCTCTCAGATAATAGGACAATTAGTTCCTCAGACATAGCATCCCCACGGTTTTCCATATTAGTCATTTTAGTGATTAAGAGGTTTACTTTGTCGTCCATTGTTGGGCCATATTGGGTTCCACTACGGGTCATCATGATGCAAATGCAATACTGAGATAATTAATTTTAGCAATTAAATTATAACCTACAGCAAATGCAATCGCAGTTTCCAAAATATCAACAATCACGACTAAATGATGTCCAACTAATAAGAATAATGTGCAATTTAAGAGAATAAAACCAAACGAGTTTTGAAAACTTTTAGTACTACGCAATGAGTAAAGAAAATCCAAATGATTGAAGTACGTATCCTATACTTTGCGAAAAATTTTAAGAGCAATTTTTTGTTTTGTTTTTTTTTTGGACCTAACTGATTATAAAGTGTAAGACAGGGGTGAAAACTGTCAAGATTACAAGTTTAAGGGAAAATCAGGGTATAAATCGAATTTTCCAGAAACTATGAGGATGGAATGGTAATTTAGCAAAGGAATAAAAGATTATTTAGGAAACAGAAACAGAGTTACCAACGCTTCCCCTTTCCTATTTCGTTCTCAGCAGAAGCAAGTCTAGCACGAAGATGCAGCGAGAGAGAGATATCGATTGTAGGTTGTCGTCGGAGAACGGTGGCGGTGAATCGACGGCTATAGGCGGTGAATCGACGGCTATAGGCGGTGAATCGACGGCTATAGGTGGCTGACAGAAGCAATCGGTGTTGTCAGAGGTAACGATCTCTTTCGTTACTTCTTCTTCAGCCCTTTTCGTCTCTTTTCCTCTTGATTTCTGTTCGCCTTTTCCTTCTTTCTGTTTGGCTTCGTTTTGGTTGTGACCGATGGTATCGTCTTCTATCACAGATGGTTCTGCTAGGGTTTCTGACTTGGGTTTTTGGCTTGGTAGATTGGTCGCTTTCTCTGATGGATGGCGGGGTGATAGCAGTACTGAAGATGGTGCAGCGATGATGGCAGGAACAATGGTGGTCGACAAGGGTTCCGACGATTGTCTGACACTTTTCCGACGATGAACAACGATTGCAGAATGCTTCCAGGTATTTGGCTTTGATACCACAAATGATGTAGGACAGGTTATTAGCAGAGTATTTGGGGTGACGAAATTAAAAAGAACACGAAACCTAGGGTTTAGATCTGCTCATAAACCACTAGGGATTTATGATTCAACTCTACATCTATTACCCTAAAGAAGAACCATCTCTGCGATAATTAATAATCTCAATATTTAAATAATCAATAGCGTCCCTGAAATCAGATTACATCAGTGTTTAAATAGGCATAAAACCCTAATATGAAGAAAAATAATAAAAGACTCAAATAACCCTACTAATGGAAATAAAATACCAATGGCGCCCTAAAATAATAACAGTCCAAATATAAATAAAATACATCAAACAAATCAATCCCACGCGAACTAAAAAACTGATCCCCATCACTAGCTAATTGCAAGCTAAAGAGAGTTTTGTGCATCAACTTTGTTTTGCATCTAGATAAAGAAGAATATGTTGGTGGATTTATAAGAGATATTATTTTGGAAAATAACATGTAGGTCTCATTTGAGCACATGGTATTTTTTTTCCCTTGAGGATTAAGATAGCCTAAATAGCTTTACCACCTTGAACTGGAGATTATGCAATTGGCATAAACTTTTAGTCTCTTTCTTGAATTTCAGTTTTTATCTTTGTTTCACTCAAGCAAGTTAATTTATTGATAAATGATAATACATCCAACACGTGCCAAAGTGTGAGCCAGTTTGAGCCTGTAGAGCCCAATTTTGTTCTGCTTGAACAATTAAAGATACATTATATGTGCAACTTGTGAAACATGAGTTTAACATTCTTACACCAGGCTACAGTTAAGAGAAATGATTTTCATCTTCTTAATAACTATCGTACTTGTTTTCAATCATTTGACTATCGGTTTAAAATTTCTTAATTATTTTAGTGCTTCCTAACACTTCTTCAAACTTTTATCTCTCTCAGGTACATGGCTATGTATCTGTTGTTGTTTGTTGCTACATTAGCTCAGTATTTTTTCACCTCTGGTTCTTCTCCCGGGTAAATGTTAATCCATGAAAGAACCACCTTTAATCAGAAAGTGTAAAATTATGGTTTGAACTTACTGTTAGTATATTATTTATATGTCTAACATGTGCTCTCTATTTTTATCTTTTAGCTATGTTCTTGATGCAATGAGAACTGTTAGTGAAACAGATGCCTTATTAACAAGGCCAACGACGATCTCAAAGTAAGCTCTACTTGGCACTTTCAAACGACCATAATTACTAATCAGAACAAATAAATGAAATCAAAATTGAATCAACTATATGAGTTGCTTTTTTCAACATGTTACATGTAGATTTTGGGAACTGAAGCTAATTAATCACATCTTTTAGCCATTTAATACTTGAAGATTCTATTTACTAAAGATGGGATTATATGTTATCTAATTGCCATATCTTTCTGCCCATCTTGATGTTACAATGATCAAGCAAAGACTACCTGCTTCAAGCAAAAATGGCAGTGTTGTTATCACTGTGGATAGGAACGAGTTGGGAAGAAATCTTCTAGGAAATAATGCAATGTATTGGGCAAAGCTGGTGATGGACATGTACCCACCTGGAACTTCTGCTAGGTATGAAAGTTTTCTGTTAATACTTTTCACTCAATTTGCCTCATAAGTGATGATATATTGCATTAAGAATCTATAACTTGGAATAAGATTGTAGTTGATATGTTTAGAGAATTTGTTTAGTGTTTTATTTAATGAAATTGTGGATGATTGTTATGATATGATATTGAATCGATGTATCTTTTTATTAATGTCCTTTTTAGTAATCTTTACATTTGATTTTAACTGATAAATTATTATCAGCCGAACACCTTCATAACTTGTTTTAACTTAATTTCTGACTTATAAGTCAAATTGGAGCCGAACGCTTTTACTTATAAGTCCGTATACCTAGGGATTGGGGGACTGTCCCCCATTAAAGATGTTGTGTTATTGGTTTCTTTTAATTTTTTATAAAAGAAAAAACTTAGAACTAGAATACAGAGAACCCCCCCCCCCCACCCAAAAAAAAAGAAGAAAAAGAAAAAAAAAGAGAGAATAAATTCCCTTTATAAATAAGCCAAAACTTATGATTGAAAGTAGTTAGATTTCGAGAATCAATTGCTTAAGGCAATTCAATCATATTTTACTTTCCTTTCTTTCTATAATCGCTTGCTATTTCTCTATTGTGTGAGTGTTCTAAAAGTCGCTAGTTGGTCCCAGGTCAGTTGGCTACCGACTAGCGACTAAGGGATTAGTCGGGGATTAATCGGGGATTAATCGACTAGTCGGATTTTCAATTTTTAAAAAAAAATATATATTCTCCTTCCTCTTTCATAAGTTTTGAGCAAGTAGAATAACCCCAAAATAATACTACAAAGAGTATTATCATTTTTTTGTGAGCAGATAAAATAACTCTAGGACTTTATTTCAGTATTACTGTAGTAAATAATTTTCAACTAGACAACTAAATCTTTTCTTATCGTCTCAGCAAATCCACTAGCATAAGCAATTATATCTTCAGCAGGTATCACGTTTCTAGTAGTTAATGGCAAAATGACTATTATCAATAATGGTAAATAACTATAATAATGAATCACCTAAAATAAAATGGCAAAAGTGGTGCAGTTTAGTCGTTGACTGTATATTGGGCATAAAGCAGGGATATGTTAAATACAAGGAAGCCCATGTAAACAAAATGATCTAGTTATTTATTTACTGGACCGAATCCACGTTAGCCAAATCCAATCCAAAGCATTCTCTCCATGTAGTTGGGCCCAAAGCAGGGATATGTTAAATACAAGGAAGCCCATGTAAAAAAAATGATATAGTTATTTATTTACTGGACCGAATCCACGTTAGCCAAATCCAACCCAAAGCATTCTCTCCATGTAGTATATTAATTCACCGCCGTTCATTTCAAATTAGGGTTTCACTCGGCGGCTGCTTCTTCTTTATCTTCATTACCCCCAAGCTCTCAAACTACTCAAACCCAAGTCCCAGTGTAGCATCTTCATTCAGCAGCCATGGGGTACGTTTGTTCTTCTTTGATCTTAGCGGTTCTTTATTTAACTCTAAATGTGTATTTGCGTGTCTGTATGTATAGACATTTTGGAAGAATATACGTACTTTCAATTTTCTCCGCATCTATTTGGTTAATATATATTCTCCTTCCTCCTTCAAATGTTTTTTTTTCTTTTTTACAGCCCTAGTCCGACTCGCCGACTGCGCCGACTGCGCCGACTTGCACCGACTAGTCTCCGACTAAGTCGGCCAGCGACTAATTGAAGTGACTAGGCCCTAGTCGATTCGGCTGCCTTCCGACCCCGACCTAGTCGCCGATTAGTCGGCCGACTAGGCCGACTTTTAGAACACATTCGTGTCTTTCTCGATTGAACCCAGATTCCAGTGAAAATCAGATCAGAAATTCAACATTGGAAATTTTCAGGGCAATTGTAATGCTGCATATGTTTCTGATCTGTGAGCTTTGAAAATTCTGATGTTTTGAGTTATGAATCTGGATTTGCAAACTTTAAAAGCCAATGTGAATTGAGAAAATCGAGTCTGCAACTACGCTCGAATTTGCTCTGCACTTGGAGCTGTACAGAGGTACCTTACTCCTGAGGATTATGCTACTTCAGGAGTGTCAGGAAAGCCAAAAAGAATTAAATGAAAGGAAAAAAGAACAGCCAAACACCTGAGACGTTTGGTAAGTCTAGCGGTAGCAACTGTCAAACTGAATGTAATCTGGAATACTTTTACTAAATTTAATATTGAAGAGGTATTAGCTACAAAAAAGAATGTTGATACATTGATGGTATTATCACAAGTTGTCAATGAATGAATTTAGGAGATCGATACATGCTTAGTTTTGTACTAACTGATGTCTCTGGGCTTATATAGTTTAGGATGTTGCTTGAATTCCTGTAGCTGGTAAATCAGCTGGTGTGACATGGAAAGTGTAGATATCAAATCCGAATAATTTTTGTTGGTTTCTTTTTGGGGTGTGGGCTGCCTCCTAGCCTAAGGGTCATCCTGTGAAATGATCTCCAGGGAAGAGGGGAAGTTCTTTATGGTCATATGTGATCAGATTTGTTTAATGTTATGTTGATATGTATGATTATCTTGTGAGCAATACTCTATTTTTTAAAATTTTAATTAGTGAGCTGGCTTTAAGGATCTAGGATATGTTTTTCATTTTGATTGCATAAACCTGTTCTCAACTTAATTGTGGCTTTGTTGTTGCTTCAGGTATTCTTTACTTGTGGGGAAATTCTGGAAATACGTTTGATAAAGTATCAAAAAGGCAGCTTAAAGGTTTATCCTTGCCCACTTTTTACTCCTTTTTATTAAAATTGTTGTTTATCTTTTTCTTTTCTTTCATTTTCATGCTTAAAATCCTATTTTTCAGCATATTGTATTTTCATATATAGGGGTTCTGCTTTGTACGTTTGTCGACAAAAGCGGCTGCCGACAAAGCTGTGAAGGAAAAGTCTGGATTATTGGTAAAATCAGAAACTGATCTATTATAAAAATTATCAACACAATGTTAATGTAAGGCTATCTTGTCTTTTGATTCTAGTTATAACAATCAATTAAAGATGTTACATGTTTTCTACATCTGCATAACTGCATTGCTCACAAAGAACCAGTTGGTATAGATATTAGACTATCTTCCTCCTTTCCAAGTTCTGCCCTGTCTGCACCCCTAGTTAAAAAAGAGTAGTGAGATCTGAAAATGAAAGCACCAAATAATTTTTAAATTTTTTTTTTCTTGTCTGAAAAATGAATCTATTTTCTTGTTCTTCAACTTCATGCTCTCCTTTTGTCTCCTAGGTTTGATAATAGCAACATTCTTAGATCTTTTTCCCGAAGGTTGGATTTTAAATCAAACCTTCTTTCACAGAAGTAACCATGTAAGCCATTGAGGCCCCCAGTAACTGAACTTCAACAATATGGTATTAGTTAAGAAGAATCTTTGTTGTGAACCTCATTTTGAAATCTAATCATTTCAAACTTGATTTGATGCTTAACCCCTACTAATTATCTTCCGCAAAACTCTTCCTTTTAAGGATATCCAGCTTTGTGAGAGGTCCATTTGCTTTATCCCTCTGCAATTTGTTTGCGATTACTCTTATTCAGAGCCCCTACAATGAATATCAACATCCACTTGTTGGGCCATTGTTGTTAAATGCCAAATGTTTACCAACTCTGAGGCGTGCTTGTCTAATGAGATAAACGGATCAGTTGTCCTAAATATATAGGTTTTCTACTAAATCCATTTTTTTGTAGGCTTCCCTATAAAATGAACCCAATATTTAATGTTTAAGACAATGAAACTTAAAGTTTTTTGAGTTTGAGACATTAAACCTTACGATAATCGGAAACTGACGTGGCAACATCATCTAAAGCCACATTACATTACTTGGCAGTCTTATGAAGCCACATCACTTTACTGTGACCATAAGGTTTCATGTCCCAAAATTTAGAAATTTTAATGCTCAATGTCTTAAATTTTACCTTTGAGAATTAGGAAAGTTGGTGGTTCAATAAGTGTTTGAGAGCGAAAAAGAATGGTATAATTGTCGTTGATTATATATTCCTGTTTATTTTGTCACTTTTCTGGTCTTTTGGGCTTTTTTCATTAGGATTTTAATATTAGTTATTAATTTGGCCCAATATGGCTTTTGTTCGTTAGGATTTTAATTATTTATAGCTCTCTTAGCATGACAACTTTTGATCAGTTATTAAATAGAACTTGGTTTAATTACTTTTCTTATAGATTCAAGAACCCTCGAGGTTATTTCGTTAACCTAGAACAATATCTAGGCCTACTACAGATATTCCGTCCTGTGTCATATATGTTTTCAAAAAAAATTATGCACACATAGCTAAATAGTAAAATCAACTCAAAGTTACTATTCACCAAAACATACTAATAAAAATTCATACACATATCCACAAACCAAAAACAGCTCAAGAACCAGAGAATATGATCTATTACATACACGTGTCAAAAAGTCAAGAACTATACATCTAAAAGTTAAAGAAAATAATAAATGTGCTTATTTCATGTTAAAAATCACCGTATTTACTTGATTAAAGAACATCATTTTTCACAAAAAATGTTAAAAAGAATAAATCAAGCACTGTGTTAAACTAATATGAGCACCAAATAGAGATGTACCTCAAGTACCGGTTTATAGATTAAAGCAACAGTATCTGCAAAGATTCTTCCATAACCATTGGCTCCAAATGTCGGACCATAGGAATTTCTGAATATGTAGTAAGGTCTCTCACTCAAAATCCATATCCCAGTACCAATTATGACTACCGAATGGGCAAAAAGATTAAGTCGTCCAAATTCTTCCTCTGATTAACTATAGTAGCCTCTATGAGAAGTTATGTAGATTTCTCCAAAACAGACTTAGGAGTACAAAAATCAGCATAAAGAGCTTCATATCTCATTGCCTGTGCTACATCTTCTACTTCTATTGGCATCAATCTATCCCAACGCTCCACCCGATAATGTGGGTGCTACAAATCCAAAAGAAATTTTATGAAACTATTTTTTAGTTGAAAAAATATATTTAAATAAGGTTGTAAAGAAAAAAAAACTCTTATTCCTAGAATAGCAAAAGGTACCCATTGGTGTTCTCTACGCATTCTGTCAATATCATAATCATTGACAGCTATGATATCTACATTCTCTGTGTAATGAAAAGTTATGTGTTTGTTATTTACCGACTGGAAGTCATAGAGGTACTGCACTGATAAACGTGAGAAGTTTTCACAATGTCCATCTCTATGTCGGAATAATGCCCTGAACCGTGACTCCACCACTGTGGTAATGACATGGTAAACACAAGTTGGTCTAATTTGGTGAGAAATATTGGGGGTAACAATTCAAGAGGTATAACACTGATACCTTCCAAATCATCCATATCTAGAATGTGGAAAAGAATAAAGAAAGAAGCTTGGAAGTGAAATGAAGAAAGGGAGAAGGAGAGGAAGAAGTACGTAGAAAGTGCAAAAAAGAAAAAGGAAGAACAGAAGTTGGAAAATGAAAAGGAAGAAGTACGTACTACGTACGTAGAAAGGATTAACGAAATTTACTGCGCAAGAAGAAATAGCCGTTGCCTTGGGTGAAATCTCCCCATTCGGAGTGTTGACGTTTTCATCTCACTTAGGGTGAAATGTCCCCATTGGGCTAGAGAAGTGTGAGAGAAAACTGAGGTCCAATCGTTTTTAGATTTAATATACTCCCCTATTCCATAATTGATCTATACACAAAAGTAAGCCAAAAGCTAGCCGAATCTTAGCTCCTTTGTAACCCAATGAAAACGAGGAGAAGGCCAAGGGTGAGTTTCCGAACTTCGATGAACTCGAACCGAACTCGAACACAATAAGTCGAACTCGAACATGTTTGGGTAACACGATTGAACCAACACATGTGCGAGTTCGGATCGTTAGCTGTTCGCGAACAGTTTGCGGACATGCTCGAGTTCGCGAACATCATCAACGCACTGAAGCAAAAATTAGGCCAAATATTGTAAAATACTCGAGCATCTCATGAGCTATGAGGTATTAGTAACAATGTAATGACCAGCTTTTTCTTTTTAACTTTGTTGCTCCTGCAAAGTTACTAATACTAATGACTTTTTATAAATGGTTTCGATTGAAAATTAACTTGTCATTTGTACGTTGTAAAGCCTCAATTACTGGTGGGACGACAGTAGCACTACTGCTTATATATTGTAGTTGCCCATACGCTCTCATATGTGCTACGAGCAGTGTTAGGATTATGATGCGTCTAACAATAATGGTCAACATAAGTATTTATTAATGAGGTATCATAATCTTAACATAACTTTGTGTATGCATTGATTTTGTATGAAATTCTAATTCTTTATAATAAGTACGGGTCTTTCATATATCTTCTTTTTCGTTCTCAATTATAACTCATATTTTGCTAGACAAACAAAAGAAAGTATTGAACATTTTTTTTTATTTGAGTTTGAAAATGTCTCAGATTGACTTTCAAAAAGTCAACAATGATCTTATAATTTGGAACGGAGAGTAAGAATTTTTTTGATCTATATGGAGCCTAATTTTGAAACGTCCAACTTGTAGTTTACATGGGATCTTGAGCCTAGATAGGGTTCCTGTTGGATGCGAATGCGAATGATACTCTTCAGTTTTCTTTTCTGACTTAATCCATGTAAATTAATCACAATTTGATTCAAACATAAGACAAAGTCTAAATAAAATAATTTAGATTAAATTATTATAATTAAATTACCGGTTATCACTTTTGTGTATAGATCAATTATGGAATAGGAGAGTATATTAAATCTAAAAACGATTGGGCCTCGGTCTTCTCTCGCTCTTCTCTAGCCCAATAGGGACATTTCACTGAAAACATCAACACTCCCAATGCAGAGTTTTCACCCAAGGCGGTGTCTATTTCTTTTTGCGCAGTAAATTTTGGTACTCATTTCATTGAAAACAGCAACACTTCCAATGCGGAATTTTCACCCAAGGCGGTGTCTATTTCTTTTTGCGCAGTAAATTTTGGTACTCCTTTCTACGTACGTAGTACGTATTTCTTCCTTTCTTCTTTTCATTTTTCAGCTTCTATTTTTCCTTTTTTTTGCACTTTCCAAATATTCTCTCTTATTTCCTTTCTTCATTTCACTTTCAAGCTTCTTCTTCCTTTATTCTTTTCCACTTTCCGATTTGAAAGATCAGTTCTATAGCTCTTCAATTGTTACCCCAATATCTCACCAAATTGGACTAACTTATACTTACCATGCCATTACCATGGTGGTGGAGTCACGGTTTAGGGTATTATGCCAATGTAGCGATGAACATTGTGAAAACTTGCCACATTTATTAGTGCAGTACCTCTATGACTTCTAGTTGGTAAATAACAAACACATAACTTTTCATTACACGGAGAATGTGAGTATCATAGCTGTCAATGATTATGCTGTTGACGGAATGCGAGGGGAACATCAATATGGGTACCTTCTGCTATTCTAGGGGTAAGAGGTTTTTTTTTTCTTTACATCCTTGTTTAAATATATTTTTTCAACTAAAAAATAGTTTTACATAATATTTCTTTTGGATTTGTAACACCCACATTATCGGGTGGGACGTTGGGATGAACTGTTGCCAACAGAAGTAGAAGATGTACAACATGTAAGGAGATATGAAGCTCTTTGTGCTGATTTCTGTGCTCCTAAGTCTGTTATGGAGGATTCTACATAACTTCCCATAGAGGCTACTATAGTTGAATCAAAAGAAGAATTTAGACGCCTTAATCTTTTTACCCATTTGGTAGTCATAATTGGTATTGGAACATTGATTTTGAGTGAGAGACCTTACTACATATTCAGAAATTCCTATGGACCGACATTTGGGGCCAATGGTTATGGAAGAATCTTTGCAGATACTGTTGCTTAAATCTATAAACCGGTAGTTGAGGTACATTTCTATTTGTTGCTCATATTAGTTTAACACAATGCTTGATTTATTCTTTTAACATTTTTTGTAAAAACATGGTGTGCTTTAATCAAGTAAATACGGCGATTTTTGAACATGAAATAAGCACATTTATTATTTTCTTTAACTTTTATATGTTGTATAGTTCTTGACTTTTTGACACTTGTATGTAATAAATGATATTCTCTGGTTCTTGAGTTGTTTTTGGTTTGTAGATATGTGTGTGAATTTTTATTAGTATGTCTTGGTGAATAGTAATTTTGAGTTGATTTTACTATTTAGCTATGTGTGCATAATTTTTTTTTGGAAGCACATGACACATGACGGAATACCCGTAGCAGGCCTAGATATTAAGAAAGTAATTAAACGAAGTTTTATTTAATAACCGATTAAAAGTTGTCATGTTCATAGAGCTATAATTATTCGTATAGTAAGGAAACCCTAAGTCATATTAGGCCAAATAAATAACTAATGTTAAAATCCTAATGAAAAAAAGTCAAATTAATAACTAATATTAAAATCCTAATGAAAAAAGCCCAAAAGATAAGAAAAGTAATAGACTAAATAATCAGGATTTCACAAGGAGCTTTGTCCTCTTTTACCACTTCTTCTGCTTGGCTGTTGGACTCCCTATTAGGAAATAGTGGTAGGATAAATAGGAAGTTAATTTCAACCATAACTTTTTGTTTGAAAGAGGATGTGGCTAGAGGTGCAGGAAGGAGGCGATTCACTATATAGAATTATTTAATCTATATATGTCCATATCATTATTATCTTGTCCATGATCCCCTACTTAAATCGGATATGAAAAATTCCTAATCAATCCTTGCAACGGCGTGTATTGGGTCGTACCTTTGGAACAAAAGAAGGAAGTATTGATAGACCGTTGAATGAGAATGCTTGAATGGGAATTGCCTTAGCAACTGGCTATAGACATGAGTCAAAGCCGCTGAGAGAGAGAGAGACAATCTTTCATGAGAGTGGGACGAGTAAGTGATAGATTAGGAAAAAAATAGGTAGGCCTTCTGAGCGGTCATTTAGGGGCTTTCTTAGCAACCCATCATTCTTCCCTAAGCTGTCAGAGTTCGATTGAAGTGAGCAAGAGATAGAGGAATCATCGCTCATAGATGTGAATTGAGAAAGCAAGCCCAAATTCCTTTTTAATTAGGCTCTATAGTATGATCCTCGTCCCTGGTAAGGTCTGATTGTTATCTGCAAGTCTTGCGCGGGAAGGTGAACTTTGCAAAAGTGCTTATTTGGTTGGGAAAGAGAGGACTTCTGACTCCAAGCCTACTTGAAAACAAGTTTCAGCTATTGATGTAGCTTCTTGTCGATACTACTAGTCTTGTCCACCCACGTCTTTTTCTTTTCTTTTTTCTTTTGAACAAGCTTGAAAAATCAATTTTTTTTGTCCTTTTGATTTTAGTTCATAATAACTGGGGGGTTTCGTTAATGAAAAGAAAAGTGGAGGCCCGACATATGCTAGCATTGTGATTTGGAATCGATTCTTTATCAATGGCCCACCCTTTCTTTGAACCTTGTTAATGATTGAACTTAAAGATATGAACTGAGTGCCATTTGATGAGTAACCGAGAACAAAGCAGAGGGATATGGAAAGAATGAAGTAATGAAAGAGGAAGTCATTGCTAGTAGTAACGACTTGTCACGATCCATTGGTTCATATAGAATCCATGCCTTAGGTGTATCAAAAAATATTCTTTTCGCTAAGCGTATCAATCCTTATATATAAAAATCCAAACAACGATCCTAAATTGAGTCAACCCTTAATTAATTAGGAGTTAACTCGTGAGTTTGGAATCGAGTCAATTTTGTTGGAATTGGTCTGATCAATCATTCGGCTCTTCCTCTTCTGTTTCCCTTCTCGCTTAAATTCAATCTCTTCATCTCTTTATCTTCTTCGCCATTTACAAACCCGAGAGTCGTTTTCTCTCTTCAATATCATCCCCACTTCAATGACCGAAAGCCTCCAAAACTCAAAACCCTAATATTTCCGCCTATTACCAGACCAGGCCGCCCACCACGACGTCGTCACCAACGATTGGCTAAGAAGTCTATTCCCACCCTCTAAGTTCATACCTATTTCGCTAATTAGTACAGTTAAAAGAGCCATCAAGGTATGTTTAAATTAAGTTTCTGATTGTTTTTGTTTTCAAACAATAATCACTATAATTATTGAGGAATTGTTTCATACTGTTTGAACCCAATTCTTTTCCCTCTCTCCAAGTTCATACCTATTTGCCGGGTCGAACATACCTTGATTTAACTTTTGATTGTTTTTGTTTTCATACATTTATCCCTCTATTGAGGGTTTGTTTCGGATTAATGGAACCGAATTCGGAGAGAATCAAAATAAAACTCACACGTTTGATGAGGAATTACAAGGTAAGTTTATATTAATTTTATCCCGTCAAGTTTGCCTCTGTATACATCTTTGATTTAGTTAAATTTCTTTGTACTGTATTTCATCAATCATGTATTAATTTTTGCTCTATTCATCCGAAACTCATGGCATGTGTATTGTTCTCCAAACTGAAACTCTCTTTATATAATACTACTACACAATCCACATACACGTATATCAGGAATTAATCCAAATTTCCTTCGAATTTTGATATCTTAAGTTAATCTTATCATGGTTATTTACATCTTTGAAAATTTTATTTGTTATCATGGTTATCAGGGTTATTTGGATTTCATACTGTTTTGAAAAGTAAAAAAAAAGAGAAGAGGATGGAGTCATACCATTTTGGCGAGGTGCATATCTCATATTTGTTGAAATACCATAAGTTAATCTGCCATTTTTAAAAACTATGTACACCAACTGTTATGTGTTTAATTCTCTAGCTGATTTTTTTGAGCTATCCTGTTATGAGTTTCAAATTCCTTTTAGCGTAAAGTAGAGATGACTAATTTTAGTGATTGGTCTGATATGATATTTTTGTGAAAGAAGTTATAGATTATTTTCCTTTCGGTAGAATGTTATTTTGATGCATGGAATTGATGATAAAGGGTGGACATTACTCATATATTCTATAAGTAATGTTTAACAGTGAAGATATGACCTTTCAAGAAGAATTTTCTACCGGGTCATCGACAAGGAAGTTTTTTTTTTCATGCATGGAGTAGCAATAAGCGAATGAAAGTACGACGAGTTTAATTTAAAAAAAGAGGTAAGCATTTCAATATTATGAAGTATGGAATTAGCAGCAGCCAGTTTTTATTATTATTATCATGGAGCAGAGCTATGATTTAAGAGGAATTGTTACCAAGTCAATATGAGCATATGTTGATGTAGTAGTTTTTTGTGTTGGGTACTGGCTCTGTGAATTATATGGATCTCAATTCCTTACTACAAATGTACAAGATAGATGCTTACATTTATATTTAAATATTTTTATTGATCTCAATTCATTATAAAATGTATAAGGTTGATGCTTACAGTATTTATATTCACATAGTAATATCATGGCTATGACATAAAACGAAAGAGAGGAGTCGACTGAAGGGTAAAAGAGAAGCTTCGGCCTTCAAAACCCAATCAACAAAATTGGGGAAAAGTCGTCCACTCACCAGACCCCCTCGCGTGGATTTGCAACAGCAGATTGATAGCTAACTCTTCATCAATTACTACTACTACTAGAAGAAAAAAGGTAAAAACTAATCCCCCCTTATTTCTCTTTCTTCTTTTCTTTACTCTTAATTCAATCTCTCCCCCATTTTTAATTATCTCTTTGATTCTCAGGAATCTAAATCAGTCTTCTCTATTTCCTTACAATACTGAGAGAATATATCTTCCTCTGCTTATTTGTAGTTTTACTGAAAATTTTGTCCAAATTTATTTACATATCTTTGTTGGGGATATTGTGTGATTTGGGTTGGTAAAAGTCTTTCTCATAGTGTTCATCTTTATACCTTCAATTGAGAGAGGAAGGGTGAACTTAAAATGTTTCCAAGTGTTGTATTTTAACAGTTACTGCTGAATCAAATAAACTTTAATTTTGATTAGAAATCACTAATACGATCAGTAACTGGATGATTGCTATAAATTTATCATTTTATTGAGTGAATAAATTAAGGGAATAAAATTGAGTTTGAACAGAAAGAATTACAATTGCTTTTTGAAATATTACTATTTTCAGGAGTTTATTTTTTAAGTGGCATAGTGCATCTTAAGTGTTTGATGAAATGAGGCTGAGTTTATTTTTCTAGGTTCGTATGAATCATGGGTCATGCTTATATGCTTTAGAAGATAGCTGTTTTGACAATCTAGGATTTAAGTTTGCTGATTTTGGTTTTTGTTTCTTTGATCAGGAACTCCTTCAGATGATCCGTCTGGGTTTCCGTTGCCTGAGAAGAGACTTTAGAGTTGATTCTTTACAAACTTCAGAAATAGGTACCTGGTGTTATTATATTTAATTGATTTGTGTATTGGTTGTTTTGATAAAACTCCCAATTGTGGATATGTACTTTGACTATTCTGTTAGCTTCCTGATTATCATGAAGTGATCAAGAACCCAATGGACTTTGCTACAGTGAGGAAGAGAAGCTAGGGAATGGAAAATATTTGACCTTGGAACAATTTGAGGTGGGTGTGCATCTCTTTTTTCAATATATGACTCTCGGTCCATTTTTATAATCCTCTTTATAGCTTAACTTACTTAACCCCTAATTTATCAAACAGGCCCGTGCTTTGCACGGCTACCAAACTAGTATAATAAAATAGAGTGAAAGGGTGGACCTTGAAACCAATGGGGTAATAACTAACAGTTGAGTCCTCTCCGAACCGTAGGAGATGGTTGCCCATCATACGGCTCACCAATTTCACTTCCCTATATGGAGAGGGGGCTCGCTCCGGGCAGTTTTGAATCACTTACAATACATGGCTCTACTAAGGAAGGGGTTGAGTTAGGATCATTTTCAATATGATTCTTTTCCTGTATTTGTTCGATGAGAAATGCGAGACGAAAAAGGAACTCCTCTTTTCGACCGGGAAATGCGAGTCTGTTTTGAACACTCTCTACTCTATCAAAAAGGTCATCATTCCCTTTGGTTTGCACAACCAAAAAATTATTCCGAATGTTTACAAGATCAAAAAATAAGAGATTTTATCAAGAATTATGAACAAAAAAATATGAAAATTTCTTCTAGCGTTGAGGGAATTGCACTTATAGAGATTCAAAAACGAATTGATCTAATCCAAGTCATAATCTGGGATTCCCAAAGTTATTAATAGAAAGTCGACCGCGAGGAATCGAAGAATTGCAGATGAATCTACAAAAAAAATTTAGTTGTGTGAACCAAAAACTTAACATTGCTATCACAAGAATTGCAAAACCTTACGGAAGCCTAAATATTCTTGCGGAATTTATAGCCGACCAATTAAAGAATAGAGTTTCATTTCGAAAATCAATGAAAAAGGCTATTGAATTAACTGAACAAGCAGATACAGAAGGAATTCAAGTACAAATTGCAGGGCATATCGACGGAAAAGAAATTGTGCGTGTGGAATGGATCAGAGAAGGTAGGGTTCCTTTGCAAACCATTCGAGCTAAAATCGATTATTGTTCCTATACGGTATACAGTTCGTACTATTTATGGAGTATTAGGCATCAAAATTTGGATATTTATAGACGAGGAAGAATAAACCTTTATTTATCTTTCCCTTCAATCTAGTGATGGAACAAAAAAGAGATCTAGTGATGGAACAAAAAAGAGAATTCGTTCCTTTTTTTTTTCTATTCAATCAAAACTAAAATGAAGAATTCTGGTTCTTAATTTTATATGGTTGAATAAAAATTTGATTGGCCATTTGATATAATTGCTATGCTTAGTGTGTGACTCGTTTTTTTTAGGGTTATGATTAAAACAAAAAGAAGACCAACCTCTTAGTATAAACTAATAAATATAGGACTAATAACCAACTCATCACTTCGCATTATCTAGATCCAAAGAACTAGTCAAGATATGATATATCGGTCATATCATTGTAGCGACTGAAATCTTTTTTGCATAGACTAATTCATTTATATTTATCTATAGGGAAAAGAAAAATCAAGAGCTAACCATACAACTGAAATAGCGATGAAAAGAGTAAATATTTATCTGCGAAACCTTTCTTTTCTTGGATTGCTAAATTTTGGTCAATCGAAGAAGATAAAAGACAACAAAATAAAGTTTCGTTATAATATTATAAAAATAAAAAGTCATACAATATTTAAATTTAAAATAGAAATATTAATATGTTTAGTCATCTAAAAAACAAGATATACAAACGAATAATATAGAAGTTGAAGATTTTCTTATTTGTGAGGAGTTGGATGAGAAGAAACTCTCACGTCCAGTTCTGTAGTAGAGATGGAATTCAAAACCAACCATCAACTATAATCCCAAAAGAACCAGATTTCGTAAACAACATAGGAAGAATGAAGGGAATATCTTATCAAGGTAATTATTTTTCTTTCGGTAAATATGCTCTTCAGGCACTTGAACCTGCTTAGATCATCTAGACAAATAGAAGCAGGTTGACGAGCAATGACACGAAATGCACGATGTGGTGGAAAAATATGGGAACGTATATTTCCAGAAAAACCAGTTACAGTAAGACCCACAGAAACACATATGGGTTCGAGGAAAGGATCCCCTAAATATTGGGTAGCTGTTGTTAAACCAGGTTGAGTCCTTTATGAAATAGGTGGAGTATAGCCAGAAAGGCTATTTCAATAGCATCGTCTAAAATGCCTATACGAACTCAATTCATTATTTTGGGATAAAAATGGGGAATCAAAGGAAATAGGTCTTGAGGAATAAAAAAGAAAAAAACAATCGCAGGTGTTGATTTCTTTTTTTTGGACACAATATTTCTTTTTTCTTCGCCCTTTGCATTGAAAGAAAAGATTATAAAAAAATAAATGATATGATTTAACCTCAGACCCTTTAGGATGTAGCGGATAACAGCGGGGCTCGAGAATTGATGTGTATTCGAATTATAGGAGCTAGCAATCGTTGACATGCTCATATCGGTGACGTTATTTTTGTTGTGTTCAAAGAAGCAGTGCCAAATATTCCCCTAGCAAGATCAAAAGTGGTCAGAGTTGTAATTGTACGTACTTGTAAAGAACTCAAATGTGATAATAGTATGATAATACGATATGATGACAATGCTGCGGTTGTCATCGATCAAGAAGGAAACCCAAAAGGAACTCATGTTTTTGGTGCGATTGCCCGGGAATTGAGACATTTAAATTTTACTAAAAAATAGTTTCATTAGCTCCGGAGGTAATATAAAATGAGACCAAACCAACAATTAAGATAAGCACAAAAATTAAAGCTTCTATAAATACAGATTCACCTAATACATCGAAACTCATTGCCCATGGATAAAGAAAAACCGTTTCAACATCAAAAACAATAAAAACTAGAGCAAACATAGATTTGAAATTGTAACCAAGCGTTGCCCATTAGTTCTATACCCGATTCATAATTAGAGTTTCTTCGGCCCTTTGCTAATCGGGGCTAAAACTTCGGAAATAAAAAATGCCAAAATAGGAATAAGACTTGATACTACTTGAAATGCCCGAAAATATCATATTCGTAAAGCAGAAACATAGATGCAGTCCTTTGAACGTGGAAAATATACTGGATTAGTCGATTCGACTTGAAATTGTCAAGTCATTCATAATTGTTTAGTCAAATGACAAGAATTTAATTTGGTTTTCCTTTGTTTACTGTGGGGCATGTCTCCTTTCAATATTCATCGTTTGAATCCTATTTCCATTACACGTATTTCGATTTGATTTAGTTATAATTAGTATAACTATATATTGTTCTTATACAAATTCTCTTGTTTTCATCTCATCTAGGTTTCTCTCTAAAGACCTCCTATATTCATACAAAAATAGAACTATATAAATATAATAAAAATATAATAAAAATGGATTTCAATTTCTAATAAGAATTTATAAAAAATGGAATTAGAATTTCTAAACAAAAAAAAATGAGATTATATTTTTATTTAATTCCTTTTCAATAATAAAATTGAAACATAAAACTGCGAAAATCTTATAGGACTGCGAATTTGGCTTAAAAATCTCATAGGAGTTCTTTCCAGTATGCCATTTCTATGCGGAAAAACACTTTTTTCGAGCCCAATTCGGAGTTTAGCCCAATTTGTTGACTATTTTGACTTGCAATAGCGATCCAACTGTTCCATATATAATTCTGCTAATTCATCTGCATCAATATATTATGCTTATTGTTATATATTTGTTGTTTAGCATATGGGGCTTTAGGAAATTTAAGTTGCTTTCTCTGTTTTTTATTGCTTCTGAATGTACTAATTATATCCGTTAAAAGTTTAGCTCCAAAGTGCGTGCCCTGGTCTTGTATATACCTTACTTTATTTTCTTATTTGAATTGCTAATTGATTACCACTAGTAGATTATTATCCATAATTGATCATAACACAAGCTATTGACTTTGGATCTGCACCGAATATACTCCACTACTCCACTTAAAAGAAGATGTTTAGATAACTATTAGAAGAGGTTGGGAAATATAACTTCCTAACAAATTTTAAATAATTGTGAAAGTTATATCATTGTAAAATATTGAACAATCTTACAATCTTATTATTTACAACTCGTAGGATCTCTTCTCTCTTCTCACGATCTCTTTCTTCCCCACATGATCTATTTTTTTCCTTTTTTTTTGCTATGTACCCAACACCTAATAGGTTTATATCTAGAATTCTTGTATAGGATAAAAGCGGTAGTAGACAGACGAGTATTAAAGTTTTGACTGGTGTGTTACTCTCTTATCTTTAGTTTTTGGAGAAACTATTTTCTAAAGTTGTCGTTCAATTTTTTTGCAAGTAGTTGTGGTTATTATATTTGATGGTTACCGATTAAATGGTTATACTTATTTCTACTTTTTAGGATTTTTATCTTCACCTACTTTTTGAGATCATAAATTTTGATATCTGTGTCTTCTGACAATATAAAAGCAGGTTCAAGCTTTTGAAATTGTTATTAAGTTACACGTGTATAGCTTAGATTATGATAAAATATGTGAAATTGTCAAATTGGCGACTTATATATTGGGCATTGTGGTGTAAAGCAATGTCTTTATAAGGTGTTTTATCCATTATAATAAATATATAATTATAAATTTTGTGCAATTATTTATTTAGTTAGTTAATCGAGTTTTCGCGATATTATTTTATTTTGTTAGTTATGGAGAAGTGCTTTATATCTTATCTTCGAGGATGTTCGTGATAAAAAATAAGTGAGTTGAAAATGAGTTTTAACTGTCACTTTTTTAATTCTCTCTTGATATTCTGTTTCCTTAACAGACGGACGCGACATATGTTTATGAAGATGATCCTATAAACAGTGAGGTTTTCTCGTGAGAGCTCGCGACATATGTTTATGAAGATGATCCTAGAAACAGTGAGGTTTTCTCGTGAGAGCTCTACTCTTCGTGGACACTCTGGTGCAGTCTCTTCTACTGCAGGTCCTATTGCAGGCCCATCTAGTGCACACCCTCCCGCTACACGCCCTTCTGCTGAAGATCCTTCTGGTCCAACCCAAAAAGTTCGTCGCTTGTGAGCTGATACAATCTATAGATGAAGGTGGTTACTTGTCTTTTTGTTGTATATACAGTGCTTGGTATACTGAGGTTTAGAATGATAGGAAACCAAACTTGCACATGAATATATTTGTGGTCTAACTTGGTCTAGACCTACTTTCTTGATGATATATTCTTGCTGACTGTAGATCTGATTATGCAACAGTTGAATTTAGATGAGTTTATTATGACTTGGTGCTTATTTTCAATTAGTATCATTTTGCATGTGGTAAGAATATTGCACGATAAACATGGTACCAAATAGTTCTTTAGAAATTTAACTTTCACTAAGCTATTTTTAAATGTATAAGAGGGCGCTATTTTTATAAGCAAGATTAATGTATCCTTCTTACCAAGAGATCTGAAATGAATACAAGAAAGATCGAATTGGACTGTTTGTGTTAAATGTGAGAAAATTTATTAAATGTAGGTGATGAGGTAATGGGAGAGAAATATAAAAAGTAAAATAAAGGACCAATATAAACAAAATTTAAAGGGTAAATTTTATTATTTTGTTTACACCAAAAAAACTGTCAACTTTCTCTCCCGTTTTTATAAGACGAGGCCGCGTGCGGTATCCTCATGTTTGGTGCAAATTATTTCATCTTTACCGACAATGGTTTTTTAAAGGTAAATTATTTTAATTTTGATTTATAAACAAGTTGTTTGACAGGCTCACCGCATATTATATAAAAATGACCACATGATCCTAACATAAAAATGCCAAACCACCACCAATTGTGTACCAAAGGGTGGGATTTCAAACCTTGGTAATGACTAAAGTTGGATGTGTGCGTTTAAATTATGTCTCAAACTAGCAACAGAAAAAAAAAATTGTTTGAAGAGAAAAGGCCAACATAAAATTGTTTTAACCATAAAAATGGCAAGCAAAGAATTAGATCAACCATTCTAGTATTTTTCACCTATTTATAGAAACTATTTAAATCATACAATACACACAAGTCAAACCACCTCTTACCAATTCAGTAATCATATGAAAATGCAGTCAAAATATAATCTGTAATTCCCAACTACATTTATATAAAAACCAAACTACGTAATTTCAAAACTGGGTATATGAAACTTTACTTCCTCACAAAACTCTGCTTTCTCGATCAAACTGCATATGGGATCAACTTGAGAAGAGTCCTGCAAAACCCTTGGAGAAACGGCCTTCAACAGCTAGCACATTGAGACTTGGAGCTGCCAAATGGGCTATTATTGTGTTTGACAATTTCCATGGAGTCATCTGCAGTATTCCCTAGAGGATTCTCCACATACAAAATAGCAAAATAAATATGTAGAGAGAACAGAAAAATATACAAGATACATGATTAATAACTCATTAAAAGGTAAATTCTCGAATGTATTGTGTCTGGGATGAAGATTAAATCTGTCCATATTTATGCTCAACAAACTCGTCAACTAATACAGGCCAAGCTCCTGAAAAAGGGGGGAAAATCCAACATGGGAACAAGCTAGGGAACAAGCTTAATCTCTTTATTAAGATAAGTTAAATTAAGGTTCAAGGCCATTCATTTTGTAATAGAAATCAAAAGATTTCAGAAGTCATGTCCAAGAAATGCAGTGTGATAAAATTTTAAATTTTAATATTTATCAACAGAAAGTACTCCGTCCGTTCCAAAATATAGAATCAAGTTTCACTTTTTGAAGTACTCCGTCGGTTCCAAAATATAGAATCAAGTTTCACTTTTTGAAGTCAATGTGATATATTTTCAAATGTAAGATTGATATAAGTTAATTTAGTGTTAGACAAGACGATTATGAAAATTGTAAAATATCTAAATAGTACTACTAATTACATGGTTTAACACATCAAAATATCTCAAATTGACTTCAAAAGTCTACATTGATCCAATTATTTTGGAACAGAGGGAGAGTATTATATATTTATTTATTTGATAAGTCAACTTGAACTTGAAAAAACTAAAGTAAAACTCAGTTGCTAAACACATCTAACAAGTAACTCGGCCAATGAATTTTGTTAAAATTTTAGAAACACTTAAAAGGAACACATAAATATTTTTCTATAAAAAAAAATTCTTTCCATAAGTTGGAACTCTTTTCAACCCATCTTTGCAATACAAACTTTTCAATCATGGCTCTGTTTATTTCGAAATTTTGAAAAGTTTATACACATATTAAGCATTATTTAGATTCAGGTCTACAAACTACTATTAAGTCAAGCCTGGACATGAGTTTGAAAACTTCATCAAATATTGACATCCTGTTGCAGATGAAAAAAAGTATTATAATATGCTTTAATATTGCCAAAGAAATTGTAATTAACTGCAGAATCACTACATTTTGTTTGAGGAATAACTAAAATATTAGAATTAGCACATTTATGGAATCTGCATGAGTACAATAAAAACAATGGTAAGGAGAATATGAACAACTCAAGCAGGCAACAAAGCCAACCCAGCTAATTTTAACCTTACTTCTTAGAGGTCAATGACAGTTCATAGATTATCTAGTAATGGAATGTGTTCTATTTTCTTTTTTGTTGTTGATAAGTAACATATTAAGAATATCAAACACTTGCATATATATATAAATATATAAATATATATATATATATATATATATATATATATATATATATATAGATTAAGTAATTGATACTTATATACATCTTTTACTCTTAAATTTGATAAAATCAGCCACCGTTTCTTTAAGAGTTGAGCCTTCTGTATTCTGTGACCAATCATCCCTTCTGTATTCTTCCAAATTCCCGCAAGAAGATGCCCTGACGTAATGTCTGGTTCAGAAATCCGATAATTCACAAGGGCTGTTCTGTTCTGTTCATATAGACTAGAATAGCAAACAATCGAAAAATTTTAATTCGCTAACTGAAAGGAAAACAAAAAGAGGAAAATGACCACAAATATATATGTGATGCATGCAGCATAATAAAAACTTCTACCTCAGTCATTACATAATTATTCATTGCTAATCAACAAGCACACGTGACATTATCAGATATTTCCTCAATCACACCCAAAAAAACAGAGAGTCCATTTTTTAAGTACAAAAATTAATTAGGTTTCTAAATTTACCACCACTAATTTAAGGTAATTCACAGTATGATATGTACATATTGGGTAAGCATGTGTATGTACTATTTAGATGATAAATGTAGAATTTCAAAAGATTCAAGGGGTTATTGTTATTGGACGTAACAAACAAGAAACAAGGACACTTAAATTGGGATTGAGTATGTAAAGTTGCACTACAACAACTATTCAAGTAGATACATTATTAAACAAAATAAAGAACATGAATGTAAGGTACAAATTAATTCAAGACATTGTAGTTTTCCAATTATGGAATAAGAACAAACATGGACAAGTAAGTAAGTCAATCTTCTAATCTTTAATGCCAAGATCTCAATTTTCCTCTGATTTCTTGACCAACTTAACTCAAACAACTACATTTTAAAAAGTCACATATGACAATTTGTAGATAATTTAATAGAATAGGCTCCCGCCTCCCAGCATTCAACAAAATCTAAGGCTTATCTTCCAAAGTAGTTAAGAGACTGACGAATGACGATATAAAAAATAAGTATAAGAGCATAAGCCATACAGCACGTAATTCTTCTTGACATTAATAACATCTTGCAGCTTGCTCAACTAAACCCACATTGATGGGGACCACAAGTCAAAAGCAAATCAAAGATTTTTTACATTTGTTATTTGGAGTTTAATTTTAGGGAAATGTTAAAATCACATTAAATTTTGTTATTTCCGCACACATGGCTCGTACATTAACTATGATTGAGTCACTTAATAATAATATAAAATTTGTATTCCAAAATTGCCCTCACCTAATACCTAATATTTCTATGCTTGGTTTTTTGCCCTCACCTAACCTTCCGCCGTTTCTCTCTACAAAATCAATATATTCCTATTTTCTTATATTCTCTGCCATTTCTAGGGTTTGTGTTCCTGCTTTCCTATATTCACCTTTTTATCTCTCCATCTCCATCTTTTAAATATTTTCTTGTGCAGAAAGCACTCAAGAACCAGTGGCCCTTCATCAAGTGATGATTGGAGATCGGCTTTTTGTTTTTATCCTATAGAAGAAATTAAAGGTGGTGTTATTTCATTTTATAAGTTTGTTACATTACATATACTAATGTTATTGTTAACGCCAAGAATTTGTCCACGCGCCTCAATCACCAAGAGCGCGTCAATCCTGCACAGAAACGAAATCACCCTCAGAGTTCCGGGCGGTTTTGCCGCCGGAGGATAGCTCCGGTGTGAGAATAAGTACAGGCTGAACAAGGTGTGTAACAATGGAGGTATATTGCTCTAGTACGGTAAAAATGTTGATTACCTCTTGAATGAAATGAACCTCGTATCTTATAGTAAAACACCTGCCACGCTTATCTCTTGAGACCCGGGACCCCTTCTTCGGTCCAATGTCATGGGCTTATACTGAACTTTATTAAAAGGAGATAGACGCCATATTTTCTCCGGACATACGCCTCGGGAACACCAGTCTGGCATTCCAATTGTCCCTGACAGTACTAAAAGTGACCCCCACGTGGGGGGGAGCCGACCCATCACCTCACCAGGGCCCACTACCCACTGTTTATTGGGCTTACTGATTTATTGTGATACTTGGGCTTTGCCAATTTATAATATTTGGGCTTTTATCAAACCTTGTCAATTCACCCCCCAACATTGCCCCCCAGTCTTCTGATGCAATGGGCCATTGTATTAGAAGAGTATGACGTCCAAGGCCCCTCGCTGGACCGGAAAGCCCACGACCCTGATGTCCATAACCGTTCCTGGCACGTATCAGCATTTCCCTTCTTTTCCGCACCCACTATGCCGTACGTGGGGAAACGTGTGGGAAGCCAAAGGTCGGTCATTAAAACCTTTCCCCTTCAAAAAGAGACCGCCGCACTTCAAATCTTCACACTCTCTATCTTGCTTTTGCTACTCTCCCTGTCCTTGTTTTCTCTACAGCTCACCTCACTATTGGGAACGTAACTGTGCCGATGGCTGGTTCAAAGACCGTTTCAGAAGCTCGCGTCGAGATGATGATTAAAGAATATTCAAATGAAGAGGACTATGCTCACATCAACACCGTCTCCACCATTGGGATTCGCAAGCTGTACAACATCCCTACCAACTACGACATTCGCGCTCCTCTCCACACCGAGCGGATGTACCATCGTCCCGACGGGTGGACTGCCGTATCTCTCAGTGCCCTCAAGTATGGGGTGCGCTTTCCCCTCCACCACTTCATCATTACTCTTCTGAGTTTCATAGGGGTCGGCTTCGCCCAGTTGGTGCCGAACTCCTACATTCACATCATCGCCTTCATCGCTTTCTGCCACGAGCTCGGCATTGCTCCTACCATCGATTACTTCTTCACCATTTTTGTCATGAGTCGATCCAGGGAAGCTGGGTTTCGGCAGATCAACAGGCAATCGAGCAGGACTCTCGAGAAGCGCCCCTTGATGAAAACCCCTTCGAGCAATAAGGGCTGGCATTCCTTGTGGTTCTTAGTCAAAGGACCCAGCTTTCGAGAGGTTCATAACTGGGCCGAATCTTCTCATGACAATGTGGGCCTCGGGGAGATCTCGCACGTCCGTCTTCAGGAGTTAGGGAAGCTCCTAGAGAAGCTGCCGAAGAAGGAGTGGAGCCTCGAAGTCCTGAGCGATCCGAACTGGTTGTACAACCATAAATGTGAGTCCTGAATACTTCGGGTTAATGTATGAATTACATTAGATTTTCTTTTACTGATCAAGTTGTCTTTTTGTGTAGTACTTCTCATCAAACCGTCTTCAATTCTAGACGTCGGCCATTCATCAGCTGATCCTGCCGAAGAGACAATCTTGCCGCCCGAACCCACAAGTCGACCCCCCTAGTTCTGCCAATAACTGCCATCCCGATGGTACGACCTTCAGCCGTCCCTCCAGCATCCTCGACATCCCCCCATCCAAGAGGGCCAATGTCCTTCGAGTAAAACGAAAGAGGTTGGCGAAGACCGCTGAAAAAACTGCCCCTCCTAAAGTCGTTCAGACCCCTCAGCCAGCTCTCTCGATCATCCCCCCAATTACTGAAAACCTCCGCACCGAACCTCCTCCTACTGAGATCCCATCGGCCGACCCGCCAATGGTTATGGTCCACCATGTCGACCTACCGATGGACGAAGCCCAGTCTCCTGATCATCGGCAGGAGCGCGAAGGCTCCACTTCGGGACCCCCGGCCAAAAGGCAACATGTCGCTTCGGCTCCAGGACAACAATCTCCCATTCATGTCCAAGACAGTCCCAGCCCCGCGACGTTGTGGCCGGTGGGCACACATGATTTCCACTTCGACCTTATGGACGCCTTTGCTTTGCCGGAGGACGACGATAGGTTCGAGGACTCCAGTCTTCAGGATCTGGCAGATGTGCACGTCATCTATATGAGCCGAGTAAGTATTTGTTTGTTTTAGTTCCCCTTCTGAGCTTATATTAGATATGTGTGTGAACGTGTTTGGCTTTTGTCTTCGTGTCCTAGGCCTGTGCTGCCGCCAGTCGGCTTCGTCGTCAGATCGCTTGTTCTGAGGCGAAGTGGAAGGAGTTCGAGGCCGAAGCGTCCCGGCAAGAGTCAAGGCGCCAATCCGCTATGGCCGGTTGGAAGAAGAAGAAGGAGGAGCATGCTAGGACCTCTGCCCAGCTGGAGGAGCTTCGGGCCGAAGTGGCCAAGCTCAAAGAAGAAGCCATTGAGGGGGAACAACGCCGAGCAACACTCGCCGACAACTGCAATCACCTGCAGCGGGAGTGCAATGAGGTGAATGGGGAGTGTACTGGTCTGAAGAGCGAACTGCGCTCGGTGTCCACCAAGCTCGAGAGCGTCGAAGTAAAGCTCAAGCTATCCGAAGAGGAGCGTGACGCCATGGCCAGGGCTTTTGCTGAGTACAAGGCATCGGCGCCGCTGCCGACCGAAGAGCTTAAGCGGTTGTTCATCCAGTAGTACCGCAGCTCGGCTGAGCTGACCAATGTGGTGGCAGAGCAGTTCATCCTCGGTTATCAGGACGCCTGGACCAAAGACAAGGAAAAAATGCAGCAGAACAAACTTGACAGCTATCCGAAGAGGAGCGTGACGCCATGGCCAGGGCTTTTGCTGAGTACAAGGCATCGGCGCCGCTGCCGACCGAAGAGCTTAAGAGGTTGTTCATCCAGGAGTACCGCAGCTCGGCTGAGCTGACCGATGTGGTGGCAGAGCAGTTCATCCTCGGTTATCAGGACGCCCGGACCAAAGACAAGGAAAAAATGCAGCAGAACAAACTTGACCCCTCCATCCTGGATTCTTCCGATGATGAGGCCGAAGCATAATGCCGGCTCATCCTTTTATCGAATTTCTATGTAAATATTTTCATTTATTGTAAACAAGACTTTGGTACTTAATGGAAATCTGATTTGCATTCATCATCTGTTTTCATCATGTTATATCAAAATTACAGAGTCTTAGAACAAACTACTTAATCATGCAGTCTACTGATAATACTTCCTAAGCCTTCCCGCGTGCCAAGTGTTTTTGACTTCTGTTCCATCCATAGCTCGAAGCTGGTAAGTTCCTGGCTTCGGTACTTCTACAACCTCATAGGGTCCCTCCCAATTTGGCATTAGTTTGCCAAGATTCTGGGGTGATGATGCCTCCACTTCCCGAAGGACTAGGTCCCCGACTTCAAACCTCCTTAGCCTCACACCTTTGTTGTAATGAATGGTCGTCTTCCTTTGGTAGACTGCTAGCCTTACCATAGCCGATTCCCGGACTTCTTCCAGTAGATCCAGATTAAGGCGAATGCCTTCATCATTGTATAGTTCCTTGAACTGACTGACCCGGAGTGAGGGGGACCCGATCTCAACCGGAATAAGGGCATCGGTCCCGTAGGCCAGTTTGTATGGTGAGTCTCCAGTCGTAGTTCGGGGAGTGGTTCGATATGCCCATAGAACATTGATTAATTCTTCGGGCCATCTCCCTTTGGCTTCGTCTAGTCTTCTTTTGATCCCATTGAGTAGAGTCCTATTGGTGACTTTTACTTGGCCATTGGATTGAGGGTGGGCAACCGAGGTTTTCCGATGTTGTATGTCCAGGTCTTTTAAGAACTTCTCAAACTTGGAACCCACAAATTGCCGGCCGTTGTCGGACACAATCGCCATCGGGATGCCAAATCATAACACAATGAACTCCTTGAGGAACTTCAAACACTCTTGTTCTGTGATCGTTCGAAGTGATTTCGCCTCTACCCATTTGGTCATGTAGTCTATAGCCACTATCACAAAACAAAACTGTCCCTTTGCCTTCGACAATGGCCCCAAGATGTCAATCTCCCATATGGAAAATGGAATCGGGGATAAGACACTGTACAACTCTTCAGGAGGTCGGTGAGGGATTACGCTATTGAGCTGACATTTTCGGCACTTCTGCACATATTCTTTAGCTTCTTGGAAAATTGTCGGCCAATAATACCCTTGCCGAAGTATTTTATAGGCCAATGACTTGGCCCCCATGTGGTCCCCACAGATGCCTTCGTGCACTTCCCGAAGCGCGTAATCGGCTTCGGACGGGACCAAACACTTTAGTAGAGGGGAAGTGAAGGCCCGCCGATAAAGGTCTCCATCAATGAGCACGAAACTTGAACTTCGGTACTTTATTTTCTTTGCCAGTATTCGGTCCGATGGTAAGACGCCATCTGCCAGATAGCTTATATAAGGGGTCATCCAACAATCCGATCTCTCGACCCCATCACTTCAGCCCTTTGAACACTTGGTGAGTCCAAAGTCTCCAAATGTACTAACCCACTGAACGAACTGGTGTCTGCAGTTGCCAGTTTGGCCAGGGCGTCAGCCACCGTATTGCTTTCCCGATCCACTCCATGAAGAGTATATGATGTAAAGTGTTGAAGTCGATCTCGGGCTTCTGTTAGATACTTGATCATTATCGCCCCCCGAGCTTCATACTCTCATAGAATCTGCTTCACCACTAACTGGGAGTCACTGAAGATGATTAGTGCCTGCACTTCTAGACTCTTGGCCAAACGCAAGCCTGCCAACATGGCTTCATACTCGGCCTCATTGTTAGTCGCTTTAAAGCCGAAGCGAATTGCTTACTGTACTTTAAATCCCTCCGGACTTGTCAGAATTAGGCCAGCTCCGCTCGCGTCCGATGTTGTCGATCCGTCGACATACAGAGTCCAAGACGTCTGGGCTGGGCCAGTGTCCGAAACCGAACCCACACTCATCGGTAAATCAATCGGGTCGGGTTCGGAAAACGAGCATTCTATTATGAAGTCGGCTAAGGCCTGACTTTTAATTGCGGTTCGCGGATGATATTCCAATGCAAACTGAGTCAACTCCATAGCCCAAGTCGCCAATCGCCCCGAAAGCTCTGGCTTATTCAAAATCTTCTTCAGCGGCTGATCGGTGTATACTACGATTAGCCGTCCTTGGAAATAATGTCGGAGCTTCCGACTGGCTATTACCAGGGCATAAGCAAATTTCTCCAAGTTCGGATATCTGGTCTCAGCGTCCCGAAGGGCGTGATTGGCATAATACACCGGGGACTGCTTTCCCCCCGACTCCCGAACCAACACCGCCCCCACCGCCAACGAGCTGCCGCCAAGTACAAATACAGCGGTTCTGAAGGGATGGGTTTCATCAACAGAGGCGCCGAAGACAAGTATTTTTTTATACCTTGAAAGGCATCCTCACAATCTGAAGTCCAATGAAAGGTCTTCTCATTCTGCGGTCCTTTCAGAGTTTTGAAGAACGACAAACACCGTTCAGCCGACTTCGACATGAACCTCCTCAACGCCGCAATCCGACCTGTTAATCTCTGCACATCTTTGAAGGTTTGGGGAGACTTCATGTCCAAAATAGCCTGAATCTTCTCGGGGTTTACCTCAATGCCCCTCTTGCTAATCAGATATCCCAGAAATTTACCTGCACCGATGCCGAAGGTACACTTCGTGGGATTAAGCCTGATGTTGTAGTGCCGAACCGTCTAAAAGCATTCTTCCAAATCGTCTAAATGGCCCCTGACGGACATGCTCTTGACAATCATGTCATCTACGTAAACGTCCATACTTCGGCCCAATTGCTTCGAGAACACGTAGTTCATCATTCTCTGATATGTGGCGCCGACATTCAGCAACCCAAAGGTCATCTTCCTATAGGCGTAGGTTGCCCGATGCGTGATGAAAGCTGTCTTCGGCATGTCCTTTTTGCACATGGAAATTTGATTGTAGCCTGAAAATGCATCCATAAAACTCAGCAAAGCATATCCCGATGTTGCGTCGATTAATTGGTCTATATGTGGAAGCGGGTAGAAGTCCTTCGGACAGGCTTTATTTAAATCCGTGTAATCGATGCAGACCCTCCATTTCCCGTTCTGCTTCCACACCAACACCACGTTGGCTAACCATTCGGGATAATCGATCTCATAGATGAAGCCTGCTTCTAGCAACTTAGCCACCTCGTCATCAATGACCTTTTGCCGCTCCGGGGTGAAAATTCTTCTCTTCTGCCAAACCGGCTTTTTGTTGGGATCCACATGCAGTTTGTGCATCGCAACTTCTTCACCGATCCCCGACATATCACTGGGTTCCCATGCAAAGATATCGGCATACACCCTGAGTAAATCCACCAACCCCGTTCTGAACGGTTCCTGCAATCCCGAGCCGATCTTAATTACTTTTTCCCTCTTCCCTGGGACGAGCTCGATGTCTTCCGTCTCTTCGGCTGGCAAAGCGAGGGGTTCCGTACTTCCCTCAGTGAATGGCTCAACTTCAATGGTCATAGTTTGCTTCTGTTTACTTTTGCCCACTGCCGAAGATACCAATGAATTTCTATAGCACCTCCGAGATAAGTCGAGGTCACCTCTGACCTGGCCGACCCCATTCGGAGTGGGAAACTTAATTTTGAAATGTGGGATGGAGGTTACCGCCTGCAACGCCGTCAACGTCGGTCTTCCCAAAATCGCATTGTAAGCCGAGTCCACATTGACGACGAAGAAACGGATGTTGATCTCGACTGCTTGAGGTGCTATCCCGAAAACGACAGGCAACTCTATTGTGCCCACCACCCGAACTGGGTCATTGCCGAAGCCATACAGCGGTGGCTCTTGCCCGATCTCCATTTTCCTTCCTCCCAAATCCAGTCTTTGGTAGGCGTGGGCATACATTATGTCGACCGAGGAGCCGTTGTCGATCATAATACGCCTCATGTCCATGGACCCGACTTGGGCAGTTATAGCCAATGCACCTTCCTGTGGCTCAATGGGTTCGGCCGGGTAATCTTCGTCGGTGAAGGAGATTATCGTGCCGGGATACAACTGTTCCCTTCGGACGGGTCTTTCCACGACCATCATTACTGCATCCAATACCCCTCTCCTCCTTTTTCCGGTAACATTCCCTACCGAACCACCAGTTATCACATCGACTACCCTCCAAACAAGAGGGTTTGGGGCTGGTTGGTCCTGCGGGGTTGGTTCGACGTTATCGCCGTTCGTAGCCCTTCCCGACCTATCGTACCCTGCAACAAATTGGACCAACTCTCCATTCTGTACATTCTTCTCAATCAACTCTTTCAAATTCCAGCAATCCTCCGTAGAGTGTCCCGAAGACTGGTGGTAGTCACAATACTTGTTTTGACTTCCTCGGTTCGGATGGACATTATTTGGGCACGGACGGAAGCAAGGTCGGTCCTTCATATGTTCTAATATGGCTGCCCGATCTGTGTTTAGTGGGGTGTATACCTTTTCAACCTTTCGGTTCGGGAAAGGCGGACGACCTCTTCCCGGCCCCCCTGCTCCTCCGAAACTTTTCTTCGGCCATGCGTCTGACCTGTTGCCGGCGTCCGACCGGGGATACGAGTTCCTATCCCGTTCTTTTGACTTTTCTGCCGATGTGGAGTTCGGACCCAGACTTCCCATGGCTTCCTCGACCGCAATAAATCCTTCGGCCCTATCGTAAGCTTCCGCCAGGCTCTTCGGGGCATTGAACATCATGTCCTTTACCAGTTTTTGGGACTTCATTATGTCCAACCCTGTATTAAAGTAACCTAGTGCTTGAGGGTCGTTTAGGTCGGTCACCGCCCCGACCGCTTCTCGAAACCGTTTGACGTACTGACCCAAGGATTCACTAGAATGTTGCCTTACTTGCATTAGGGAAGCCGTAGGCTTTCCTCTCCTTTTGTTACTCCCGAATCGGCTATGGAATTGAGTACAAAGTTCCTTCCATGACGATATAGAGTTCGGGGCCAGGGACGTCATCCACTGACGTGCTTCTTTCCTTAAGGTGGAAATGAACATCTGGCATTTAGCCGCATCGGAGTAACCGTTGTACTTCATCAGACGGTCGTAAGCTTGGCTGTGATCATATGGTTCTCCTGATCCGTCGAAACTTTCCATATGGGGAGCCTTCTTCTTGGGGTCGGCCCGAGTTCGATCAATCTCTGGTGAAAATGGAGAGGTCGGGTTAAATGGAACGTCTTCCTGACGGGCCGCTGCGAGCTCCTCCTCAAGCTCCGCGATTCTTCGGGCCAATGCCTCAGGGTCCCTTTTCAGAACGGTTGGTTCATGTCGGGTCCGACCTGGGACTGGGGAGTTCCCCCTTCCGCCTCGTCCGATCCGGCCACCTCTATCTGACGAGCGGCTCCTCGGCCTGCTCCGACTTTGAACTGGAGAGGGCTCCCCCCTTCTCCGTTCGGATCTGTAACTTCTTTCGGGGGAGCGGCTCCTCGGCCTGCTCCGACTTTGAACTGGAGAGGGTTCCCTCATTCTCCGTTCGGATCTGTCACTTCTTTTTGGGGAGCGGCTCCTCGGCCTACTCCTTCCTTGGGATTGGTTATTAGGTCTGACAATTTCTCGTGTATTGCTCCGGACCTCGCTACTTTCCCTCCAAGAACTCTCCGAGCAATGTGTCCTGGACCGACATCCCAGTATTACCTCCCGACCGCTATGGTGGCTAGGGGAAGCTTCCCCTCTTTCCAAAAGAGCCAATTGTTTCTCCAACTCTCCTTGCTGAAGGCGTATAGCCTCTACGGTTTCTTTACGCCGCTGTTCCCTTCGAGCAACGAGTGAGTCTCTTTCGTCATGGTTCCAACCCCGTCTAGAGTTCGGGTCTTCGACCCGGCCGCGACGTTGCATCTTTCTCTGGGGGATCGGCAATGATTTTTTCTTGACCATTGGTGTCCGCGGGTTGGCTGGACCCACTGAATGACTTTGGGGGCCCAACCGATCCGACAGGCTTTTGGACATCCCTATCCTGTCCCTAACCGAACCCCTGGAGCAGGGAGGGTCAGGAGGGGTTGCTCCATGCGCCGAAGCCATTTTTGAGCTATCCATTACTGTTATGACTGGTCAAGAAATCTTTAAGTGATTGAAGGGTTACTGAGCACTAGGCCCTCCTTCTAGCGCCAATGTTAACGCCAATAATTTGTCCACGCGCCTCAATCACCAAGAGCGCGTCAATCCTGCACAGAAACGAAATCACCCTCAGAGTTCCGGGCGATTTTGCCGCCGGGGGATAGCTCCGGTGTGAGAATAAGTACAGGCTGGACAAGGTGTGTAACAATGGAGGTATATTGCTCTAGTACGGTAAAAATGTTGATTACCTCTTGAATGAAATGAACCTCGTATCTTATAGTAAAACACCTGCCACGCTTATCTCTCGAGACCCGGGACCCCTTCTTCGGTCTAATGTCATGGGCTTATACTGAACTTTATTAAAAGGAGATAGACGCCATATTTTCTCCGGACATACGCCTCGGGAACACCAGTCTGGCATTCCAATTGTCCCTGACAGTACTAAAAGTGACCCCCACGTGGGGGGGGGGGGGGGCGCCGACCCATCACCTCACCAGGGCCCACTACCCACTGCTTATTGGGCTTACTGATTTATTGTGATACTTGGGCTTTGTCAATTTATAATATTTGGGCTTTTATCAAACCTTGTCAAATCACCCCCCAACAGTTATGTTTGGATTGGAATAATGAAAGTAGGAATAGAATGATTCATTCTTATGGAATGAAAAAATTATGTTTGGTTGCGATTAGAATGAAAAAAATTGTGTTTAGTTCTTTGAAAGAAGAAGAGTATATGGAATAACTCATTCTAACTAGAATGGAATGAATCATTCTACTTTTCATTCTATTTATTCAATCCAAACATAGCGTAACTCTCAAGTTGTATTCAACTCAGCAATGCCAGCATCTTTGAATATTATGGATGTGATGTGAAAGCAATTCTTATGGCTGGTTAATTAACTAGTACTTCAGTTGGTTAATTCTTATGTCTGCTCGGCTATTAATTTGGGTGCCCGCAAAGTAGAATATGCATGTTATGGGTCTGCTGCCTGCTGTGTGCATGGGTCTTTTGTTTACTTTGGAATCTCTTTTTGCTTCTCATCACAACCATGCACAAACGATTTTCAAGGAGATTAATATTCCAATATACGGATTTTTTTTCCGAGGAAAACAATAATAAATTAATCAAATAGATACACCCAAAAAACTATAATTTAAAAAATTGATAATTATGCACAAATTTTTTTTTGGAGTTTCCACTATAATTATTGTGTTGTGTGATTATGTTCTAAATTCTCAATTTCTCTATATCGTGAGACGTTCTATTCCCAACAAGAAGACGACTTAAGATACTCCAAAGTCAGGCCAACGTAAGCTTATGGATGAATTTTACCCCAAAGACTTCACAGAGCATGAGAAAGAGGACTTAAGGATACAATTGCAACATTACGAGTTTGATGTACTCGAACATCAAGAATTTCAAAAGTTGTCCACTATTTCTGACGAAACTTTGATATGTTCTAAAAGATTTTTTTTGCCATATTTTGTTGTCTTTTGTCGAAGCAAATTCTGTTACTACAATATCTTTGTTTTAGTAAAAATATGTTTTGTAATGGTGGAATTTTACTTTTTATTGATGGATATTTATTATGCTGTTAAAATAATTCTTGGCCCCTCCAAGATTAAATTCTGGCTTCGTCCCTGCTGCTGCCAATGGTCGGTCCGACTCATTTGGTGATTCTTCTAGGTTTGGCTCCAATGGTCACAGTCGTCGATATAGTGATCCTGCCCAAAATGCTGATGTAGGCTCAGGCTCAAACTCTGGCGGCCGTCACACCTGTAACGAATGCAATTTTTGTGATTGAATAAAAATATTTATTGAGTTATATAAATATTTTTATTAATTTATTGAGTTAAATAAATAATTTATTAAGTTTTTGTGAAGTGGGTATATATTAAGTTTAATAATGTTAAATGTTATTTGAATGTGATTTGTTATGTTATTCTAATTTAATTTAATAATTAAATTAGATGATGAAAATGTTTGAATAAATGATTTATTTGAATAAGAGAATTTATTTGGTATTATTGTAATTTGTTAAATGAAATTATTATTTGAGTTGGTAAGGTTTAATTGAATTTATTTAATAATAAGTTCAATTAAATTAGAAGTGTGACATTTTAAATTATATGTTATAATAGTTTATCAAAATAAATGAGAAAGTGTTTAATTCAGTTTTACCAAACAAGGTCCTATGATCTTTGTTTGGAAATAATGGGTTATTTTTTTTGTGTTTTACCAAACAAGGCCTTAAGACCTTTAGTTAGAATAATAGATTATTTTATTTGTAATTGCCAAACATAGCCTTATGGCTTTTGAAATTTTAAACTGATGGATTAAATTTAGATTATACGTTATTATATTAATTATCAGTTTTTATTTTTATCAGTTTTATTTTTAAAGTGCGTCAGTTGTAAGAAAAGAAAAGAAAGAAAAGAAAGAACAGAGTTCAAAGAGAAAAGAGGATATACAGAGAAGAAGAGAGAGTTAGAGAGAAAATTGAGAATTGAGAGGTTTGTGAATTGAGAAAGAGAAGAAAGGGAAGTGCTAGTAAGGAATTATATACATAGCTTGAAGGTATAATTCTTATTAGTTTTGTTTTAATTATATTTTTATTATTTTACTTCTCTGTATGTGATTTTTATTTCACTGTATATGAATTTATATGCTAAATACATGAATTACTTGGTTATAATTGTTAGCAAGCATGTATTAGAGATTATGTGATGATTATAAACTAGTTTGAAGAATTAATTCATGAAAACATGCTTTAGAATTGAGTTCTTAGTTTTAAAGAGCTTTATTTCATGTATGACATATTTGTATGAAAATTTATGATTCAACATGGTTATTAATTGGTTAATTAATAATTGTTTATGATTGTATGATGAAAAACATGAATAATGCAAGAGGAATGGTTTTAATTGGTTGAAAAATGAATTTATAGAGTTTAATTTCATGAGAATGGTTAAAACTTGAATATTTGGTTTTAACAGTGAATTTTTGGTTTTAAACTAGTTGTTTATGTGTTAGAATGATTAAAATGTTTACAGAACATGTTAGGTAAATGTTTTATATCATATATGATGTCTGGGTATGTTTAATTTGTATTATGGATGGTAGAATTCGGAAAATTTGGCCAAATTTGGCCTAAGTTTTCACTGGTTCGCGAGCTGGGAAGATGACTGTCGGGTATCTCGCCCCGACGAGAAAATGTGAAGAAATCTTCGCCCCGGCGAAGTCTCGCCCCGACGAGAAATTTTGTTCTGTAAATCCCCGCCCCGGCGAGGTCTCGCCCCGGCGAGCGTTTTGTTCAGTAAATTCTTGCCCCGGCGAGAATCACTGCTGGATAAAAAAAAAATTATTATTATGTTTTCTTTTCTTGGTAGCTATGATGTATCATTGCATGCATAATTAAACTTATATTAATGTGATTAAAGTATTGTCAAGATGGTTGCTAAACTAGTACTTGTTGACTATGGTATGTTAAATGAGATGTTATAATATAAAGGATAAAAGCAAGCTTAAAGTGTATATTATTTTGTAACTAATTATGTTACCATTTTATAATTAAATGTATAGGTTGTTTAAGGATCGTGAGATATTTAATTTGTAATCAACGCTTGAGGCAAGTTCCTTATCTCAACTTATTACTTTTACGTTGAGCAAGTTTTCCTTCCTTAAGCTTGAGAATTATTTATAGCAAGTTGTTATTCTCTTTTAACTTGTTAATTTATTCAAGACAAGTTTATTTATATTGAGCAAGCTTATTGACCTTAGCTTATTGATATTCAAGCAAGGTTATTATCATGATTATATACTCAAGCTTTATTCCAATCATTGTTATTATTCAAACTTCGAGTATAGTTTCTATTGAACAAACTCTATTGAATTAGACTAGCAAACCCTTATTGATTCAGCTAGTCCTTAGTTGATGAGCGTTTCAAAGACTTAGAATGTTTTCTATACTTGTTCCAAGCCAATTTCCTTTTTGGTATGGATTCAGACGATAAACTGAGATGAACAACCCTAATATAGGGGATTACTTACGCGACATCGTTAAAATGTTTGTGCACAATACATTGTACAAAGGGCTGATCCCCCTGAGTACGAGATGTTGGTCCATAGTCTATATGACTGTTAAAGGTTACAGTAGAAATACTTGTCAACCTAGGACATAGTTCGAGGTCTTGTGACCCTCAGATATAATTTCTAAATCTTGAATTCTATATTTTTGGAATCAAGCATTCTAACGAGCTTTTAAACTTTAATCATTTATTGGCTGAGATTCAGAAAACTATTACTCCTCAGTTGAAATCATTTCATTTAGATATTATTGGTATTGTACTTGTGAGCAATTGTTTGCTCACTCTTGCACTAATCATTGCAGCTAAGGCTGAGAAGCCGGACAAGCCGTCCACGAGCAAAGGCAAGGGCAAGATGCATAAATAGCTAAAGACCTGTTATTTATTTGATGATCAATTGTATCAAGACTTATTTAAATTATGTTTTATTTCGCATTTGATGTATTAAGGTTAAGATAACCTGGGATTTGAATATTTAATAGTTTGGTGATGTAACCCATTTTGGAAAGATATTTATTTAAGTTTATTTAATTGTTATTTTATTGGACAGTTAGTTTTGAATGAATGAGATAGTGAACACCAAATCTGTGGGAATTAAGTACCGGGATTTGGGGGTGTCACAGCACCCCTAATCGATTGCCACCTGCACCACCGCCCTCATCTGGCTCTGGTTATAGATTTTAGATTAGACATACTACAAGATGAATCCGATTCGTGCATTCTTGCATGTTGGGTGTTTGGTCCTGCTCTTTATTTTGAGTTCCATTTGAACTCATATTATGTTTTAATAGGCACTGTAGAATTGCAACGCCTCCTTGTAGATAGACATTGAGAAATATGGTCTTTTTGACTTTGTGCTTGCAGTTGCTGGGTTGGAAGTGTGCTTTTCAATATGCCTATTGAATTTTTCCCTTTTTGGGGTTACCATCATTTCCAAATTTATTGGACTGCTACGAGTGTATTTTTAAAGGCACGCTATTATAAAATTTAATTATCCCCCTTTCATATTATTAGTGACCAACTTGCACGTTTGGCTTACGAATTTTGCTGATATATTTTGATTTAAAAGATGGAGATGGAGAGATAAGAAGGTGAATATAGAAAAGCAGGAACACAAGCTCTAGAAATGGCATAAAATATAAGGAAATAGGAATATATTGGTTTTGCAGAGAAATGGCTGAAGGTTAGGTGAGGGCAAAAAATCAAACATAGAAATATTAGGTATTAAGTGAGGGCAATTTTGGAATACAAATTTTGTATTATTATTAAGTGACTCAACCATAGTTAATCTATGGCCATGTGTGCGGAAATAACAAAATTTAGTGTGGATTTAACATTTTCCTAATTTTATTATGCTTAATGTAAAAATAACATGAAATTTAATTATTAACGGGGATTTAGGACATTTAATAATAAATGTATTTTAGTTGTTTAGTTATTTTATTGTTCCCAACTAATATTAGGGTTTCAAGTCTCTATAAATATTAATGTAATCCCTCACAAGATAATTACACTACCTAATATATTATTATTGAACGAAGATATGAGTTATTTTCCTCTCAAAACTGCGGATGACAAACCCTTGGAACAGTGGTGTGCGGAATATCACCCAAATAAAAGATTCATGGGTAGTGAAGTGCGGAGTCTCACCCAAATTAATTTTCGTCATTTCTTTCAATTATCTTTATTCAAAATCTTGTCCTACATCGTACATGTTATTCTTACTTGCAAGTTTGCACTGTGCGGTGCGCATTGCTAATTATTGAAAATAGTCCTCCAAGAATCATTTTCGCTGATGGTAAGTACAATTTTATAAACTATATCTTACTTGCCCTTTTCATTCTTCACCGATGCCGATCGAATGCAATTCCTCTAAGTTTTTTAGTGACTTCTCTCATCATCCCTTATGGGTAACCCATATTTTAATGAGGGAAAGTACATTTAGAAAATATTTATTGCATGACTCCCTCTTGTTTCATTCTTCAATATATGATGTCGAATCCAATTTCTCTAAGTTTTTAATGACTTCTCTCATTTTTCCTTATGTAACCATGCATGTTGCTGAGATTTTAAAAACCATATCTTGCACGAATTCCACCCAATTCATTTTTTTAATGGCAGCAAATGTGACAATTTGAGATTTCAAAATAAATAAATAAATAAATACGAATTTATTAAAAACAAAATTCTCACTACAAAAAAATGGGCCTTTAGCAACGATTTTTCGGGCAACGACTTTATAAGTCGTTGCTAAAAGTATATGTTTAGCAACGAAAATTTTCCTTCGTTGCAGTTTGTGTCGGGCTTTCACTTTTTACGATGAAATTCATTAGTCGTTGCAAACTTTCGTTGCTAATTCATTGGCGGGAAAAACTTTCGTTAGAAATTCGTTGCAAAATTTTTGACCACTTGATTTCCCGTCATCGTAGGCAACGAAAGTTTTTGTTGTTGCTAAAAATGTGGCTTTAGCAACGATTGTTCAGGCAACGACTTTATACGTCGTTGCTAAAAGTGTATGTTTAGCAACGAAACTTGTCCTTCGTTGTAGTTTGTGTCAGGCTTTCACCGTTTGCAACAAAATTCATAAGTCGTTGCAAAATTTGGAAACAAAATTCGTTAGAAATGCGTTGTAAAATTTCTAACCACTTGCTTTCTATTCATCGTGGGCAACGAAAGTCGTTTTGTTGCTATATTTCGTTGCCTAATATGGACCACATTCATTGGCAACGATTGTATTTGCGTTGCGTATTTTATACAACTTTTTGCAACGACTAGTAAATTTGTTACCCAAAATTAAGATAAACCGAATAAGGTTTTTTTGGTATTTTTTTCCCCAGAACACATTATTTTTGTTTTTTAATTTTTTAATTTATTTGGACGTAATTTTATACAGTCAAATGTTTTACTTCATCCGTCTCAAAATAAGCTAGAGTACTTTTAATATGTTATGTTAGAGTTATAATCTTGCACTGTTGTAACAATAAAATCTTGCTCAGAAGTATAATACCTTGCATAATATTTAATGAGTAAAATCGTGTTATATATATATACACACTTTTAAGCAACAGACAAACCATAGATAACCTTTACATGTCATAATTAAGAATTTGTATATATATATATATATATATATATATATATATATATATAACTTATATTAAATAAAGAATTTAATAAATTCCAAAACATGCATATTTCAATTTTTTTTATTTTACTAAAAAAAGAAACATGCACATATACATGATCATACTTCATACATATGACCTGTAAGCTCACCTTAAGTATTATGGGTCAACTAAAGTTTTAATCCATGAACAATGAGCATGGAATAAAATAGGAAAACAATAGCAAAACTCCTACTGCAACAATAGATGAACTAAATTTCAACTTTCATTCATATTTAACCAAAATAGGAAAATCAAAATCCAAATAATAGTTCAACAGTTTAATAAAATATCCAAATAAAAGTTCAACACTTTAACAAAATATCCAAATTTAACATAATCAGCTTTACCAAATAAAAGTTCAACAGTTAAACAAAATATCCAAATTTCAAGTTCTGTCCACAACAAAAGTTCAACAGTTTTTAATGTCCATAAATTATGATCAAGAGTTGTTTTCAGCTCTTTCTGCCCCTGTGCTAGTGCTGCCTTGAATCAAGCGCAAGAATTCTGGATTGTCGGACAACTTGTTCATTATATTTTCGAGATTGTCAATCCGTTTGTCTTGGGCCCGAATGGTAGATTGCAACTCTTCATTCTTGGAGCGAGTTGCTTCCAACTCCGCTGCCAATGCTTTTTCTTTGTTGGTTGATGTAGTCCTCTCTGCTCGAGGTCCAAAACCAAAACCAAGCAATCGTCCTGCCTTCTTGCCCAAGACTTTAGTCATAATCTCTCTTTTGTCATTCATGTCAACATTTCCAGATTCTGCTTCCATCTCAGAGATGCATTCAGTCTCAAGTGATTTCATTTCATTCTGTGAAATTATCAACAAATGTAAATAATTGAAATGTATAGTCTGTAACTTTAGTTAAAAGATTACAATGTAAATCAAGACTAATGCCTAAATCATATGTTTGACTACCTCTATTATCAAAAAAAAGGTAAAGTTTGTATAACTTACATATGCAGATTCATTTTCAGGTTGTACCCACTCTTTTGTTTTCTTCTTTTGATGTGTGCTTTTGTAACCTTCAATTGGATCTCCCTGAAAAACAAATTAGAATATCAAGTCAGCCATAGTTCAGTGCGTTAGGTATTAGTAAATACCAAGTGGTTTGTCAGGTGTGCTTTAAGTCTACTATAAGATATGTATTTGATAGACGGTAGGCATGGTACAACCAAAAGAGTAGATATACAGACGAAGTAAATATCACAGTTGGGGTTCCTCCAACAAATTAAACTCCAACTATCCTGCAATGAGCTAAAGGTCCTCAGATTATATTGATTCAAATGAATCTCAAAGTCTTAAAGACTGTCACCAAGTATTGTTTTCATAGTAAATTATTGATATACAACACATTACATTTCAACAAAACATTTCAGAGCAAATTCAAATTTGTGCTCACATTAGCATAACAATAACACATCTCAACTTTATCACTTCTCTTATTTAACAAGGATGCAAACCAACTCAATACATAATTACATATTGTCTGAAAAATATGTTACATTCTAAATAAGGATTTCTAGTACTAGCAAGTTCAAAATAGGAACATGGATTATTGTAGCAATCTAAATTTCAAAAGAGATTTTACAGGCTTTTACATATTGTACTGCAAATTTCCCAACTGTTCACAATATGCATCAAAGCTTTTTTAAAAGAATTAGAAGTACACAAACTAAAATCCATATATTTACCAATTCAGTATATCCATCCACTGCAACTTATTAAAGATTTGTTAATGTTCAAGAGGACTATTTGATTAGATAAAACAAAAATATGCAACCAATTTCCAAACCAGATAACAAATAATGGATAACTTCATATCAAAAAATCATATGGCTCAACTTCTTCAATAAAAGATCTTCACAACCCATTTTCAAATTTCAATACAATTTTCTTTTGATTTCTTCAAATCTCCAGGAAAATAGAAAGACATCTCACCCATTCTACACTACACATTAAAAACTGAGATATACTAAATTTTCAACTGCTACATTTCGTTAAATTTATAAAACTTCAATTTGAATCTTGCTATTGAAACTAAGTTGAATTGTGAAAGCTTCAAGCTCCTTCATAGAGCACAATATTACTATGGTGGGTTAGAAGTTTCAATGCAAAGGATAAAAATTGGGGGATGGGCTCAGTCCATTTACATAAGCTGAATATATAAGTGTTATGATACACTCTTCAATGCATAAAATAGTCTAATTGATTGTTATTGTTTTGGTTAATTTCCTCAAATAATAACCACTATTAGTTGATTGATAGCCCACTAAGCTTGGAATAATCAAGCCAAACTAGGGTGGGGGCTTACAAGTTGGTATCAAGGCCAAGCTTCATCCCCATTGCTTTGTTTCTGCTTGCTACTGATAACACCCAAATGCCTCTCCAAATCCAATTCATTCTCTTCTAACCACCATTAACCTACTGCACCTTATTCTACTATCAGAATCGAGTGCAACCAACTAGAAATCAGCAGAAAACAACAACAAAAATCATGGTCAAATCACAGCAACCAGCACCGTTCGTGATGCTATGTTCTACATACGTACTGCAACTTGAAGTTTCAGCCAATACACTTTGTTTATTGGGGGTAATTTCATCGTCTTTAACTCGCTCTATTCCAATACACTGTCCTCAGCTTCAATGTGAGATTCATATCATGTTCATGATGATTAGAATTCAAAATTTTGAAAATTATCCTCAGTTGGAAATTTAACAAGATATTTTCAAGTTAATTCCCCAATTTTGAAAAGTTAGCCTTTTCTATTCTCTAACTAGATCATAAATGATTTCATGAAGAAAAAATTCAACAAAAAAAAGTGAAAACATATACGATGTATTAGTAAGTATCAAGGTGTAATAACCATCTACGTCAAAGAAAGAAAAAAAAAATAGTATAATTATAAGTATGTTCTTCGTTTATTAAGTTCTATAATAAGGCAGAGGTACAGGGTCTACGAATTCCATGAAGAGATGCTAATTAGTTACTTAAGTTGTATAAAACTGAAGCTAAACGGAGCATAAAGATCATTAATACACAACTCGTTTTGCTTTATATTATAATTATGTAGCATATGAAAGTCAAACATTCATCAATAAACCTATAATAGGTAAACTATCTTGTGCTATTTTATTCGAATTCATAAAGATGATGCAAACCCACAATCAATAACTTTCTACCCGTCATGGATTCTATAATTATTAAACTACAACAATTATAGCCCAAGAGTAAAAAAAATGGTTTTGGATTTCTTTTGATACATATAACAATGCCTAGGAAAACAATGTTCCTTAAGCACAGTAAGATTTCAAAAATCCTTTTAATTGTATATGCTAATGAAAATGCTCAGCAAAAATCAGATTTAGATTACTCAATTCTATAATTGGAATTGTTAGTAAACTCTGGTACGCCTCCTTGTAAACTCATATTCTAAATTTTTCCTAGTCATGGAACTCTTCATCATCCAATCTTAATGACATATTTATTCCTGAAGCAAATATGCAAAAATTTCCCTCAAAAATTGGTATCATTCCCAAGTGTACTAAATTACCCAACTAATCCTAAAAGAGGTTCAAGCATAATTAAAATGTTTAGATTCCTTTTCTTCTCATCAATTTAATTTACAACCAAACGAATTATCATATGCAAAAAGATAATAAAAAAAATAATAAAAGAAAATTAAATGTTTCAAGACCAATTACTTACGAAATTACAACTTCGTAAGTGATTCAAAAAGTATATGAATAACGTCAATATCTCTCTTATATGTGTCTGTATATATGTATATAAATCATTTCATCAAGCAATGGAAGTACTTATAGGTGTTTAAGCTATATTATTACGGACAGACAAAGTTGTTGGAACAAATACCTGTGAACAAATTGACGGATTGACGGGTCTTTTGGGCCTTTGCATCTAGGGTTTCTGCAATTGAGATACAAAGAACAAATTTCTTGGCGTGGATATGAAGGGGGGATTTTGAGATTAATGTGAATCCCTTTAGCTATAGGAAGCATTCTTCACAAAATCAATTTGGCCAAAGGTGGAGAGAAGAAACCAAAATTGGGCTCTGTTTCACGTTTAACTCATTTTCCAGACCAAGTACATGACTCCTAAATTAGGGACTCTGTTCCAAAAAAAAGAAGTTTGATTTTAACTTATAAAAACAACTAATATTGTAATCTTTTTAAAAAGTAATATTGTAAATAAAACTATTATTTCAAAAATTTAAATAGATTTAAATTTAAATATTAGGATGTCATAAATTAGATAACAACAAATTGAAATATAACTCTTTTGTAGAACAGAAAAGTAATAATTTAACACATTTATGATTTGTTTCACAAAAAAAAGTCTTAATTATTATAATTTTTTATTGTCAATTTATAATATTTTAAATTTTGAATTATTATAATTTAATATTTTAATTATAAAATATTTAATATTATAAATTATTTAAAACTTATTATTAAATAATAAGAATAAACTTTCATTTTAAAAAATTAATTATATTACAATTTGAGTGGCAGGATACTATAAATTAACTAAGAATAAACTCAAACTTAATACTTTTTGTAGGATAGATGAGTAATTTTTTAGCATTTGTTTCATATAAGAGCCTTATCTTTTTTTCATTTTTTTTTCATGGTCAATGTATGAAATTTTAAAGTTTAAATTATTGTAAATGTATTTACTTTGATTAAAAAAATAATCGATATTGTAAGTTACTTAAAAAGTATTATTAAAAATAAATTTATTATTGTAAAAAATTAAATATATTTATATTACAATTTATATTCACTATAATTAATTCTAAAAAAATTATTTAGAACAACACAGTGACTAATTTTCTCTCTCCTAAAAAATCTCTAAACAATAATATATATTGAATAATAATTTATTTATTAATAGTTTTTTTTTCTTCGCAAATTTTCATCATAAATTGGCGTCTAATATTCTTCTACTACCTCAATTTTGTGAAAGAAAAAATATAAATTATGAAGGATGTTTCTTCTAATAACTATATTGTCACTACATTTTTTTCCCTTCATTGTTCCTTTGTTAGAAAACTCCTCGTATGAAAGAATGAATTCCTTTACAAAATTTCCTTCACTACATCCATAATTTCTTATAGTAGAGGGACTATAATTAATAATATTCACATTCTTAGTTTATGTCGTTTTATACTAACATAAAAAGAAATGTAAACATACACTTTAAATGTGAAACGATGAGCTTACAAATTACTACATAAATTACCAAATTGTTTAAAATTTTCACCTCAAATTCAACCTTCGATAGAAATTGACCGAAATTTCCCATTTGACTACTAGTATTTTATATAATTTGAGCGTAGTCAGTTACAATTTGACTTTATTAAAAGAAATACTGATTAATATTGTGTGTGTGTGTGTGTGTGTATATATGTGTGTGTGTATATATCAAAATATAATTTATATATTAGCCAAGCGTGAATGTGATCTCAGTTAATATATCTTCCTCCAATTATATTTTTATTGATACGTATTTTGCTCATTTTATATATGAATGCTTGGCGGATGATGACTTTATAAATGTAAATATATGTCCTCTGATGGGATCATTGAGTATTTTATAAAAAGGATATTAATTAGTTGTTTTTTTAAGAAAGTCAAATCGTATAAAAAATAGAATAAAATTTTTCACCACAAGCAACTTAATAATAAACCGTTATAATTATCTCTTACCCAAAAAAAAAAAATCTCACAAATAAAACTCTTAAACACAAAAAGAATTGATCTATTATCTCATAAAAAAAATAATATTCTATACAAAAGTGATTAAAATATTACTAATAAAAAAACTAAGCTAGTTTTAATATTTCCCAAATTTTTTACCTCCATCTCTTTATTTCATTGCCGCTATGTACACCCTGAAATAAATCTCCTCTTATCTCCTTTACTCTGGTCTCACCTTCTTCGCCTTTCATCCTCTTCTCCTAAATTTAGGGTTTTTCACTTACTGATAAAGTAAAGAGGATGTTAGAAAGAGGCTTCCAGTCGGAGTGTCGTCGTCTCCGGCGAGGTCGACTCCGCGGAGGTTCTTCAAGCACCCATTCCCTCAGCCGCCTCCTGCCAAGCACATCAAAGCTTCGCTAGCCAAGCAATTCGGGCATGCGAAGCCCCGGGAAGGCCCGATTCCCGAAGATGGAGCCACGGAGCCTGATCAGTTACTCGATAAAAACTTCGGCTACAATAAGAATTTCGGAGCTACGTATGAATTGTGGAAGGCGATTGGGCGAGGACATTTTGGTCATACCTGCCAAGCTAAGGGTAGAAAAGGCGAGCTCAAGGATTATCCTGTTGCTGCAAAAATCATTTCCAAATCTAAGGTTCCTTCTTTCATCTTTGTATTCATCCCTGAATTGTTCATACTCAAGTTCTATTTTTGCTCACTCGTTGACTTAATTTCCCATTGCCAAATATCAAATTTATTTAGTAAATGAACTTAAATACAAAATTAGGTTGGCTTACTTGGTTTTCTGATTGAAAGATCCAACTTTTAGAGGCTAATTGATTATATAGGATTGAACTTTTAATTCTAGAGTGTGTTCCCTAAGCTGGCCAATGCAAGCAATTGGAAAAAAATTACATGAATTTTATATGTGAAATTGAAAAAGAGTTTCCTGTGTACTGTCAGTATTAAGATAGATAAGATAATATTATATGTTCTTATATTCAAGTAACTGGCATTAGTGATGAATTTCCTGATTTGTTTCCTTATCCTCATTTTGTATTTAAAAAGTACTCTCTATGAAGATTATTTTTACAAATAGATTTTAGGAAGAACGTTGTTATTGACTCGTGGTTGGCCTAGTTAGAAACTTACCCTGTAAATTTTAACCTTGGCTTAATCAGCAAAGTTTGTCTAAGAAACAAATATCATAGCTTAATGAGTAAAACCTTGAGCAGAGCCCATTCAAGGTCCCTCTTCAACTAATTTTGTTAGAATCTATTTTAGTGGATGTTTTGATATAATAATAATTAGTGTGCAGAATCTTTCAGTAAGCATATAGAAAGTTTGTGAATTTCAGATAACCTATTGCAGTTTTAAGTTATGCTGTTTATGGGCATTTTTCTAATAATTATGGTATGTTGTGTTTGGTCTATTTCAGTTCCATGTTAAGAAAATTATGGCAAAACTATAAAGTACTTGAGAATCCCATGACCTCAACTGTTCCTCTCATTTGAAATTTTGGTTACATAATGAAAAGGGAATGAGGAATTGCAAATGATCCCAAGGAATTCTCTTTGCAGTGAATGGGATCCATAAAATCAAATGAGTTATCAAAATTCATCATCATAATATGATTAATGATTTTTGAGGTTACTACCCAAATCGCAAATCTAATCTGTGTATCTGTATGAGTTCAACCTTTGAGGATGCTTTCAAGGAAATCGTGACAAATCTTCCCAAGCCCGGTGGTGGCGAGTTTGGAAAGTTTTATAGTCTCCCTGCTCTGAATGATCCGAGGATAGGTAATTTTCTTAAACTCAAGCAAGAAATTTACATATAAATGCCGATTTTTCTATGAACTTAATCACCATTTGTTAATTTGGGTTTTTATGGATGCATAACAGAAAAGTTGCCATGCTCTATTAGAATCCTTCTTGAATCAGCAATTTGCAATGGTGACAATTTTCAAGTAAAAGAAAGATGTTGAGAAAATTATTGACTGGGAAAATACATCCCTCAAGTTAGTTGAGATTTTCATTCAAGCCTGCCCGTGTTCTCTTGCAAGTAAGTAATTGTCATTAGTCTATTAAAGTTTTAATTAAAAAGTAATAACCACTGAGCACATGGTATCTAATTTTTTTGCTTTGGTGTTTGGATTTTATCTTTTGACCTTAATATGCTTGAGGAGAGATTTTGCTCAAAAAGGATAGTATTCTGGTACATGAAATTAACCCTGTATTGAAAAATGATAACTTTGCCCTCAAATGTGTTTTGTTCTGTTAATAAGTATAATTTAATTTCTCATTACTCCATAATAGATACTTTCTCTTTTTAATAATATATCAAGTATTTATTTTAGTGCGCACACACAAACACACACACATATATATAAATAAGATTAAGCTACAAGTAATTGTTTTAGGATGTCATTCCACCTCCAAAAGCAACATTATTCCTAATCTGTTGACTTTTGAGCATTAATTGGTGCTAGTTTTCCATGATAAGCTACGCTAACCTCCCCAAAAATTATAACACAAGGAAGCAACCAAAACAACCCCAAGTAAGGCAAAAGACAACAGCAATAACACGCCTAGCAGCAGAAGCCAACTGCATAGCAGCACAACAGAAATAGCAGCAGCAGCACAGACAACACCAACAGCAAAACAACAGCACCCCAGCAGCAACAATGGCCCAGAACAAGCACATGCCTAATGATGGAACAGATCCCAACAGCAGCAAAACATAGGCAACAAAGCCCAACAGCAACAACAACGGTAGCAGTTGCAGCACAACCAAAACAACAACAGCAAAAACTAGCAGTGAGCAACATAGCAGAACAACGCCGAGGCAGTCAACCATGGCACCAGCAGCACAACAGTTTTAGCACAAACCAGAAGATCCCGCCCAAACAGCAGCCCAACCAACAGTGCTACCAAGACCACAACAGCAAAAACAGCAGCAGCAGTGCCATGCCCAGAAGCAGCAAAGACAGCAACAACGAATAGCAGCACAACAAGATTTAGGAGCACCCCAGCCTAAAGCCATCAGCAGCCCAAAACATTTAGGTTTTTGTATATGTCCCTAATATTTAGCATTGATAGAAAAACATTTTGGTTTTTATTATCACCAATAATTAGTTTGACTGGTCTCTGCTTTAAAGGTGCATGATTTCAATCACAATTGTTATTTTGTTCATTTTTTTCTATATTAATAGTTTTCTTACTAACATATATTCAACTACCTGGGTGCAGGTTCATGTATATCTTGTCATTAATCATTCAGTTCAGGTTGATGTTATAAGGTCAGAAAATGTTGTGCAAACAAATATGGAGCTGGAATTTCAGAGAAACAATGAGATTTGCTTTTTTGAAGTGGGGATCAAATGTATTCCACAACATGCTGCTTGTTCCTCTGGGTTCTGGTATTGTGCATCAGGTACTAGAGTCTAAGAACAAAATTGATTAATTACTTGCAAAGATCCACCATATTGAATTGCATCTGTTTTGAGACGGTATAAATATTATATATTACTTATCATTCACGTTTTGATATTTCTTTTATTTATTTAATGAAGCAATCTTTTGCTCAATTGCATAGTCTTCAGTTATAATTTTTGAATGGGCTTAAGGATAACAAATATTTGTAGGGATATGGTACACAGTTTATGTAATGCATTGATATTTATTTTTTCTTGAAGCAGACAACTTGCTTGGCTTTTGTTTAAAAAGGTTTTCAAAGCTAAAGATCATTTATAATAATTATAATTTATATTCTTGTTGCATTGTTGTACCTACTAGACTTCAGGTTTGGGAAGAAATTGCCCGGGAAAGAGCATTTACTATATGTGGGATGACAAACTTTTTAGCTCCAGAAATAGTCTAAGGGAAAGGCATAGTCATCATTATCTATCATGGTAGATTTTAAACCATCTTAATTCTTACAGCACGGACAACTTCTTGTTGACATCAATATCAAAGTTGATGTTACAGTCAAAATATGTTGTCTTTAATAATTTAAGACTTGAGATTTAACCCATTTTTCAATATTTTCCTTAATTGACTGAAGAATAATAAGACCATGAGGAAGTTCTAGGAATGGTGATACTGCAATTCTAATGGTACGCCATTGTATTGGAGTTTTTAAAAGTTTAACACGAAATTATATCAATTTAGTACTTGAAAATTCTAAATCTTTGTGTATCTAATTATAGCTCTGAAAATTATGAGTTAATGGCCATTTCATATCTACTCTTGGATCACTTGCAATAAAATAATTATGCCCTCAATTAGGCAGGAGTTTCTTACTTAGTCTCTAGGCTTCAATGGCATTTGCGTATGTATCATGAGGCTGATTAATAGATAGTCATATTTTGTTTGATGGCGAATCTGATAAATTCATTTAAAACAATTCTTTCGAGAATGAGTCCAACGCTTCTTCTTCATCAAGACAGGGTAAAACAGAGGATTTGCTTGCTTCATGGATTGATGACAAAGAGAGACGATGTTGTGATTGGGAGAGAATAGTCTGTAATGCCACCGCAGGCCTATATGAATATGATTATAACCTTCAATTGAGGGGATTTTGTGCGTGCATAATGCAATCAGTATGTCATAGATAGCTACAATTAAATTACTCCTAAATGAACTTTTCATTTTCCTTGCTTTAAGGGATGAATTGAATAGATATGAATTCATTGTTTCCTTTCATATTATTGTAGCTGTCTGTTTGATTATGTGTGTTGCTTTGGCAGATAAGTCAAGTCAAGACAGTCGTGATGCGTTTATAACTAGCCGTTGATTATGTGTGTTGCTTTAGCATATTAGTCAAGTCAAGACATCAAGATAAGAACATAGGTCTGTCTAACCAGTCAGTCCTTTTGCTTTATTCTTTTTAATTGTCCTTTCACTTTGGTTCTTATTTGTAGATTCTTAACCCAAACTCAGATGCAATGTCCAAAGGAAGAGAGCCATGACGAAGATAGCCCGAACAGGAAATTTTTATAGTCTTACCTTGAGAAAATAACTTCGGTGTACCATTTCAGATTCGTTATAATTGCCTCATCTGTTTTTGTTCTTTTTTGTCCTCATAACTCTAAGATTCTTTATCTAATTCCTACAGTTGGTTAAATTTTTTTGAACAAACATTACTGGATCAAATATATCTTAAAACTTTAGAATTTGTAGGACCTTCCTCATATAAATCAATCATGCATTTCAGACAAACTTTAGAATTTGCCTATTTGTCTTTTTCTGCTTATGAGCAATACGGTGTACATTAGTACCACGTAGCAACTCTATTGTCTTTGATTTTGGCATTAAGTGCCTCTGGTGACCTATTTGCTTCATTTTCCTGACTTGCTATTATTTTTAAATATGTATAGGAAGACTGCTTCTACGACCTGCCTTACAATACCGGGTATCAAATTTTCGTGCTACGTTTACGGAAGACAAGGGACGAAATTATGAACTGTACTCTCTCTCTATATGTAGATATATACTTTGATTGAAGAACTGTGGTAGCTTTAGATGGTTAATTGTAAAGATAATGAATGATTATGTAGTGGCTGATTTTATTAAGTTAATAATATTTTAGTTTTTTGTATTTTTGCCATTATTTGCAATGGGGATAGTGAGCCAGCCAGGTACACAAAAAGAATGTCAAATTTTGATTTGGCAACAATATAATTCGTTACCAAAGCATTGAACATGTTTTAATATAGCAACAATTTTTTATACATTTAGCAACAAATTTTCGTTACTAATGGCATTAAAAATATAATATTTGGCAACGAAAAATTAACCTAATAACAACAGAGAGGATATTGTTGCTAATACAAAAATAAAAGGTAACATTTTTTATCGTTGCAAATCATATCAACTTTCGTTGCACATATAAAGAAACGACAACATATAATGTTGTTGCTAATCGACGACTTTCGTTGCTTTTGAAAAATAACCAGCAACAAACATTTTCGTTGCCGATTCAACATAATGTCGTTAAATAATATAATTAGCAACGAAAATCGTTGCTAAAAAGTTTACATTCCGCAACGAAAGGAAGCTTAGGAAACAATTTTCATAATTTACTGCAACGAAACATGTCGTTGCAAAATGATGTCAATTGCAACGAAAATGCAAGGCGTTGCAAAAAAAAAAAGAGTTCATTTCGTTGCCAATTAGCAGGCTTTTGCAACGAAATGGGGTTTTGAGCAACGAAATTTTAATTATTTTGCAACAATACAGTTTGTTGCTAAAGAATCGATGTCTCTGTACGAAAGCCAAATTTCGTTGCAAAATGTTTTATTTTTGGCAACGAACAAAATACGTTCGCTGCGGAACAATTAGCAACGCTCATTGCGCAACGACAGACGCAACGACAGTAAAGTCGTTGCCAAAACCCTTTTGCAACGAAATTTGACACCTTTAGCAACGAAAATCGGTTGTTGCTGAAGCCCCATTTTTTTGTAGTGTCTTATTATATATATATTGACTGCATACATGATGATGTTCGATACTATATGTAATAATTGGTAAAGTGATATATATATATATATATATATATATATATATATAATATTTATCGTATGTAAAGTTTTGAGAGACAATTTATAAAAAGGAAAAGAAATGACTAAATTTGATTATACAAAAATACTTGTATACATTAAATTAGTAAATTAAAATAATTTATTATATTGAGATTCCCATTTTTACTTTGATGAATAATGTATTAATAATACATTATTATGTGTTTGCGAGGTGGTAAATATATTATTATATATTTGCCGTAGTTCAATAAAAATTATTAAAAACAATTTATAGAAAGGAAGAAAATAATTAATTTATTTTAATGGAGTTATTACATTAAATACATTATTATTTAAATGTATAATTTTTCATTTTATGGAAAAAGAGTATGGATCATAATATATTATAGTAAAAGGTATTACGCGTAAAATAGGTATATATATGATGAAAATTATTTATGATATTAAATTATTTTGATTGCATTAAATATGTTATTTTATTTCCATTTTTATGGGTGGGATTACGTAATATTAATACATTATTAGAATAATGTATTATGTATATGTAAAATGTACTGATAGTATATTAATAGGTATAAACTATGTATTGTATATTAAGTATATAATACATGTACTATATATTATAAGTATGTATCTTGTATATGTAGCCTCCAAGGAAATAACCCAACAAAGCTTTTATGCGTATCCTGCAAGAATGGAAGAGTGGGGAGCAAGCATTATCTCTGTAGAGTAAGAATTATTCGTGAAGGCCAAGGATATTCAGTAGAGCAAGGAAGAGTGTTGAGAAATCAGGCCTTCACAAATACACTAAGATAAATACAAGCACACTACTGTATGAAATATAAAATAATAACACAAGAATTTTACGTGGAAACCCAACTGGGAAAAAACCACGGGGAGAGATCTCAGAAATCCACTATGAAAATAAAATGGAGAATACAAACTCATTAACTGAGAAATAAACTAACTGTTTATTTTCTCTCTACCTCACTATCTCTCTCTAATGCTCTTCTTGAGCTTTCTCTCTCTAAAGCTTAGCAACTAATGGTGTGTATTGTTACTCAATTGAGCAATCAATTTATAGGCAATGCAAGGCACACTAACTTTGACAAACATGAACAAAGGTGGGCTGATAGTGGGTTGGTGAGACTAAAAAATATTAGCCAATAATGGCCAATGTGCAACAATCTCCACCTTGGCTTATATTCTTCAAATACTCCATACTATGAACTTCTTCATGTCTATAAATGTATCCCTCTCTTTGGATACTCCACCACGAACTTAACATTCGACGAAGTGAATTAAGTCCAAGCAATGCTTGAACTTTTCTGATGTCACCGACTTTGTAAGCATATCTGCGGCATTCTCCTTTGTGTGAACTTTACGAACTGCAATGTCACCACTGTTCAGCCATTCACGAATCTTGTGATACCGAACATCTATATGTTTGGTCCTGGCATGGAACACCTGGTTCTTCGCTAAATGAATAGCACTTTGACTATCACACTGTATCTGGATACTGCCCTGCTTGAAACCTAGTTCTTGAACTAGTCCCTTTAGCCACAAAGCCTCTTTACTTGCCTCTGTCAACGCCATATACTCAGCCTCTGTTGTTGATAATGCTGTCGTAGACTGTAACACTGACCTCCAACATATACATCCTCCACAAAAGGTGTATACTAACCCTGTCGTAGATCTTCTTGAATCTAGGTCTCCAGCATAATCTGAATCAACAAACCCTGTAACCTCACTCTTTGCGGTATCACGATCAAACATAAGACCGTAATTGGTTGTACCTGCAAGATAACGGAAAATCCATTTGACAGCATTCCAATGCTCTTTTCCTGGATTTGTCATATACCTGCTAACCACACTGACTGCATGTGAGATATCTGGCCTTGTACATACCATGGCGTACATGAGACAACCCACCGCATTTGCATACGGTACTTTGGACATATACTCCACCTCATCCTCTGTCTGTGGGCTTAATTGTGAAGATAACCTGAAATGTGCTGCCAACGGAGTGCTAACTGGTTTAGCATTATGCATGTTAAACCTCTCCAAGACCTTCTGCACATATCCTTTCTGAGTTAACCACAGTTTTCCTGCCTGACGATCCCTGTGAATTTCCATACCTAGGATCTTCTTTGCTGATCCAAGATCTTTCATGTCAAATTCACTACTTAACAATTTCTTCAACTGAAGAACATCTGACATCCTTTTTGCTGCTATCAACATGTCATCAACATATAGCGTCAGCAATACTAGAGAGCCATCATCAAGCGATCTGAAATACACACATGGATCATACTCCGAACGAGAGTAACCATGAGCTACCATGAAGCTGTCAAACCGCATGTACCACTGTCTCGGGGACTGCTTCAAACCATAGAGAGACTTTTTCAAGCTACAAACTAAGCTCTCTTTTCCTGGTTCAATAAACCCCTCTGGTTGCTTCATGTAGATCTTTTCTTCTAAATCACCATGAAGGAAAGCTGTTTTCACATCAAGCTGCTCTAACTCCATATCCTGTGATGCTACAATAGATAAGATCAACCGAATCGATGTGTGTTTCACAACTGGTGAGAAGATCTCATTGTAGTCGATTCCCTCTCTCTGAGAGAATCCCTTTGCCACCAACCTGGCCTTGAATCTTTCACCTTCTTTATCAGACTGAGCTTCCTTTTTCCTGAACACCCACTTGCATCCTATAGCCTTTGATCCTTTTGGAAGTTGAACTAACTCCCAAGTCTGGTTCTTCTGTAAAGACTCCATCTCTTCTGCCATTGCTATCGCCCATTTATCATTTTCCTCGGACTGAATAGCATCCTGATAGCTAGTTGGATCTCCACTACCAGCAATTAAGGCAAAGGCAACCATGTCTTCAAACCCATATCTCTGCACTGGTTTGCTGACTCGCCTTTCCCGATCTCTAACAAGATTATAGGACCTCTCTTGGGGATCTAAGAGATGATTATCTTCAATCTCTTCAGATTCTTTTGTCTTTTCGGGAAGCTCCACCTCAACTGGGTGTGTCTGTAACTCACTTGCTGCAGATTCTTCATTCTCTGATTTGTTCAACATGTGTTTTTCATTGAACACCACATCTCTGCTGACAACCTTCTTCTTGGAAACTGGATCCCATAACCGGTATCCCTTGACTCCATCTTCATATCCAAGGAAAATACACTCCTTTGACCTTGGATCAAGTTTGGACTGTCGCTCTTCGACCGGTAGATGAACATAAGCTGGACAACCAAAAATTTTCATCACAGAAAAATCAACTGGTTTCCCTCTCCATACCTCCTCGGGGATTTTGTGATCAATTCCAGCTGAAGGAGATCGATTTATCAGATAACAGGCTGTGTTGAGTGCCTCAGCCCAGAAACTCTTGGGCAAACCCGCATTCAACCTCATACATCTGGCGCGTTCCAACAGAGTTCTGTTCATCCTCTCTGCAACCCCATTTTGCTCTGGAGTTCTTTTAACTGAGAAGTGTCTGGTGATACCTTCATCCTGGCAGAACTGTAGAAATGACTTGTCCCTGTATTCCGTGCCATTATCTGATCTGAAATACTTCAACTTCTTTCCGGTCTGGTTTTCTACTTTAGCTTTCCACTGCTTAAATATTTTGAAAACCTCATATTTCTGCTTAATAAAATAAACCCACACCTTTCTGGAGTAGTCATCTATAAAGCTGACAAAATAATGGGCTCCACCTATTGAAGTATGCTTGATCGGCCCCCACACATCTGAATGTACATAATCAAGTACATTCTTACTGGTGTGTGCTCCTGCTTTGAAGCTTACCCTCCGTTGTTTGCCGTACACGCAAAACTTGCAAAATTCCAAACTGCACGTTTTGACACCTTTCAGCAACTGCCTTTTGTGAAGTTCTTTCATTCCACCTTCACTCAAATGACCAAGTCGCATATGCCATAATTCTGTGCTATCATTGCTAGAATTATCCTGCACAGAAATTGCTGCTCCACCAGTAACTGTGTCCCCTATCAACCTGTAGAGGGTGCCCTTCTTTTGGCCCTTCATAATTACCATCGAACCCTTGGTAATTTTGATGACACCATCTCTGACTGAGATACTACAACCCATAGAGTCAAGTACTCCAACCGATAGTAAATTCTTCTTCAATTCTGGAATATACCTTACATCGCCCAATGTTCTGACAACCCCGTCAAACATTTTAACTTTGATGGTGCCTATTCCAGTAATTTTGCAGACTGCATTGTTACCCAATAAAACTGTACCACCATTGCAAGATGTAAAAGTATGAAACCAATCCCTGTGAGGGGACATATGAAAAGAACAACCGGAATCCATGTACCAATCTACAAGGTTGCTACTGTCTCTAACAGATAAGAGATCACCTTGTGAAGCTTCATTTTCTGTCACGGTGTACAACTCTCCATCGCTGCACACATCCGCTTGCTCAACAACATTAGCAGAATTTTCAATCTGCTTACCTTTCTTCTTGTTTTCTTTCTTCGACAATGGACACTGATTTTTATAGTGGCCTTTCTCGTGGCAATGATAACACTCAACTTGAGATTTATCCTTCTTGCCTGGTCTCGACTGAGACCTTCCTCGTTCCTTGCCGGAATTTTTCCGATTAGGACCCCTGCCACGCCCATCTGAAAATACAAGAAGACTATCTCCTTGATCTCTGGAAGTAGTGCCCCTGAACTTATCTTGGTCCAAGACTGCTGACATCACATCGTCAACTGCAAGCTTTTCCTTCCCTATAAGGAGAGTAGTCTGGAGAGTTGAGTATGAGTCTGGTAAAGAGACAAGAAGCAATAAGGCTTTATCTTCTTCGTCCAGCTTTACATCGATACTGGTAAGTTGGGTCACCAATCTATTAAACTCATTAATATGATTGGTCAAATCTGACCCTTCGTCCATCCGAAGCCGGTACAATTCCTTCTTCAAATATAATCGATTTGACAGAGACTTCGACTTGTAAACTTTCTCAAGTTTCTCCCACAAGTCCTTCGGAGAGGTGTCTGTCAAAACCTGATATTTGATCTGTGGTGCCAAACTCAATCTGATTGTTGCCACAGCCTTTGCTTCAAGTTCCGTCCATTTTTCATCTGTCATATCCGCTGGTTTCTTCTCTTTCCCTTCTAGTGCAATTGTCAATCCCTGTTGAGCCAATACATCTCTGACTGTACACTGCCAAATACTGAAATTTGACTTTCCGTCAAATGGTTTAACTTCGTACCTCATACTCATGCTTATCATCTTCGTATTTGTGACCTGCGAGATTTCTCTAAACGGATCGTACCAGTTGGCCAGGTAAGTGTAAGTCCGGCGGGAGTCTCTCCGTGCTTTTGCAACGGTGACTAATTAAGTAACCACCTTTCTTAAAGGCACTGCCTTTGGAACCACTTTCCTAGACACCAACGGTGTGAACCAAAAGCTCTTGATACCACTTGTTGAGAAATCAGGCCTTCACAAATACACTAAGATAAATACAAGCACACTACTGTATGAAATATAAAATAATAACACAAGAATTTTACGTGGAAACCCAACTGGGAAAAAACCACGGGGAGAGATCTCAGAAATCCACTATGAAAATAAAATGGAGAATACAAACTCATTAACTGAGAAATAAACTAACTGTTTATTTTCTCTCTACCTCACTATCTCTCTCTAATGCTCTTCTTGAGCTTTCTCTCTCTAAAGCTTAGCAACTAATGGTGTGTATTGTTACTCAATTGAGCAATCAATTTATAGGCAATGCAAGGCACACTAACTTTGACAAACATGAACAAAGGTGGGCTGATAGTGGGTTGGTGAGACTAAAAAATATTAGCCAATAATGGCCAATGTGCAACAAAGAGACTCTATATAAGTAGCAGCCCCATTTTTTCTTCATTCCTCTTTGATCATCCCTTCATGGCGTAACCAAGCTCGGTTTCTTAGTTTCCCAAATTTTTAACCAATTGGTAAAATACTGTGATAAATAATTAAGCTAGAATTCTGCAAGTTATAGAACCGAGATAGCAACCTAAATTGGAGGAGCTTCTAAGTAAGGTGCTGATTAGGGGAGAACCTAGAGCAAGTGATTTGTCAATCAAAAGGTAGCCTCATACAATTTGTTATATTTTTACTAAGTTAAGTAAATTCATTGTGAAATCAGTTGGGATTTAGCGAGGAGATTAGTAGTTGTTGTGCGGAGGTATAAGGAAAGGATTCCAATAATGAAATCTGGACTAGGCTATGTCCAAATGTGTATGAAATTAAGTTTTTAAAACTATGCCTTCTAGATGTTTGATTAAATGTTTCAATGAAATTTTTATCAAATTATAAAATTTAATTGTTGTAGACATAAGATTAAGATACGGGTATGCGTTTTGAATTACTCTACATGTATGAGAGGTATTAAAATGAGTAAGAGGGTAATAGGAATGAAGTTGGGATTAAACTTTGAAATCTGTAGAAAAACCGAGCAAGATTTTTTGTCTGCTGAAGTAGCGCGGTCGCCCTACTTCCAGGCATAAACCAAGTGCGGCCACGCCGTGCACCAGATGTTGAATTTTTTTATTTTGTTAAAAGGATTTAGCTACTTATGTATGGCAACCCTTCTGGACTTAAAATGCCTAATCCTATATAAGTTATCATACTTTGTTTATAAAATACTTGGATTAAATGAGAAGATAGTTTTGGCTTAACTCTATAGTATTAAACATATTAAAGTTTTCATGCTAAGTGTGAGTACTAATGAATTATTTAGACATTCACACAGACCAAGATAAGTACATGGCATATGCATGCCAAAATACCATGACTAATGCCAAGAGACTTAAATAATGTTCTAACTTAAATAAAACAAACACTATAAATATTGAATAAAAGTTGATGCAAACCAAGAATGTGTGTTGATTATATGACTAATTGGGGTATGTATATGAATGCAACTATGTAGGATATTGAAGTGACGTTAAACTAAATCGATAAGCGTAATTTACGAGCAAGGCAAGTTTCTTAACTTCGTTCATTAACTCTCATGTTTTATCTTCACTCTATGCACTACTTTTATATTATGCAAACAGGTATACATTGAGCAAGTACCCCTAACTTGTTTACATTTGAGTAAATAAGTTCTACTTGAATGTTTGTGCAAGTTTCCTAACTCGTACAATTCAACATTTGTATGAATTTTTTCTCTATTTTTGCAAGTATCCTAATTTTGTGCATTACTTTTTCATTGTGCAAGTATCTCAGATTGTTGTAAATATCTTATCCTTGCACATTAACTAATGTACAAATAGTATATTCATTTAAATATCCATATGTATTAGTTATAAAATTTATGTAATTTTTTTATCGGTTGTGTAAAGTTGGTCCAGTTTGTTATAACGCTTATTTCAAAATTAAAGTTCAGAAATACATGAACTGTTTAAACAGCAAGTCTAAGTCATTTGATACGGCTAGACTAATATTCCTTTACTTCTCTTTTACAAGTCTTGAAATATTATTGAGATTGGGTAGAACTTTCCATCCAAATTGTTTTGGTTTGGAATTCAAGTCTGAGTATGAACATCCCTTATTTGAGAAATTTTTATGCGCCAAAGGCGGTCATGATGAACGCAAATGTCGTTCTCGCACGTAGTATTGATCAACGCAGGGCATAACGGGCTGATCACCCACCGTGCCCGTAAACATGTCGGTTTACAGATGAATTTATGTTCAAACTTGTTAAACTTGCAAAGATTACGCGGCCACAGGTCGTACGTTTCAGGGTGACGCCATGTCTTAGGCGGAACCTGTACGCAAAGCCTGGCCCGGGGTGGGGAGACTTAGTCCGACTGTGGTTGGAAAACTCCATATTATCAAAAAAAAAATATATGTTCATACCCTATCATAAATTTAAAAACACAAGTTCTTGGTCTTCTGACCACTCAACATCTGTAGTCAGTATGTTGTTTCGAAAATATAAATGATTTGATAAATTATTCAGAATTATTTCAGTTGCTTCACAACTATTGATTCGTTGTAGAAGTATATTTGAAAGAAAACATTTAACCTCTTATATATTGTCTACTATTACTTGTTGAGCAATTGAATGCTCATTCTTACTTTGAAATTAAATATTTTCAGCTAAGCAGGAACGTGTCGAAGGGTCCGACAAAGACAAGGGCACAGGGAAGCTATATGAATAGTTGAAAAATATTATTTGTAATAATTGTAGTTTTGTTGTGATAATACATTATCTATCATGTAATAAAGTACTTGAATGTCTTCGTAACTAGGTTAGCAAACTCTGATGTAATCTTTGTATTATTTAATAATATAATAAGTAGTTTGAATGAATGAATCGTGTACCACCAAATACGGGTTTCAAGTACCCGGATTTGGGGGCGTCACAACAAATGCAAGTCTTTCTTGTTATATTTGGGTCATTAGTCCCTTATTTACACCTAAACTAGGCAACGTAAAACTGCATTTGCTGATTCGTGGATTCTTCTAATTCTTATAGGGAAATTCTTCCACAGTTTTTTATTGATAAGAATCGAAAATATTACAAATACTATATACTATACTAATCATATAATATTCTATATACTAATACTATCAAGAAAATTAGTGATTATATTTGTTAGAATTGAAATTTTAATGCACTTATGCATATTTTTATGTATATAAAAATCTATTTAATACAAATATCACAGTAACTTTCTCCAATATATTTATAATTATAAGAATTAGATAACAAATATTCAAAAATATAGTTCAAGACAAGAAAATGCTAAAATGAGAAACTAAAGCAGATTAACATAATGTAATTATTCCATTTAATGGTTAACAAGATTTCAAATATCACATAAAAAAATATTTCTAAAAGATTCTTTCTTTAGCTCTCTAATTAAATTACAAACACTTGCATTCAAGAAATTACATAAACTCACTACTTAAACTCATAAATTATAACTAACATTGAAAAACGCAATTGAATATCATCATGATCAGAACTCAAAGGAGATTAAAAAATTGAATTGAAAGATTCCACAAAATCGCCTGTATATCTCAAATATCGACACTACAACAAAAAGGCATATCTGCAACCGACCATCAACGATCGAAAACGGTCGCAAATGCGTATCTGCGACCGCATGCGGTTGCTGATATTAGTTGTAGATAATCTGGTCGCTGGATGGATGCCAACGATCAACTTTAGCGACCAGAGTATCAGTGACCGGACAATAGCGATGGAATCGATCGCTAATGTGAGTTAACGTGAGTTAGGTCTGATGGGTGATGTGGCCCACGTGTCAGCAACCAGAAATAGCGATCAAACGGTCGCTAATACTCTCGAGCCAACCGCGGTCGTTGATATGAGTTAGCGACCGCATGCGGTCGCTGATTCTTAATTTTTAAATTTTTTTTTGGCTTGTTTTGTGGATTTTCCAAAAATATTGTATCTGTTTAGTACCTGCATATCCTAACACACATCACTATATATCGATAAACTAACATCAATACAAATCCATCGATATATCCATCCATATGTATATATATAGATACAAATTAATAAACTAACATAGTAATATAAACATCCACGCATACTAAACTCATATATATAAACAAGTACCGTTCGAGTAAAGTTTATATACAAATGTCATAACATACAATATAAACATGCATTCATAAATTAATTCATTCAAATGTAGATTAACAAAAGAATTGAGGGAATACAAATGTCTTCACGGATGAATATCGTCTAAATGGTGCTGTAACAAAAGAATAAAACATGTATTATTGAATGTAAAGTTAAACAAAACATGCAAAAAATTATATAAAGCTAAAGTACATAAAGTTAAATAATGACAAGATTACTTTTACCTCGGGCTCATTCTGATGATGTGTTGCTCTCGCCACTGCATCTGCTAACTCCTCAGGACTCAGATACTGCAGATGCCCGCCAAGTGTGAGAAGAAGATTCTGATCTTGACAATAACAACAACAAATTCAATGTACACAAACATTGAAGCAAAAAGGAACAAAAATTGAAGCAAGTATCTGATTCAATGTACACTAACAGAAAGTTCCAAATAATATGAAGTCCCAAATTAAATGATGTGAAGTGCCAATACACAAATATTAATCCTAATTTTTTTTGCAAAATATGATCTCACTAACAAAATAAATGTTCATTTCCAAATTCTCTTTGACTTTCAGCAGGACCAATTCAATCAACACAAATGTATGCTATTCCTTCCCCCAAATTCCTCCAGAAATAACTCAATAACCAAGTTAAGCAACCAATCATGTGCTCCACTTTGACAATTCCAACTTCACTACCTTATATAGCATAAGGATCCAAACATCTACTATATATACAAAGAGAGAGAAAGAGAGAGGAATAACTGGAACTAGGAAGGTCTGATAGACTCCACGGTACGCTTGCGTGAGGTAGTCGTCGCCCGGATCGTTTCTACCAAAGTTGTATGGTGAATTGCTCGCAATACCTTAACCCCTCGTCTATATGTAGACGATAATCTTGGTACAATTGCTCGCGTTTGGAATTCTGCGTTGAATGGACACCAACGTCACCTTGACCCCTCGCTTATATTGAAGCGGTAATCTAGTACAATCGACGATTGATGCGGTAGAAGACGCCACACACAACTATGAATTATTGTATCATAAGTCAAACTTGAATCTCAAAAGACAACTAAGAAAAATATTTAGGAATTGTTCAAAGAACCAAAAGTAGAGAATAGTCTCACAAGTACGATAAAATCTGAATATTATTGAATTGTATATGAATTACATTCATATAGCTTATTTATACTAACTATGGAACCCTAAAATCCATAAAAGGAAATAATAGTTGATTTGGAATCAAAATCCTATCTTAAAATATCCTAATTACAATAGAAATATGAAAATATACTGAAATCCCTAAAATTAAGGAAATAAATCTAATAAGATTTTCAAAAATGTGTCTGTCTCGAAAAATGCGCCAACAAAATCTGACTGTTCTCGTCGGGGCGAGAAATGTGTACTGAGAATTCTTGTCGGGGCGAAGATGGGCAAAGAAGACTTGGTCGGGGCGGCTTCAGCGCTGGCTGGGGCGAAGATGGCCAGAGAAGATCTCGTCGAGGCAAGCTTTTTGGGCGTGATGTTCTCGCCGGGGCGAGAACCCTACTGTTTGAGAATTTTCGTCTTCTTTCGTTTCCATCATTCCTAACCTTGGCGTGTTTGCTTGTAACAACATGACCAATTACAATGCCTTATAATCCCGCTCCTCGAACTCTGCACTCAATCTATCCTCGCTCCACATGTCTTGTATCAATCCTTTAAGGCTTTCCTTGAATTGTTTAGCCTGAGCTCTCGTCATGGGGCCATCGGGTATGCACATAGGATCCGCTTTATGGCACATCATCATGAAACACATAAAGATCAACAACATTGAAAGTACGAGAGATAGCTATATCCTTCGGCAAGTCGATCACATATGCATTATCATTGATTTTCTTGATCACCTTATACGGACCGTATTTCCTAGGCTTCAGCTTGTTATAAGAACCGATCGGGAACCTCTCCTTCCTCAAAAACACCATAACCTGAACACCCTCGACAAATAATTTTTGACATCTCTTGGCATCGACTGCGGCTTTATACTTCACATTTTTCTCCTCCAATCGAGCTTTTACCTCCGCCTAAACATCCCGAACCTCCTCAGCCATGTGTTTGACGGCAACACTCGTTCCAGCAACCTTCGGCAGACGGACCAAGTTTAACGCATGCTTAGGAACTTGTCGATACACCAAGGCAAATGGAGATTGTCCAGTAGCGGAATGAACCGCATTATTATATGCAAACTCAGCTTGTGCCAACGCCACGTTCCATTGCTTCGGCTTATCACCACAAATACTCTGAATCAAATTTCCTAGCGTGCAGTTCAGATTTTCGGTCTGACCATCAGTCTGTGGATGCGTAGTGCTACTAAACTTGAGAGTAGTATCCATCTGTCGCCATAATGTGATCCAAAAATGACTAAGAAACTTCAAATATCGATCCGAACTGATTGTCTGAGGAACCCAATGGAAGCTTCACACCTCTCCTGCTGTCTTCGGGATCGACCATTCCTGTATGATTCTTACCTTGTTTTCGTCCACCAAAATTCCCTCCGAGCTGACCACATATCCCAAGAATAACAAGCGCTCTATCAACCAGGTGCATTTTTTTAAATTAATAAAAAAATTATTTTCAGATAACACCTCTAACACAGCCCGAAGATGCTTCATATGGTCCTCCTTACTCCGACTATAAATTAGTATGTCATCAAAATAAACGACAACATATCTCCCAATGAAAGGTCGTAATACCTGATTCATAAGTCGTATAAAGGTACTAGGAGCATTAGATAATCCGAAGGGTATAACCAACCACTCATAAAGTCCATCATTTGTCTTGAAAGCTGTCTTCCATTCATCACCAGGCTTGACCCGAATCTGATGATATCCACTTCGTAAATCTATTTTGGAGAACAACTTCGATCCTTCCAACATATCTAGCATATCATCCAGTCTCGGCATCGGGAAGCTGTATCTGACAATGATCTTGTTGATCGCCCGACTGTCAACGCACATCCTCCAACTGCCATCTTTTTTTTGGAACTAGTAATGCTGGAACAGCGCATGGACTCAGGCTTTCCCGAATAAATCCCTTCTTCAACAATTCCTCCACCTTTTCCTGTAAGATTTGATTTTCCTTCAGACTCATCCGATAGTGTGGCAAATTGGGTAAACTTGCTCCTGGAATCAAGTCAATATGATGTAAAATATCCCTTAGTTGTGGAAGGTCACTCAGCAGATCATTAGATATCAGCTCACTGAATTAGGTCAAAATGAACTGCACCTCCTCAGGTATCACAACGCTCGGTTCCTTCCTTTCTTCTACCACTAGAGCCCGCACAACCACAACATGTACCTCTTGTGCTTCCTTGATGTCCGACTCCAACTCAGTTGCCGAAGTGATTAGAGAGAGTAAAGTTTGTTCTTCGGTCGCGGTCGGAGTTAAGCCCCCATTGAGATTTCTCTTCGGCACCATTGCAATCTTTTTGCCACCCCAACTGAATACAAAAACGTTGTCGCGCCCACTATAGGTGACATCCATATCAAACTGCCATGGTCATCCCAATAACATTTGGCTAGCATCCATATTGACTACATCACAGATGACCTCATCTCGGTAGTACTGACCAATTGAAATAGGCACCCTACAAATTTCAGTCACGTTCACTTTCAGCCCCTTTTGTATCCATCCGATCGCATAAGACTTTGGATGTTTTTTCTACTTGCATCTTTAAATGTTTTACTAGTCTTTTGGACATGAAATTCTCACAACTACCACTATCGACAATTACGTCATAAACTTTTCCTCCACACTGCAGTATGCTTTAAAGATGTTATTCCTTTGTGACGAATTTTCTATCTTCGTTGAACACATAACCCGCTGAATTACATAATTTACATGTTCTCCATGTTCCTCTGCTATTTCTATTTCATCGTTCATGTCTGTTCCTTCTTTGGCGTACTGCAACTCCTCTTCGTCCTCTCCAACACCTACGAAATTCACCAGTTTTCTGGTCGGGCATTCATTTAACCAATGACCTGGTTGACTGCATCAATAATATTTAAAACCTCCGGCTTTAGTATACGGGTTTGGTGTTCGGAAAGTTTCTCTCATAGGTGTCCCCGTCGGCTACGTTTCCACAGGTTTATTAGTGGAACCCGAACCCTTTTGGGTCTGATCGATAATAACTTTAGGTTGGCTCCGTCCATCACCTGGCGCAAACCGATTTGCCGTAGCATTAGATGTCTCCGCCACCTCTTTCTTATAGTAAGAAAATCGTTTGGGAGTTTTCTCCATTAATTCAGCCTTCAAGGCCATATTATGCGCTTCATCCACCGTCCAAACAACTTGTAGCCCGATTTTGTCACGAATGTACGGGTTCAATCCTTCCAAATATCTGAAAACCTGTTGTCCTTCAGTCTCATTTAGGTTGTTACGAATCGACAATCTGGTCCACTCTTCAGTATAATCCGCTACAGTTCGGTTACCTTGCACACAATTTTGATAACTCCAAAAAATAAATTGTTCATAAATAGGGGGTAAGAATCTACCCATCATTAGTTGTTTCATCCTCCAAGATCGTATATGTGTCTTGCGTTGTCATCTCCTATTCATCTGTAACTTCTCCTACTAAACAGCGACCCCACTTCTCAACTTGTGTGCTACCAAATTGACTTGTCGATCTGTTGGGACTTCAGTTAGTTCAAAGAACCTTTCCACCTCCGAGATCCAATCCAAGAATTCTTCAGTCTGTAATTTTCCATGGAATATGGGTATGTCTGTACATATCCTATAATCAGGTTGATTTTGATTTCGATTTTGTTGAGGATTTCTTTGATTTCCTGCAAATTCGTCCTTATAGTCTTCATCACTCAAATCTTCGAATTCAACATGTCTCGTCGTCCCAGGTTGACGTACTCTTCCAGGGTTGTCAAGGGTAAATCCCTCAGGTCCAACTCTGTTGCCACGGCCAAGGCCGTTAGGATTAGTTTGTTGCACTAACAGTTGCTGCAATAAGGTTTCTACCCTTGCCATCGACTGTCGTTGCTCATCAATCGCTGCCCATACTTCTGCAACCCTGCGACCAGCGTCGTCAAGGTTAGCTCTTCTATCTTCGTTGTTAGCCATCGAATCAAGGCAAGTCCTTGGCTTTGATACTAATTGACGCAGAACGGAAGTATAAGAATTTACCAGCGTAAATTCTAAGAACACATAAACTAGAATCCACCTGAGAAAATAAGAGAAATAACTCTAATTTTATTAATCAATGAGTAATAACTTCTGATTTCAACCCACAAGCCGAGTTTTTATAGCTAATAGACTTCCTTTCCAATCTATAATAGAATTCCTACAATTATGAAAACCAAATCCTAAAGAATATCTAACTTCTACTACCATAAAATTCCTAATTAAACTCTATTACCATAAATGGATTTACTTCCTAAAAATAATAATAATTCTAATAATAATTAAAACAAATCTAATCCGACGTTCGCACGAAACCATGACGCCATCTCCGAAGAGATCCGAACTCCCGAAGCCATGACGCTATATTCAAAGAGCCGAAGAGACCCGATCTCCCGAAGACTTATCTCCCGAACCCAAAACACGCCTGAACCCGAAGGGTTACGCGCGTTTTTTTGAAGTTTTCTTTCTATCTAGCTCTTCCTCAAACTCCAACGCCATTTGTCCTACATCAGACCGCTATCAGCGACCGGATGTGATCGCTGAATTTTTTTGACGTGACTTTATTATCGACCGAGTGCAATCGCTATCATATTAGTCGCAACAAGTCTGTCTGCCAACAATTGTGCTAATTATTTTGGCGGCAAAATTAACTAGCGACCAGATTTAATATTGGTCACTACTAAAGACATTAGCAATCGAATGGGGCGGTCACTGTTAACCAATTTTCTTGTAGTGCGAACCGATTCGAACCAGAACCGTCCATCACTGAATGGTACGTTATTAATTCTCGTTGGATCCTCGGTATATTGCAAACTTCGTTAACGTTATTAGTTCTAAACACATACTTCTAAAAAAAAACTTTTTATGAAACTTAACTCGTAAATACTCTTTATTTCAGAAGAAAGCCTCTTTTAATTTATAACAGTTTAAAATTCAAATTAATATGAATTTAGTTTATTCTGATTAATGTAATAATTATAAACTATTTAAAAGTATTATTAAGTATAAAATTATTGGTTCACAACTAAAATAACTTCACATCTTAGAATAAAGATTTCACAAGATTATAGTCAAATAAAACTATTTTTTTAACAGAAAGATTAGTAGTTTGTACTTGAACTTATTTTAAAACAAGTATTCCCGCATTTTATTATACATATTCACTAACAAATCACAAGTCTATTGAATAGAAAATTTTGTTCTTTTGAGACATAAGCAGGTCTGCGAGAGTGAATTTAGCGATTTTTTTTTATTATTCTTTATAATTTTGGATTTAAACGTATTTGATGACTTGATCTACTACAATAAACAAGTTAATATCATGTTTTATAATTCGACATATTGAAAGTCTGTAACTATTAACTTGTAATTCGTAAACATTATGACTAACTACGACATGATACACTTAATTAACGCATAATATAATACATTTGCAGACATCACTAGTTAGATCACGATTTAAATTACAAAGTTATAAGAGTTAAAATTTTCAATTGAGCAATAATACTAGTTGACACGTCCTTTATGAACAATTTGGATAACTTTCTCTCGCACTGAATTACCTCTTATCTCTCTACGTTTAGATAACTCTCTCCACCCTCTCCCGGATGGAATCCTACTTTCCTAGGATGCCCTCCTCTCGGATGGAGGAGTACACTCACCGATGGAATGTCCACTTATTCCATAAGTTATTAGAATGGAGGATACAAATATATAGGCAAAAAAGGCCTCTTACATATTTTTCACCATTCTCTACCTAACTCACATTCTCAAAACTCGTCTCCCACGTGTATGAAAGAATAATGACAAAGTTCTTTTTTCATTTTTTTCATTTTTTCATATACGTGTGCTGCTTTTTTCTCCTCCACATGTATTCTTATTTTCTCTCGCATGCATCTTCTGCCCATTTTATGCTTTATTTAATTTTAACTAATATTTCAGACATTTTCCATGCTTTATGAAATGTTCTATAAAAAAATTTAAACCTTGGGGGGGCCATAGCCCCCTCCAGTCTACATGTAACTTCGTCCCTAGGCAGCAGCATCATGTCTGTTAGCTAGCTAAAGTAAAATACAGCTAGCACGCCATATCAATTATAGGAGGCAACACTTCTATAAAGACAACACTTCTAATTATGACAAAAGAGGAGCCTAATGATGTTGAGTGGCCTACTTCCAAAATCTTAGCTCAATTCTTCGAGGCTTAAGCAGAGCATTATTTTCGCATGTATTTTTGATATATCTCATTATCTTTTCTCACATAAAAGTAAAGTGGGAGAGACCATGTTGGAACTTTCGCCGTAGGACAGTGTTGAAATTCTAAAAAATAATAATAGTACCGCTTAAATTGAATGAAAGTCCACTATTTTCCTTAGATACTATTTGACGTCTATATTACTATACAAGGTTACATCAAATTTGTCTCTCAAGATATGAGAGACTTATAAATTACTCTACGAAATACTATGTACAGAATATTATTTAATCCAAAACTATAATTTGAGAAAAAAAATTAATAAACCCAAAATTCTTTATAAGAATAATGAAGCATTCATTTATTTAGAATGAATTATTTAAAATGGAAGGATTCCAAGTCCTAGAAATAGGACTCGGAACATCTCTTTGAAAAGGTACCAAAAAATTTAAAATCGTTGGATCCCATCCTTTAGTAATTAACTAGTTGATAGCATGTGCAATGCATAGGCTAGTTTGAATAACGAATTCATTCCTGATAAGAAGAATCATTTTCTTAGGATAGCAGTCAAACTCATGCTCCATTACAACAAAACCAAAATCTACAATTCCAAAAACATAAATTAATTATAAATAACATAGATATTGAACTAATATATGCAACAAAAATATACATACTTGAAGAAGCCAAGGACGAAGCCTTGAACTAATAGGCTTTCCAGGAGAGAGAAAATGATTCTCCATTAGAGAGTATTAAAACTTCAGAATCTTTGCCTCTTAACAACCTTCAAATGAATCATCTAATGTTTCCTCATTTGTAAGATCAGCTTCATCCTTTGTTTTAGCAAGTAGTAACCCATTTTCAACTGTTAAGGATGAAGAATATGCACTTCTTTCTTTCAAAAATACATAGAAGGGACATGCTATGGCACCAGGAAGCTGTTCTAAAATTTCTTGCACAAATTCCACATCAAGTCCACATCTATCCTGGTCCAGTCATTTCAACAATATTTTAGACGAAATCTCAAGCTCTCTGTGATCCAGAATAATAGACGGAATGTTGATCGACTCAACTGAACCGTAAAAGTTGGCCAAAGGAACAATGTTCTCATCAAATTAGCTTGTTGCATCTGTAACATGCTTGCAGTAGAACTGAAGGTTACCAATCTGCATATAGGCTTCTTGAAATAGCTAATAGTTTGCAGTGACATGTATAAAAATATAAATTGCATTCGAAACGTGTGTTCTTACTTTTGAGCTATGAACTATTTCCAGACATAATTAAATACCCAAAAAAATACGATAAAGAATAAAAATAGAATGAGTTCATAAAATGGTAGTTAAAGACAAACCTTTTACACAAAAGTTGAAACGTCTGTAGACTCGATCTCTAATTCTTCTATACCTCTCAAATCAAAGTTACTCTGTAAGCTCTCATCCAATTCAATTTCAAGCCCAGATTCAGTATCCATTTTGTTCTTATTTTCACCTCCAAATTTCAATATTTTCAAAGTGAACCAAATAGGTTTATTGGTAGAAATGCAGAACATAATCTTGGAAAATAAAATATGGCATAACTAATGGCAATGAAGTGGTAAGTAGGCCCAATATCTTGCCTACCAAAATTAGTCAATTTCATATACATTTTCAACCAAAAAATTATTTATTCAAACCAATGAAGTATGACATTCCCTTAAATGTTCATTCACATTTACTAATCCAAATTGAACATTAACAAATGGAGCTTCACCAAAAAACATTAATTTAAGACAAATCATTACTATTATTCACAGTTTTAATTTTAACTTTCACATAACAATCCACACGTGTATTGAATTCAATTGATCAAATAGTAAAATAAAATACAATGAAACTTGTGAATAGAATTAACCTAAAAAATCATGTACAGAAAAACCAATTCACGTGGCTTCAAAATCAAATCAAATCACAATTATAAAATGAGTAGAATACAAAAAGCATAACCTCTATTTGGTTTATGATAATATTAAAAATAGAAGAGAAGTAGTAAAAATTCCAATTAATTCTCTAATTCTTCTATACCTCTCAAATCAAAGTTACTCTGTAAGCTCTCATCCAATTCAATTTCAAGCCCAGATTCAGTATCCATTATGTTCTTATTTTCACCTCCAAATTTCAATCTTTTCAAAGTGAACCAAATAATTTTCTTGGCAGAAATGCAGAACATAATCTTGGGAAATAAAATCTGGCAGAAATAATGGCAATGAAGTGGTAAGTAGGCCCAATATATTGCATACCAAAATTAGTCAATTTCATATACATTTTCAACCAAAACATTATTTATTCAAACCAATGAAGTACATTCCCTTAAATGTTCATTCACATTTACTAATCCAGATTGAACATTAACAAATGGAGCATCACCAAAAAACATTAATTTAAGACAAATCATTACTACTATTCACAGTTTTAGTTTTAACTTTCACATAACAATCCACACGCGTATTGAATTCAATTGATCAAACAGTAAAATAAATGAAAAAAAATGAAATGATTATAATGAATGTGGGGAAAAGCATAATAGTTTTAAGTGTAAACATACAAATAAATTTGAACATATATATTCACTGTTTTTGACAAAGGTATTGCTTATTATTCCTTTAATCCAAAATAATATGAATTTTCAGGATTAAATTGTACAATATAGCAATCTTAGTTTGATCCAATACCCTGAACAATAAGAAAACTTAACACACAAATTATTATATAAACACATGCTCATAGCAGAGAAGAAGATTCAACGTAATGACTTTCAAGGTGATCGGGATAGTGCACCGGTGGTCAAAAATATTTTCCCTCATCTTGAGAACATTTCCAGCTCTTAGCTGTCTGTGATGTTCACTGTTCTGCTCAAAAGAAGATATATGGGTCTGAAAAGGACTGGTATGGAATTCTGCAAGTTGAAAGAGTAGCAGATGACGCTGCAATCAATAAGCAATATCGATAACTTGCATTACTACTTCATCCTGATAAAAACAAATATCCTGGTGCAGAAGCTGCTTTTAAGCTGATTGGTGAAACACACATGGTGCTCTCTGACAAAAAGAGAAGACTATCTTATGACAATAAGCATAGAGCTTCAGGGACTACTGTTGTACCAAAGAAACAGCCTCATCAGGTGAACTGGAAGCCTGTTGTTAGGAAATCACATGTTCAGAACATTAATCCAAATATCTCTACTTCTCAGTTCAGTGGCACTAAGCATATCATCAATCGAAAATTCCATATTTGTTTTAGTAATTTGTCCGATATCAAGTCAAAAAGAACTTTAAGTACACAATTTATGTAAATTAGTTAAATTACCGTAGCATAAAATTAAGAGATTGACAAATTCCATCAACAACATTCAGAAAACATTATAATTTGAAACAACCAATCAACATAATAGCTTTAAATTAAAAAGTAAAACAATGCATAATTAAGTAATTAGTTTTGCCCGTAAGTGTCTTTGCCAATGTGCTCTAATTTCTCGAAAAAGTACACATTTTGAGACCCCGTGATAGTGATTCTTACCAATTGGTTCAGCTTTTCCCACCACAACCACCTATTATTGCATTCATTTACTAAACACATAAATTAACTTCTGAAACACAACAACCAACTTTTGAATGAAAAATCAGTCTAACAAAATGAAATTATAGGATTATTAAAGATAGAATTTGCATGGCTTGATTGGACAAAAGTTGTAACACCCTTTGTTCCACATAGGTACATATGAAAATTAGACACCTGATTTTCAAGGATGTTTATACGTTCTCGTCACTCAGCATAATTTATGCATTACATGGTATTCTGTTTCTATAGAAAAACAAATCAATTTGGTCCACGTAATAAAGGTAAAAGGAAATATAAAAACTCATAAATTCTCATAATCGAAATCAAAATGGGGAAATTTGAGTTGAATAAGTTGTGCTTGATAAAATATGATGCACGTGACTTATGTTAAATATGAGGCACGTGAGGTTTTTTATTTGAGTCTGTTGAATAAGTAAAGCAGTAGTGGTTAGGGGTCCATTACTAGACTTGCTATTCTTTAGGAACAAGCATAATAGAAGAACTACTTTCCACTTCTTTAGGCTCGCGTAACTGAGCATTTTTACTTTGCTAGTATTTTATTTAAGTAGCTGTTGCTTCTTTGTTACTATAATCAAGTTGGGTCTGATATTTAGTTTTCCTTCTTCTCAATAAAAGTCTTTCGTCTTTCCATTATTCTTGCTCTGTTTCTGCTGTAGCGGATTATTTGGTTGCTTGGTTTAATTTTTCCTGCAGCAGTATTCTTTTATTGTGCCAACATTCTTGGTATCAGAGCCAGGTTCGATTGACGTTGGGCGTTGGAGTTTTTGGATTGTTGCTGTAACAAAATCGGTGGGTTTTATTGTTGTGCACACAAGGTGTTCGACAGAAGGTCTGAGTAAGTTTTTCGCAACTATGGCAAACGGTAATGTCATAAATCTTTCTCAGTCCTTGATTCCTCCATTTAGTGGTGAAAATTATGAGTTTTGGAGTATCAAAATGAAAACTTTTTTACTGCACAAGAACTTTGGGAGTTGGTTGAGAATGGTTTTGCAGAGACCGCACCAGATGTTAGAGAGCTTCGCAAGAAGGATGCGAAGGCTCTGCTTGTTTTGCAACAGGCTGTAGCAGACCCTATATTTCCTCGAATTGCTGGTGCCACGAAATCGAAGGAAGCATGGACTATTTTGAAGCAAGAGTTCCATGGAGACAAGAAGATAACAACGGTTAAACTACAGACTTTTCGAAGAGAGTTTGAGACACTCTTCATGAAAGGTAATGAGTCTGTTCAAGATTTCTTCTCTAGAGTTTCTGGTATAGTTAATCAAATGAGAGCTTTTGGAGAGGCTATCTTAGATCAAAAAATTGTGGAGAAGATATTAAGGAGTCTACCGAATAAATTTGATTTTGTTGTTACAGCCATTGAGGAGTCTAAGGACTTGTCTACATTTTCTCTTAATGAACTAATGGGTTCTCTTTTAGCACATGAAGAGAGAATTAACAGGTCAAAGGAGAAGAATCTTGAGCATGCCTTTCAAACCAAAGTGGAGGTCTCAAATAAAGGAAAATTTGATGAAAGCTCTTCTGGACAAAAGCAATTTGGTAGAGGCCAAGGTAGAGGTGGCTACCGTGGTCGTGGAAGAGGTCGAGGAAAGTCTAATATGGGGCATTTTGACAGGCAGGATAACAAAGGAAGGCAGTGCTATAATTGCAACAACTATGGTCATATAGCACGAAATTGCCCAGAGAAGATTGAGAAAGCCAAACAACAAGCCAATTTTGTCGAGGAAAAGGAAGAGGAAGGTAGCCTTTTTCTTACTTTTTTAAATCCTAACATAAGTAAGAATGATGTTTGGTTTCTAGACAGCGGTTGTAACAACCATATGACCGGAGAAAGGGGACTGTTTCAAACGATGGATGAATCAGTTCAATTAAAGGTCGGACTTGGTGATGGCAAGCAAGTACAGATTGAAGGAAAAGGGACAATTGCAATTAAAACCAAGTCAGGTATTAAAAAGCTAATTCATGATGTTTACTACATTCCTGGTTTGGCACATAACCTGCTTAGTGTGGGTCAGTTAATTCAAAAGGGTTATTTAGTTCATTTTCATGATGGAATGTGTGAAATTAAAAATAGAAAATCCGAAAATTCTATTTTTAAAGTCCACATGACTGAAAACAAAATGTTTCCTCTTGAGTTATCATGTTTGGATGATTGTGCAATGGTTGCTAATGTTCGTGACGAGTCTAGGCTTTGGCATTTAAGGTATGGGCATTTGCATTTTAATGGGCTGAAATTGTTGGGTCAAAAAAACATGGTGACGGGACTGCCATCTCTTGGTTCAGTTGATAGTGTTTGTGAAGGTTGTATTTACGGAAAGCAACACAAGCTGCCCTTTCCAGTTGGTAAAGCTTGGAGAGCGAAGATGCCTTTAGAATTGGTTCACGCAGATATTTGTGGACCGACAAAAACTTTATCTTTAAATAATAGTAAATATTTTCTATTATTTACTGATGATTTTTCTCGTATGAGTTGGGTGTTTTTTCTTGCTCAGAAATCCGAGGCGTTTGAAAAGTTTAAGGAGTTCAAAGCCTTTGCAGAGAAACAAAGTGGCTATGCAATCAAAACTCTCAGAACCGATAGAGGGGGGGAGTTCTTATCCGATGACTTTACTCTCTTTTGCAAAGAGAATGGTATCCAGAGGCAACTAACAGTAAGAAAGACTCCAGAACAGAATGGTGTTGCTGAGCGGAAGAATCGGACTGTTGTAGAAATGGCACGAAGTATGCTAAATGAGAAGGAACTTCCAAATAGTTTTTGGGCAGAAGCAGTAGCTACTGCAATCCATCTTCTCAACATATCTCCAACAAAAGCGGTAAGAAATCAAACTCCTTATGAAGTATGGTGGAGAGTTAAGCCCAATGTAAGTAATTTGAAAGTTTTTGGTTCCATTGCATATGCCTTAATTGATTCTACTGATCGTACTAAGTTGGATAAGAAAAGCGAAAAGTGCATTTTTGTTGGGTATAGTGCTGAAACTAAAGGTTATCGTTTGTATAATCCTCTTACTAAGAAGCTAATCATTCGACGAGATGTGATTTTTGATGAGAATAGTGTTTGGCAGTAAGTTGGTGATAAAGATCAAAATATATCCTTTGTAGATGATGGGACAGAATTAACTCGGCTACAAGAGGATGTGAATTCACCTCATATGTCTCCTATAAACAGTCCAACTAGAAGTAGCCCATCTAGCAGCGGTGAATCATTGCAAAACAATCCAACTAGAAGTAGCCCATCTAGCAGCAATGAATCGTCACAAAACAGTGAAACTCCGCTAACAAAGATGCGGTCTTTGAGTGATATATATGCTTCTACTTATGCTCTTTTGGTTGCAGAACCTTTAAGTTATAATGAAGCTTGCGGGAAAAAGGAGTGGGAGAATTCAATGAAGGAGGAGATGTCCGCCATTGAAAGAAACAACACATGGGAGCTTGTAGATTTGCCACCGGAGAAAAAAGCTATTGGCGTGAAATGGGTCTACAAAGTAAAGTACCAACCTGATGGAAGTGTGCAGAAGCATAAGGCAAGGCTGGTCGCTAAAGGGTATGTACAAAAACATGAAGTTGATTATTTTGAAACTTTTTCACCCGTAGCTAGATTTGAGACTGTTAGAATAATTTTAGCTTTAGCGGCTCAAAAAAATTGGAATGTTTTTCAATTTGATGTAAAGTCTGCTTTTCTAAATGGTTTTTTGGACGAGGATGTGTATGTTGAACAACCACAGGGATTTGTTATCAATGGTCAAGAGGAGAAAGTTTACAAGTTGAAAAAGGCCCTTTATGGTCTAAAGCAAGCACCGAGAGCTTGGTACAGTAGACTTGACTCCTATTTCCTTCAAAATGATTTTCGTCGAAGTGAAAGTGAACCCACCTTATATGTGAAGGTAAAAGGTAATGATGTGCTTATTGTTTGTGTTTATGTGGATGACATGATATATATGGGCTCCTCTAATGCTCTTGTTAGAGAATTTAAAGAAAGCATGATGAGTGAGTTTGATATGACAGATTTGGGGTTGTTACATTATTTTCTTGGTCTTCAAATTCAGCAAACTAATGAGGGTATTTTTGTTTCACAAGAGAAGTATGCTCTAGACTTACTTAAGAAGTTTAATATGCTGAATTGTAAAGTTGTGACTACTCCCATGAACACCTGTGAGAAATTGACTATGAATGATGGAACAACGAAGGCTAATGAGAAGTGGTTTAGAAGTATTGTTGGTGGGCTGATGTACTTGACTCATACTCGCCCTGACATTATGTTTCCAGTTAGTTTGGTGTCAAGGTTCATGCATTGTCCTTCAATGCATCATCTTGGAGCAACCAAACGAATTCTTCGCTACATCCGAGCAACTAGCAACTATGGAATCTGGTATAGTCCAGTCTCCTCGATGCAATTAATTGGTTTTACTGACAGTGATTGGGCAGGTTTTGTAGATGATAGAAAAAGCACAAGTGGCTATGTATTCAACCTTGGTTCAGGGGTTGTTTCATGGAGTTCAAAGAAGCAAGCTACCGCTGCGTTATCTTCCTCCGAAGCGGAGTACATTGCAGCAACTTCAACTGTTTGTCAAGGCATTTGGATGAGGAGAATTCTTGCAGATTTGCAGCAAGTTCAGCATGGTTCCACGGAAATTTATTGTGACAACAAGGCCACGATTGCAATGACAAAGAATCCTGTCTTCTATGGAAGAACCAAACATATTGAACTTTGTCATCATTTTATCAGAGATGTAATTGCAGGAGGAGCAATGGAATTGAAGTATTGTCGTACAACTGAGCAAGTGGCTGATGGTTTTACTAAAGCTCTTCCTTACTCTAAGTTTGTGAAGTTCAGGTCTCTTCTTGGTGTATCCAGTTTTTGCATCAAGGGGGAGTGATAAAATATGATGCACGTGACTTATGTTAAATATGAGGCACGTGAGGTTTTTTATTTGAGTCTGTTGAATAGGTAAAGCAGTAGTGGTTAGGGGTCAATTACTAGACTTGCTATTCTTTAGGAACAAGCATAATAGAAGAACTACTTTCCACTTCTTTAGGCTCACGTAACTGAGCATTTTTACTTTGCTAGTATTTTATTTAAGTAGCTGTTGCTTCTTTGTTACTGTAATCAAGTTGGGTCTGATATTTAGTTTTCCTTCTTCTCAATAAAAGTCTTTCGTCTTTCCATTATTCTTGCTCTGTTTCTGTTGTAGCAGATTATTTGGTTGCTTGGTTTAATTTTTCCTGCAGCAGTATTCTTTTATTGTGCCAACAGTGCTATCTCATGTTCTAGCAAATGTAACCTGTTGCCTCTTCATCCTGGTGGAAGAAAGCTCTGTCTTCTGTAGGCCTTTTTGTATTGTTTCTGACAATTTATCAACCACCACGGTTCATTCCTAATCTCTTTCACCTTTGACTTGCGAATAAGAAAAGAAAAAGGAAAGGATTAAGTTCAAAAAAATTCATCTGCTAATCCTATTTTTATTCTTTTAATGGGAGCCAGTCCTATAATAACACAATCAATTTGCAACCAACTTCAGTTTTCCAACTCAGATTTTAGAACAGCAAGATACTGAACCACCCAGTCACCCACGCTGTTGAAATTATCAGCATCAAGCAAGAACACCCTGTTTGTTTTTTTCTCATTAAGAAACACGCTACTAACAGACAAAGACATGCAAGTAGTTTGGTTCTCAAGCTTCAGACATAGGGCCTCAATTTTGAACGGCTAACAATATTCAACAGATTCTAAACTAAAGGTTATGGGAAGCTCAAAAATCTTGACAGAGTAGGTGTAATATATAAACTTACAAACATGCTGCGGTTTGCTTCTAAATTAATCTCTGTTGTTGATCCATTTGAATTACCTTTAATTAAACTTCCATCAGTTTCTCCAGAAGGCTTGGTGGCTTCAGAAACTTCTGACATTAGCCGCTCATACTTATCTTTTAAGGCCGAAGAACTTAGAGATTCCTCAACTCCCTGCTTTATTTGTTGCAGTAAAACCTGAATTTTAGTTTTTGACTCTGTAGTAGGTTGTCTTTCTGGCCTTTGCTACCTCCATCTTCAATAATTTCAATCTTGCTCTTCAAATCTGATGAACTACTAATAATGTCTTCGATTATTGTTTTGAAAAAAAATAAATCAAAAACTTAAATTAAACATACCTTGAGGCTTGATGGCTGGATTGATTTTAACTATACAAATAGGCGAGATATATACAAAACTTAACACACAAAATTGTTGGGTACGTAAAAAAAAAATGAATACCATGAAATTTAGCAAACCTTGCAAATATCAAATATATTTTTTCTCTTTGACATTTTATCAAACAGGTAACTTGCATATGGCAGAGAACATTAGTAAAATTGGAACAAATCAAATTTTCATATATAAAAGTAAACATAGGATTTGGAGGGAGAAATACAGTAATTGGGGAGGCTTAATCTTTATGTACCTATCAGATAAAATAGCTGCTCGGCCGTCGTTATGATCGGGAAGCTTCGACTGCAACTCCACGTCGGAATAACCGCAGAAAGAGTGGGTGGTAAGGGAATATATAATTGTAAAGAAATTGAAAGAAGAAGAAGAAGAGGAAGAGAAAGAAGATAGAGAAAGGAGTATTTGATGTTGGTGGGTATGAGAGATAATTGCTGTAAATTTATAGGAAAGAACTGGGAGGAAGAACGCCAATAGCCGTGAGGGATTTCTGGCCTTCCACGGGGGTTACCGATTTAGTGAGACATACCTAAACCTAACTCTCAATAATGACAAATTTTCGATAGATGATGAGTTTCTCTTTGATTTTCCGTTCGCCGCCGGCAACTCCGCTGAATTTTTCGTCCTCCACTGTCGCAGAACTAGAAGCAGAAAATGAGGGAAGTGGGAAGTGGAGGAGAAGATGAAAATATTGGATTAAATAGAGAGATCGACATGAGGGAGGAGAAGAGATTTGAAAGAACTGAAGGGAGGAGAAGTGATCTGATGGAAACCAAAGGGTCGGAAAAAGGAAGCTGTGGCGGAGAGATGCATCTTGATGTATCTGCAGAGAAATTGAAAGTGGAAGAAGAGGAAGTGGAGACAGAGATTGCAGCGAAGCAGAGAAGGGTTGAGACGAAGTGAAGAGGAAGGGAAGAGACATGGTGAGAAGAGAGGGTGACAGATTCAATGAAAGAGAAGGTAGTGCAGAAGATAAAGAGGAAGAGAAAGATGAAGAATCGGGGAAATCTGAAGAGATACCTACGGTTTTGTCGATTGAAGGTTGGAGTCGATTCCAAAATCGGGTGAGTTTTTGAATTGATCGAGTTAACTCTTAATTAATTAAGAGTCCACTCAGCGAGTTTTTCAATTGATTAAAGATAGGATCGTTTGTCTTACTTTTATATATAATTATAATAGTTGATGTACAATAAAATCTCTATAAATTAATACTCGATAAATTAATAATCTCTCTAAAATAATATTTTTTTTCCCAGTCCCAACTTGGGCTAGTGGGATAAATTAAAATTTTGGATAAAATAATAAAATAATAATTTTTAAAAAGACCCTTATATAAATATATAGTCCCATCAAAATCATAAATTAATAATTCTTTTAAATTACAAATATATCTAGGGTAATCTTGTAAAATATGATTCTATTCTCGTTTGTCTTGAAATTCAAATCTAATTGAATTTCATCCTTAATTTTTTTTTATTGTGTCCAAAAGTTTAGGTGTTGCATTCTTGAATTGTAATAAAAATTTGTGAAGAGTTGTTGACGCTATGAGTGTTTTCTTTTGCGTTATTGGCTCCAAATGTATTTTTTTTTGAAATAAAATGTAAATGTAATTTGAAAAGTGGATACAATGAACATTATTTAATTATTAAAAATAATTAATATTACTTACAATGAATTCTATTATTACATTAATTTAATAAGTATGATACATTGCATCAAAAAAAGTATGATATAAACATCAATAAAATGCAATAATTTTAATGTAATTAAATTTATGTTCACCGAATAGAAAAATACTATTTAAACTAATAAATTATTAATTTATCAATTAAATAGTAATTCTCTAAATTAATAAAAAAATTATTCTCAACAATATTAATTTATAGCAGTTCTGCTGTAGATTTCTTTTTTAAATTAAGGAAACTCGAAAAGGTAACAACCAAAGGCACCTTTTCCCAAGGGTCACACTGGCTTGTGCCTTGAAGTGTAGGGAACCAGGTCACCTATTAAAAGGCCACACCTTATTACATGCCATAAGAAATCAAATTTCTATTTTTCCATGTATGAAACTGTGAAGTGCCTCGACTTCATCCGACTTATTATTGTGAAGAATGTCACTATGTTGCTTGTGTGCATTTTTGATCTCTGAGAAATCTTTATATGTTAAATTTGGGCCTATCTCGTAAATTTAACATGATAACAGAGTAGACCCATTTCATAAATTTGGTTTATTTTCTTCCATTCTAAAATTAACAACACAATTTTTCGTTAAAGTATATGGCATATCAAATGTTCTTTTTCCTTTTTTTCTCTCTCTTCTTTTTCCTCTTCCTCTTCGGCCATTCTCTTTTCCTCATTCTCTCTCTTCTTCTTTCTCCTCCTAATTTATCTCTTCTTTTTTTCTTTTCTCTTTCCCTCTTCTCTCTATCTCTCTTTCTTTTCCTTTTTTTCTCTTTATTTTACTTCTTTTACACTTTTTTTTTATATTTGGCTTCAATGTTATCAAAATATTATTATTATTATTATTATTATTATTATTATTATTATTTTGAGTGCAAGATTAATATTATTATTATTCAAGAGAAGAGAGGGATAAAAAAGAGAGAGAGATGAGTCAAGAAGCAGAGAGAAAAGAGATGGAAAAGAAGAGAGAAAATAATGTAAAGAAAAATACAAGAATTAAAAAGAAGAACATCAGTTTGATATGTATTTTTAATATTTTACGTGATCTCTTTTCATACGAAAGTAAAGTGGGTCTCCACTTTTATATGAGAGGAGAATATGCGTAAATATTAAAAATACGTGTAAAAATATTATTTTTTAATCGAATAGAAGAGGAAAAAGAGAAAAAAAAAGAACATTTAAAATACCATATTGATATATAGCTCAGTGGTAGAACCATCTCAACAAAAGTAAAAAGATAATAAATTTAATCAAGGCACTATATAAAAAAAAATAAGTTTCTCCTGAATTTTCTCACGTTCTTCTCGGGCCCTTTCCCAAAGTTCTCCACTATCTAAAAAAACTTTACTGAATCATATAAAAAATAAATTCCCATTTGTATAGTAGAATAAGTTCTCAAAATTAAAAAAAAAGAAAAAAAGAAAAAAAATGCATAAGGAACTAAAGGAAGGGAGCATATGGAGGTTGATTTCGACATGTGGGACCCAACATTCATAAAATAAAGGGCTAATGACAAAATTGTCCCCTCAAGTTTAGACAAAAATTAATTTGATACTCAAAGTTTGGAAATTTACAATTAATACCTCTAAGTATTTTAAAACAACAAAAGTGTTCATTTTGGTCGAAAAACACATTTATTTGCCGAAAAATGAACGGAAAGAGGAGAGAGGAGAGAGAAAATAATAATAAAAAAAATTCTTTATTAAATTTCTCTCTCTACTTCTCCTTTTCTCTCTCCCCTCTCCTCTCTTCTCTCAACCTTCTCTCCTTTTCTCCTCCTTATCTTTCTCTCTCCTCTCTCTTCTTTCTCCCTCAGTCCCTCTTCCTCCATTTACTTAATTAATTGATATTTTTTTATTTTAAATTATAATAATTTTTTAGAATGTATATATTTGTATAAAATCAATGATAAAAAGACAAAATTTAAAATAAATTCATAATTTATTTATAAAAACAAGTAATTATAAAATAATAATAGAATCAAAAAATTATATAAATTCTATTTGATAAAGAAAAAGAAAAAAAATAAGAAAAAAGAAAAGGAATCTATTTTTCTTTCTTATTCTTATTTTTTAAGAAAAAGGAAAAATAGATTCTTTTTCATTTTTCTTATTTTTTTTGTTTTTCTTTATCAAATGGAATCTATTAAATTTTTTGATTTTATTATTATTTTGTAATCGCTTATTTTTATAAGTAAGTTATGATCTTGTTTTTAATTTTGTCTTCTTATTATTGATTTTTTTTATGTATTATACATTTTAAATATATGCATACATATATTGTGATTTTATACAAGTATATACACTTTAAAAAATTATTATAATTTAAAATAAAATATTAAAATACCAATTAATTAAGTAAACGGAAGAAGAGTGAGAGAGAGAGAAAGAAAAGGAGGAAAAAAAAGAGAGAAGGCGGGGAGAAGGGAAGAGAGAAAAAGAGAAGTAGAGAGGAGAGAGAAAGAAGGAAGAGAGAGAAATTTAATAAAGAAATTTTTTATTATTATTTTCTCTCTCCTCTCTCCTCTTTCCGTTGCTTTTTTCGACGAATAAATGTGTTTTCCAACCAAAAGGGACACTTTTGTTGTTTTAAAATACTTAGAGGTATTAATTGTAGATTCCCAAACTTTGAGTATCAAATTGATTTTTGTCCAAACTTGAGAGGACAATTTTGTCATTAGCCCTAAAATAAATTGTATAAATGCAAATTTAACCCAAAAAAAAACTTCATTTTTATTCTTCCTATAAAAAAGTGTGGAATTCAATTTTCATACACAAAAGAAAAAAAATCTGAAAAGGCTTTAATAGTAATAAAAAAGGAAAATAAAGTAACTTTCCACGTACGCAGTTTTCTTAAGTTGAACTTCTATTTCAATTTGGATAAGTCTACATACACTACTTCAAACACTACATTTTACACTACATTGCATATCTAACCATTAAAAAGTGGGACTTGACGTGAATTTCCGTGTCAGGTTCTACTTTTTAATGGTTAAATGTCCCATGTACTGTTTAGAGTAGTGTACATAAACTTATCCTTTCAATTTTTTACGGTTCTAATTCCTTTAACTTTACACAACAGGCTTCTTCTTATTCAACTTCCTCACCTTATTACATGTTAAAAGAAATCAAATTTCCATTTTTTTTATGCATGTGAATTGCCTTCGGTCACATCCAATTTATTTTTGTGAAGAATTTCATTATACTTAAAATATATATATATATATATATATATATATATATATATATATATATATATATATAAAATGACTAAGATCAACTCTCATCACTCTCAATTAATTTCAAATTTTATATCTTTATATACTAATTTTATGCAATTTTCATAAATTTAACACGGTACAGCCACTTATCAATTGGGTCATAAGTTTGCCAATAATGACAGGCCACCCTAAATGGTCAAAATTATCCATATTCTTTCTAAGCCTCATACTTCTCCGTCCTAAGAAAATGAGTTAAGTATATTTTTATTTAAATTAAAAAAAGTAAAATGAAAAAAATAGAATAAAAAATTTCAAATTTATCATTATTGACATAAAGTAATTAGTCTTTTTTTTAATATTAATGTACCCCGCTAAATGGCCTACTTACCCTTTGCTTTATTTAGGCTCGTTCTTTTAATTAAGACAAAAAAAATGTACTTTAACTCATTATTTTGAAAACGGAGGGAGTCTCATTTATATGATTTTTCTTTGAATTCTGTTATATATTACGAAAGTTTTCAGTCTAATTATAAATGTATGTGTATAAATGAGATAAATAAAAATTAAGAATGGTCTTGCCGTAATTTATCTCATCTCATCATATACACTTTAACATTAGTTGCAATTCAATTTCGTCACATATTTGTTGATATGTATTTCATTTGTTTTTTTCTTTAGTCACATGATATTCCATTCGTTGTACAATTGTGCCTTTGAATACTACATTTATATGAATTCAGATCATTTGTCCTAAACTATGCCTCATCTGTTGTCCCAACAAAAAAATTATGTCATGTAAAATTTTTTTTAAGATACAACTGCTAAAAATAGAATACAGCAATAATAAACCCCAATAATTAAAATAACAAAATAACCCATCAGACCAGACGCTGTAATATTTCCGCACCAAACAAAAGGAAGAAAAAAAAAAGCTGTTTAATTTAACAAAAACTCCAACAAATACATGCCTGCCTAGATATATATTCCAACTAGATGCCGTGCAAGGATGCCATCAGATAAATCCGTGTTTTCCTAACGGCATTTAATTTTGTTGATAATATTGCAATTTGTTCTGTTAATGCTGCAATCTCTTCCTCTGCTTCAGCAGCCTCTCTTTCATCAGTATTTGCATATACATGATCACCTGTTTGTTTGTCAAGTTCTACGGCAGCCATCTCCTTTCTTTGCATATAACTAATTACCTGAAATGGCATAAATCAAGATCAAGTTACATAATAATCTTTTCGTTTCACAAAAAAGAGTCTAATTTTTTTTTTTGTTTCACAAACAGGTATAAAGATGACACAATATTCTCAAATTTATCATTATAATTTTATCATATCAATATACTATACTAATAACTTATTATTTGAGGAGTATACTGAAACCAAAATATATTAGAATAAATAAATTTTGCAAATGGAACTCTTTTTCGTGGAAAAGATGAATAAACATATCATATGTAGTAATGAAGGAAGACCATATATATATATATATATATATATATATATATATATCATAATATGTATAAACTTATAAATATACGTACCTCGGAGATCACACAATGAACATGAGAAACAAAGTGACATTCATGGCAGCAATAAGTTGGATGAGGGAGACGTCGTCTCTCCTCACACGCATCACAGTATAGTTCAGCATTTTCGTCTTCCACAGGGAAGTCTCTGATGGGAGTGTACGTGAGCCTGAGGGGATGCAAGTGACACTTTATTTTGACGGTAGGCGGTAAATCTGACCGCCGGGAGAGACAATGGGCATGGAGATAGAAATGACACCCGTGGCAATGAAAGAAGGGGTATAGAATTGGATCCTTACATATTCTGCAGTACATTATTCTGCGGCTGATCCTTTTCGTATCAACTGCAGAAGTAGGTGTAGAACTGGAGAAAACAAAGGGGTGGTCGTGGAGCTCAGACTTAACCATGGGGTACATTATTGGCTGCAACGCACATCGCAAATCTATTTTGAAATCGCAAGGATCGCATTGGTAGGAAAAACATAGCCTGCATTTCTCGAGACATAACTTACAAGAGAAAGGTTGGCTCCTTCGAATATCATCCACTGAATCATGGAGGGTGAGAGGATGTAGAGGGTGGATGATGTGTTGGATCTGCTGAGGCAACTGAGTACACGATTTGTGTAAGAATATCTCGCAACTAACGCAAAAGGAGATCGAATCTTTCAACGGCAGGTTGCATGCGAAGCAGAGACGAGAATGACCAAAACTTTTATCACGAACGTCACAATTTATCAATGGATGTGGGTGGTGACGGTCATTTTGAGACATCGTATGATAATCACCAGCTTCTGAATTGGTCTGCATTATGGTAGCACAGAGAATGTCTAGTTTAAAGGTACACTCGGCGCATTCAAAGGCTAAACCATTTCTAGATTCATGACAGGCAGAGCACTGAAAATTCCAACTCAGTCCGAACCGATTGTAACGCATGGGAGGGCTGAGTTGAGTGAGAGTGCTGTGTTGGGAGTGAAAGGGATGATTTATTATATTTCGGGGTAGACTGGCGCATGATTCATGAAGCAAGCGTCTGCATGTTAAACAGACATAAATGGGGGAGGAAGAGAAACCCCGATTATCAAATGAAAGCTCACACCCACCACACTTGAAGTCAAAATTGATGCTTTGTTCACAGAGAATCAAGGGGTGTTGATGGCTAGAAATCTGATTACTCGACGAAGAAGAAGAATCAAGGGGCACCAGACTGGCACACTTCAAGTCCAACATAAAAAAGTTGTCACAGTCGAAACAGCGGTAGCTATAAGTTTTGTTGATGTAATTTCCGCAAGCATTGCATCGCGCTTGGTAAGACCTTTGATAAAGTGCGTATGTAAGAGTTAGAGAGTTCTCCGGGTGGAAGGAGTGTGTCAGCACTCGAGGGAAATCTTTGCATGTTTTGTGCAAAACGAACGAGCAGTCAACGCAGGAAAAATGGCACTCCTTATCATAGATTTCCTCTCCACAAATCTCGCAGAAAGCTTCCATAAATAGTCCCAAATGATCCGTGAGTTTCAGCATATGCTCATGACTGAAATGACGTATAGACATCTCTCTGCTCTCCCTCTCGTGTTTGTAACTAATAATTTTTCTGGACTGTGTAGAAAATTTCCATTCCGAGGGACGGCCTCTAAAACCGTTAAATAAAGGCTCAAATAAAATTTATTATTCTAAATTATTGACCTCGATGATCGACCTTACTATCCTAAAATACTATTGACCTTTTTTATTTCGATAATTGATATTTTAATTTTTTTTCAATTAAACGATCAAACTCTCAATTTTTTCCACTTGAATTCAATTGAATTTACCGCTGACATTGATGATATGGCATGCAGACTTTGGAGAATTATTACACAGCTGTATTAAAAAACTAATTTTCAATTATTTTTTAATATATTTTTGAGTAAATAAAAGGCAAAAATGTAAATGCATAAATATATTACATATTACAACAATATCAATACAACTTAATTACTCATTTTTTTCAACCAAACGCAGAAATCTTATTTTATCAAACCAAACTCAGAAATCTTATTTATCAAATCAAACCCTGAAATCCTATTTATCTAACCAAACCCAAAAATCTAATTAATCACACCAAACCCAGATCTTATTCATCGGAAGAACTAAATTACAAGATACTAAAACTATGAAATTGATGAGCAAAAGGAATTTGAAGTGGTATATTGAAAATCAATTCAATAAAATTGTACTACCTCACCCTAAGAATGGGCAAAAAGTAAGACAACGTCACATTCACTAGACATGTCAAAAATATAGTTTTTTGTTGAATGTAAAATTGTACAAATTTCTCTATTAATTGTTATCTAAAATATTGGGCAAATAAATTTGATATGAATTGAAGGATGAATTGAGTCAATTATATTATAAGAAATCAAATTTCCATTTTTGGACGCGTGTGAAGTGCCTCGACCTTATCCAACTTATTATTATTGTGAAGAATGTCGCTATTTTGTGAGACTGAGGTGTTACAAAACTCTCCCACCTAAATTTTCGACGTTCCTTTCAGAATCGATCACACACACGGTCCACAGATTTTTATCTCTCTAGCCAAACCAAGTTGAGCTTTCTATCGAGAGTCGGCTCTGATACCATATGAAACGACCCAGATCAAATTCCAAGTCCGAAACAAATTTTGGGTCAAATCTTAAGTTCGAATCGAATCAAATCCATCCAAACAAGGCCTTAAACTACTAACCCAATAATATTTTTTTAAGTCATCTTAGCCCACACATGCTTACCAAAAAAGTCCTGAAGGTACTATTGTTAGTAATTTAATTTCTTATATACAGACAAATTTTTTACATATCTTTCGATTTGGAACTGAGATGTTACAATATATCATGTACTACATTGAATATTTTGAGAAAATATGTCTAGTATATAATGACTAAGGCCAACTCTTTCATTGTCAATTGATTTTTTGTTAGAGAATTTAATATCTTTATATACTAAATTTGTGCTCATTTCATAAATTTAATATCTTATTAGAGCAAACCCATTTCAAAAATCTGGTTTATTTCCCTCCTTTCTATAATTAATAATACAAATTTTCTTTTTCTCTGTTTTTCCTCTCTTCTTTTTTCTCTCCCATTTCACCGGGTCTGTTTTCTTCATTCTCTCTCTTTTTTCCTCCTCATTTATCTCCTCCTCTCTTCTTTTTCCTTTTATTCTTTCCCTCCTCTCTCCCTTTTCTCTTTTTCTTTTCCCTTTTTTCTCTCTATTTTGCTTCTTTTACACTTGTATTTTATACTTTGCTTCAATGTTATCCAAATAATTCTTTAAGTGTAAAATTAATATTATTACTATTCAAGAGGAGAGAGGGATAGAAAAAGAAGAGAGAGAGAAAATAAAAGAGATGGAAAAGAAGAGGGAGAAAACAATAGAAAGAAAAAAAAAAGAAGATGGAGAAATTTGAAATCTCTTTCCTTTCCTTTTTTTTTCTCTCTATTTTGCTACTTTACACTTTGCAAAATTATCTCCTCCTCATTATTGCTTCACATATTCTAGTTGATGAAGTTACTGCAGAGGAGGAACTGGAGAGGATGACGTTCCTGATCCTCTTCTAGTTGATGGTACATCAAATAGAATCATTGGTTAATGTTAAAATTATAACTAATAATTTTTCTGCACTAGGTGTAGAAAATTTTCATTCAAAGCGAGGGCCTCTAAAACCATTAAATAAACCCCCCCCACCCCCACCCCCCCCCCAAAGTACGCATACAGATTTCAATTTGCATCTCAGAGTATGGACATCAACATTAATCGTGTCCCCAAAGTTTCTTTAAAACTTTTTTCCTTTTTTACTGCTTCGGTCAAACAAATAACATAAATTTAACAAATGACTACGTCTGAAATGTTTCATGGTCATCTCTTCTTTTCTCGATCATAACTTACAATTGTGTGAACCAGTTGGTTTAGTGATAAGTGGTTCATTTATCTCGGTCAAAATTTGGAATTGATTTCCGTTTATAATATTTAGTGACAACTCTACGTTCTATATGTTATTCACAGAGGATACCTGAGATTCGACCCCGACATAAGTAAGTTGATGATGTTTCTTCAAACGTGTCACGTGGTTATTACAAGTACTTCACCGAGAGTTCAAGATACCTTACTTAGCTCTTATTTTATTCAACGAAAAATAAATAAATAACACAGTAACTAAGAACTGTTCTGGACTAGCTATAGAAAATTTAATTCCAACGGCCTTTGAGATCATTAAATAAAACACATTGGAGTGTTTGCTGAGCAGACAATGAGTGAAAAGTCCTAGAGGGCGAAGAAAAAAAAATAGTGCCGTGTATATAAGGGCAACTACCAAATAGAAATTTATTTATTTATTTTTGGTAAAACCTTTTTTTTAATTTATTTATTTATTATTCTTTCTTATTTCTCTAATATGTAGTACTACATATTAGTCATTTTGGCCATTATAGTAATACATAGGTGGAATGTAATAATTTGAAATCCTAAATTCGAATGTAATGGCAATGGATTTGTAATGTGAATATTATATAAATGAAAATATAATTGAAAGTGAATTTTATATCCTAATACATTTAAAATGTATATTGAAGTTAAATGTATATTGAAAAAAAAAGAAAAAAAGTTAAGGAAAAGAAAAAGAAAAAGGAAAAAGTCAATAGGAGTGGATAAGTAAAAAATAAAATAGTGCCGTGTATATAAGGGCAACTACCAAATTTTTTTTTTTTTTTTGGGTAAAACCCTACCAATAGCATTGAATATATTTATTTATTATTCTTTCTTATTTATATGTAGTACTCCATGTTAGTCATTTTGACAATTATAGTAATACACAGGTGGAATTAATGATATGATAAAGAATGCTTAAAAAACTTAAAACCTACTCATGACTCATTGATCTTAAATATAACATTTATATTAATAAAAGTAAGTCATGCTAATGGATTAAGTGGTCATCGGTTAACTACATTTAAATCTAATTCTTCATTTAACAATCATTATATACACGAAATTAATTCTATATAAATTTTATGTATTTTTCTTAACAGATCCAGCTTATGGACAGGGAGAATAAAAAATGAAGATTATTTTCGATTTTTTTTGGTGTTAAATTTCCATTTATATAATTTATTTTGTTTCTATATTAATGGTGGGTTCCACATGTCCAAATCAACCTCCACATGTGCAAAACATGGAATAGAAGCATGGCAGGAATGATATCAAGTATAAGTTGTTAATGATCTGCTTCAAAGTATCAGAGGGTGGGTTAGAGAGAGATTACAGAAAAGATCAAATTAAGCATTATCATATAGATGGTTATTTGATCAAATTATTATCATTAGTTTTAGAAAAATGGAAGTTAACTACTTTGTTTACATCTCTCTTCACACACACGTGGAATTCAATTTTCATACAAAAAAGAAAAAAAATCTGAAAAGGATTTAATAGAAATTAAAAAACAGGGGGAGGTATAAAGTAAACTTTTCACACGCAATTTTCTTAAGTTGAACTTCTATTTTGTTAGAAAACCTTTGTTTCTTCATCTTCCTATCTCTTCATCTTCCACTTTTTCTCTCTCCATGCCTATATATAAGGCATCAAATAGATATCAAGTATTGAGTAGAGCAATTCTCACCTGAAAATGTAAAACTCATCCGAGTGGTTTGAGAGATATTAGTATTAACCATTAAGTCCACGGTTGCTTGTATATTGGAAGACGTAAGAATATCATAATGAAAGAGAAGTGTGGATGACCACTTAAATACAAGAGTTTATCAATATATATTTTTGTTGATACATTTTGTTTTATTTATCATTTCACAACACGTTATCAACACGAGCTCCTACCCAATGTTAAAAAGGAAGTTCTCTTAACTCACTCCTTGAGAGTACAAATTACGTAAGTACACTACTTTTGTGATGTAGTAATATTAGTATAAATAAATAATCACTCCACCTCCCAATTCTCCTACTTTGAAAGTAATCAGAGAAGAGCTAAATACTTTTCTTGGCTTCCTATAAATTTATATTTACTTATTTAATATCTTACGTAATTATATATTTATATAAATGTCAAAATTTGTAAAACTTGAATTTGCTACCCTTGATATCTTGAGCAAGAATTATTTGTCATGGACTCTTGATGCTGAGATTCATCTAGAGGCAAATAATCTTGAAGATACAATTAAGGTTGAAAATCATGCATCCCTGCAAAATCATGTAAAAATCAATGATTTTTATTCGCCATCATCTCACTTATGAAGACATGTTAGAGAAAACATTGACAATATTTCATGCCTCAAATATACTCTTGCAGTAACAATATTCAGAGCATAAGTTCACAAAATATTCCCTGAAGCGATAGAGGAAACTATGTTCCTTGAAGTGATATCCTGTCTTCTAGTGGCTGAACAAAATAATGAGTTTTTTCTATAAAAAAATCACCAATCTCGTTCGACCAGTTCTACTCCATCCCCTGAAGTGAATGAAACTTCATTTGATAAACATAGAGGAAATTATGGTCGTGGTCGTAGGTGTGGAATGGAAGGTCATTGATCACGTACCTGTCGTACTCTTAAATATTTGTTAGATTTGTACCAAGCTTCCATAAAAGAAAAGGGAAAGGAAATTAAAACGGAAATTTGTTGATCATAAGGATCTTGAAAATCCCATGAATGATTATAATGATCTTGAAGATCTTATAAATTATCTTGACCTTCCAAATGAAAATGCCTATATCAATTAATTATTTTTTTTCATTATATTATGGCATTATAATAAGCATTTTTATTTTGATATGTTTTATTTATGTTTCAAGTAATAAAGTTTAATTTATGTTTTACATGTATGAAGATGTATGGGTCCTACTGGTAATTAGAGGCTCTAGAAGAGCGATTACTATATAGAATTATTTTTAAAATTATGCAAAGCCAATTTCAATACCATATCAGGTTCATTGAACTTAATTAAAAGCTCTGGAAGAGCGATTATTCATCAAACTTAATCAAGGCTCTGGAAGAGCGATTATAATTGAAGACTCTAAAAGAGTGATTATAATGTTGTCAAAGGGCGCAAAACTTTATATTAATGATGCTTTGTATTCTACTCAGTCAAGTAGAAATTTATTCAGCTTTAAGGATATACGTTATAATGGTTATCATGTTGAAACTAATAACGAAGGTAGTGAAGAATTTCTTTATATTACTTCAATAGTATCGAGCTAGAAGCTTATACTAGAAAAACTGCCTATTTTCTCTTCTAGGTTATATTATACTACAATGAGAACAGTTGAAACAAATGTTACAATACACCAGAAGTGTTCAGACCCAAAGGTTTTTATGCTTTGGCATGATCGTCTTGGTCATCCAGGATCAATAATGAAACATCGAATTATTGAAAACTCTCATGGACATCCCTTAAAGAACCAAAAGATTCTTTTACCTACTGATTATCCATGTAGTGCTTGTTCTCAAGGTAAATTAATTGCCAAACTATCACATTAAAAGATTGTTGTTGAGTGTCTATCTTTCTTAAAAAGAATTCAGGGTGATATATATGGACCAATACACCCATCTTGTGGTCTATTTAAGTATTTTATGGTCTTAATTGATGCATCAACCAGATAGTCACATGTATGTTTACTTTCTACTAAAAATGTTGCATTTGCTAGACTTCTTGCTCAAATAATTAGGCTGCGAGCACAATTTCCTGATTATCCAATTAGGAAAATTTGTTTAGATAATGCTGGTGAATTCACATCTCAAGCTTTTGATGACTATTGCATGTCTATTGGAATTGATATTGAACATCCTGTTGCACATACACATACTCAAAATGGTTTAGCTGAATCACTTATCAAAAGACTTCAAATTATTGCTCGACCTTTGCTTATGAAATCAAAATTACTAGTTTCTTCTTGTGGTCATGCTATTTTACATGCTGCATCATTAGTTCGCATTAGACCAACTGCTTATCATAAATTCTCACCATTGCAACTTGTACTTGGCCAACAACCAAATATTTTTCACTTGCACACATTTGGTTGTGCTGTATATGTACCTATTGCACTCCCACAACGCACTAAAATGGGTCATCAACGTAGACTTGAAATTTATATGATTTTGATTCCCCATTTATCATTAGATATCTTGAACCTCTAACTGGTGATGTTTTTAAAGCACGTTTTGAGGATTGTCATTTTAATGAAACAATCTTCCCACCATTAGGGGAAGAAAAGTCGTTGCCTGAAGCACGACGTTTGCTTGAAGCACAAAATTTGCCTGAAGCACGACGAGAGATTACATGGAATATTTCGACGTTATCTCATCTTGATCCTAATACAAATCAATGTGAACTGGAAGTTCAAAGGATTATTCATTTGCAAGGAATTGTAAATCAATTACCGGATGTATTCACCGATAATAAGAAAATAGTGAAATCTCACATTTCAGCTGCTAATACTCCAGCACGGATTGAAGTCCCTGTAGGACAATCAGTTAATACAACAGCAAATGAATCAAAACCACACTTGAAGCATGGAAGACCGATCAGTATTGAAGATAAAATTCCCCGAAAGAGGAAAGTACAAGAAAAAAAGTTGCAGCCTATAAAGAGGCTATACCCATGAAACATGCCACAAAAATAACTGATTTATCCAAAACTTATGAGAAAAAATCTCCTAAAAATAAAACTCTTGAAGAGTTATCCCCTGAAGAGGATTAAATACCTAAAAATAACGAGATCTCGATACATTATGTACATACAGGAGAAGTATTGGATAGAAATAAAATTGTTGTCGACAACATATTTTCATATAAAGTTGCTTTTGATATTACCAGAAGTAACGATCATGAATATGAACTACAAATTGTTGAAAAATGTCAACGTAGAAATGATTGGCAAATGTGAAAAGAAGCGATTCAAGTAGAATTAAATTCACGAAATAAACGTGAAGTTTTTGGACCTGTAGTCTGAACACCTGAAGGTGTAGTGCATGTTGGATATAAATGAGTATTTGTACGTAAACGAAATGAGAAAAATGAAATTATAAGGTACAAAGCGCGACTTGTAGCACAAGGTTTCTCGCAGAGACCTGGTATTGATTTTGAAAAAATATATGCTCCTATAACGGACGCAATTACATTCAAATTTTTAATTAACTTGGTAGCAAAAGAAAATTTGGATATGCAATTAATGGATGTTGTTACAACATATATGTATGGATCATTAGATAATGATATCTACATAAATTTTTTTGAAGGATATAAAATGCCTGAAACATATAATTCTACATCTCAAGTATGTATACTATCAAGCTACAAAGATTCTTATATGAGTTAAAGCAATCCGGACGCATGTGGTATAATCGCCTCAGTGAATATCTTTTGAAAGAAGGATTTGAGAATAATCCAATTTATCCATGTATTTTTATCAAAAAAATCAGAATCCGGATTTGCTATTATTGCAGTATATGTTGATGATTTAAATCTTGTAGGGACTCTAGAAGAGTTAATAAAAATAGCAAATTATTTAAAGAATGAATTTGAGATGAAAGATCTTGGTAAGACAAAATTTTGTCTTGGCCTACAAATTGAACATCTTCCAAATGGAATTCGTGTTCATCAATCAACATACACAAAAAAGTCCTGAAACACTTTTACATGGATAAAGCTCATCCTTTGAGCATTCCAATGATAGGTCGGTCACTTGATATCAAGAAAGATCCGTTTCATCCATAAGAAAATGATGAAGAAACTCTTAGTCCTGAAGTACCATATCTTAGTGCAATTGGTGCTTTGATGTATCTTGCAAATTTCACACGACCTGATATAGCATTTGCAGTTAACTTACTAGCAAGGTACAGTTCTCCACCAACTCGAAGACATTGGAATGGAATTAAGCATATTTTGCGATATCTTTGTGGGACTACTGATTTGGGATTATTTTATCCAAATGGATCAAAACCACAGTTAGTTGGATATGCTAATGCATGTTATCTTTTTGATCCACATAAAGGCAGATCACAAACAGGATATTTATTTACTTATGAAAATACTGCTATTTCATGGAGATCTGTTAAGCAAATAATTTCTGCTATTTCATCAAATCATGCAGAGATTATCACAATTCATGAAACGAGTCATGAATGTGTTTGGTTGAGATCGGTAATTCAACACATTCGTGAGAACTGTAGATTATCATCAATCATAAATAGTCTAACGATATTATATGAAGATAATGCTGCTTGTATCACTCAAATTAAGGAGGCTATATCAAGGGTGATAGAACCAAGCATATGCACCAAATTGTTTTTATACACATGAGCTTCAGAAGAGTGGCGATATTGATGTCAAGTAGATACGATCATGTGATAATTTGGCTGATATATTCATTAAGCCATTACCAACTGCGACTTTTAAGAAGATGGTGCACAACATTGGCATGTGTCGACTTAAGGATATTTTTATCATGAATAATGGTACTTATGAGGGACAGTCAATTTTTTGAAGGATATGTGCTGATTGTACTCTTTTTCATTCTCTAAGGTTTTTTCCCACTGTATTTTCCTTTGCAAGGTTTTAATGAGGCAATCCTAAGGCACTAGAAGTTATACAAGAATATTGTACTCTTTTCCTTAGCTAATTTCTTTTCCCACAGGGTTTTTATTTGGTAAGGTTTTTAACGAGACATATTCTTAGAAAGTGGTCATCCAAGGGGGAGTGTTAGAAACCCTTTGTCTCTTTATATTCCTATCTCTTCATCTTCCACTTTCTCTCTCTCCATGCCTATATATAAGTCATCAAATAGATATCAAGTATTGAGTAGAGCAATTTTCACCTGAAAGTGTAAAACTCATCCGAGTGGTTTGAGAGATATTAGTATTAACCATTAAGTCCACGGTTTCTTGTATATTGGAAGAAGTAAGAATATCATAATGAAAGAAAAGTGTGGATGACCACTTAAATACAAGAGTTTATCAATATATATTTTTGTTGATATACATTTTGTTTTATTTATCATTTCACAACATATTTCAATTTTTGACAGTTCTAATTCCTTAACTCTACACAATAGGTTTCTTCGTATTGAACTTTCTCACCTTATTAGATGTTATAAGAAATAAATTTTCCATTTTTTAATGCGTGTGAAGTCGAGACGTCATCCAACTTATTATTATGAAGAATGTCACTATGATACTTGTGTGCATTTTTAATCTCTAAGATATATATTATGATCTTCCTCTATTACTATTAGAGTATATATCTTGTATTACATTGAATATATTGAGAAAATATGTCTAGTATATACTCCTTTCGTTCCTAAAAGAATGGCTAAAGATACAAATTTTTTTGTCCCCAAAAAGATGAGATAAAATACATAAAGTGAAGTATATATATGTCCCTTGCAATCCATTAGATAAGAAAAATAAAAGTACTCATTACTTTGTATAATCTTGTGGGGTCAATTAATTTTGAGTTAGAGAATTTACATGCTAAATTTGGGTCAATTTCATAGATCTAGATAATTTCCCTCCTGTTTAAAATTAGGAAATACAATTTTTTTTAATATTGTGAAGTTCCATTGTTTGTGTTTTTGGACACTACATCTATATGGGATATCAAATGTTCTTTTTTTCTATTTTCTCCTTCTCTTCTTTTTTCTCTCCCTCTTCACCCGTTCTCTTTTCCTCATTCTCTCTTCTTTTTTAATTTCTCCTCCTCTTCGCTATCTTCTTTTTCCTTTTTTTGTCCCCTCTTCTCTCTTTTTCCTTTTCTTTTTTTTCTCTCTATTTTGCTTCTTTCACACTTTTATTTTATACTTAGCTTCAATATTATCCAAATAAATCTTTTGAGTGTAAAATTAATATATATTATTATTATTATTCAAGTGGAGAGAGATAGAAAAAGAAGAGAGATATAGGAGTTAAAAAGGAGAGAGAACAAAAAAGAGACGGAAAATAAGGAGAAAATAATGGAAAGAAAAAAATAGATAGAGAAAATTGAAAATGAGAGCACTATTTTCACATATATTTTTGACATTTTTCCATATATTTTTGATATTTTTCATGATCTCCTCTTATATGAGAGTAGAGTGGGTTCCATCTTCAGGTGAGAGGAGAACATGTTGGAACTTTCACCGTAAGACATTGCTGAAAATTTTAAAAATAATAATAGTGTCGCTTGAATCAGATTGATGAAAGTTCACCATCTCTTTAAGACAGTATTAACCGCCTATATTACTGTATAGGATTACAACGAATCTGTTTCTCAAGATAAGACAAACCTATAAATTACTATATATGTATGAAATACTATAAGAAAAATACTATGTGTAGAATATTATTTAATCCAAAGCTACAATGTGACAACCCAGATTTTTTTGAGAATAATATTTCAAATAAGAATTTAATAAAATTCTTATTATGAGACATGTTGGGTTTGAAGGTATAAATATATATGCGTTATATATGTTTATGTGTTTTGTGTGGCGAGCTTAATGTGTATATATAAATATGAAATATATACATATATTTGGAACGAATGAGTAAATAGTTAATTATTGTAACGATCGTGAACCGTAGGAAGCTTAGTAATTCAAGTTTAAGAATATTATTAAATAAAATGGATTTTTATTAATATTATTCTATGTCAAGCATTTAAAGGTTATATTATAACCTAGAGTATGTGAACACATGGATTTTAAGTGTTGTATTTTCGCTACGATGCGAATAAATTGATTTTGCGCAAAATCGCTAAATCACTATTCATGTGACGCTATTCACGCCAAAATATTTTTCGTCTTTTTAGATTTTTGAGTAATTTCGTTTAAGCGTGTATGCGAAGAAATTTTTTTTTCTAAGTGTTGGAATTTTTATTTGAGCTTAATGATGATTTAATTAGTAGCCCAAATGTTATTATGGGTGACCCTAATAAATTGTCCAACTCAAGATTTTTATTCTTACCCAAACTAAGACCCATTACTTGACCCATGTGATTTATGGGTAGAAGTATTAGCAATTTGGTTAATAAAAGGAGGGAGTATTCAGGAAAGTAGTAGAGAAAGAGCCAAATGGGTTCATTTAAATTGGTGTGTTGCTAAAGTAGGACACCATTATACATTTGCTAGCCAATAGAATTATCAAGAAGGAAATATGTGGGACAATGAGAATTTAGCAAGGGAGAGGGTGTCGGGTGAATGGCCTTGAGCCAAGCAATTGCATGCCACATTCTCTCAAACCCATTTCCAAAGGGAGCTCGGGCATTGCAACTTCTTTCTCTCATACAACCCATCCGACCTCCATTCCTTCTTCATTCCAAAAACCATCAACTCATTTGCATGAAAATGAAGAGTTGAGAGTGAAAGAGCTAGCTTCAAAGAGGAAGAAGGAGAAAAGAAGAAGAAGGGCTCGGTTGAGCCAAACCCACTTCCTTCCTTCCATACCATTTCATCCGCTCCATTCCTTCCAAGTTCAATTTCAGTTCCTTGCTAGTACGCATAGAGAAAGAGAGAACCTACTGCAGAAAAGAAGAAGGGAGAGGAACCTTCATCTTCTTCATTTTCTTCATCTCGCGTACAATCTTGTTGTTTTCCTTTCTTATCTGTGTGTGGTGTGAATGGGTTGAATGAATGTTGCGATGATTTTCTAACATGCTTTATTTTAGTGCTTCACACAATTGTCATCATATGCATGCGGTGAGACATGATAAATGTATGCGAATGTATATTGTGTCATTCCTCCTCCAGGAGGCGAACTCGTCGGTTGTTGATTACTGAACTCAAGGGGGCGTTCCCCCGTGAGGCTCAGGAAAGGAACCACACAGATCCGCTCCAATTAAAAGATTGAATTCATTCCTATCGAGTAAGTTACGAAGATATGGGGACCTTCATGCCAAAAGACCCCTAGGGTAGGTCAGCCTCAGATAAACCCAACGTTACGGGAAGTCTCTTCATGCCCTGTTACTCCTTACATATGCAAAATGTTATCCTTTGAATTGATCACTATCTTCTTATCCTATCATAAACCTGCAAATCGTTGTTTTACAGGAAAAGATCAAAAAACCTTCAACATAAAACATACTGCGTTAACATGCATCCAAACCTACCGATTCTCAATACTAAACTATGTCCTATTGTATATGTGGATTGGTCCTCGAACCTGACTTCGAGCTCGAAAAGTCCGAAGCCTATCAATCAAAATGTCAGAAAATTCTGCACCTGTTAGGTTCCCGTCTCTCGAGAGGAATTCGAAAGCCTCAGAAAATAAATCGCCGAGATGGCCAATCTATTGAAGGAACAATATAAGATGATCCAAGATCTGAAATCAGCTAATCATTTCGAGTCTTTTGCCTAAGGAGGAATCCAAATCTCGATTAAGACAAATGACGTCCAAATTCCAACTCCAATATTCCAATTTGGCAGTAAGACTAACAAAGGTGCTACAACCAGAGGACAGACAGAGGAACCCATTTATGTCTCATATAACAAAGAAACCAGGGAAGTCAGAAAGAAGATAAGACAAATGGAAGAAGCCATCCATTCTATGAAAGGGGTGGGAACCTACGACAGTGTCAACCACTCATACCTTTGCATATTACCTGGTGCTTGCTATCCAGGCAAATTCCAGGTACCAGACTTCGAGAAATATAATGGGTCAGGAGATCCTTACACCCACCTGAAAGTATACATGGGAAAATTAGGATGATATGCCAAAGATGAAAACTTGAGGATGCAACTTTCCAAAAGAGCTTGAATGGAGAAGCTAAAACTTGATGTGCTAGATTGGACAATACCAAGATCCACAACTGGGAAGAGTTGGCCCATGCTTTCTTGAACCAGTATAGTTTTCAGTCCTAGATGGCTTCGGATCGGTATCTAATAACTAATCAAGAAGCAACCTAATGACTCATTCCATGATTACGCCTAGAAATGGAGACGAATGACAGCTCAAGTAAGCCTGCTCATAGATGAGAACGAAATGGTGATGACTTTCGTAAACATTCAAGAAGTATCGTATTATGAGAGAGTGTTTGCTGACATTGGCAAGACATTTTTAGAAATGATAAAACATTGAGAGATGACAGAAATTGGATTAAAAGTAGGGAAGATCAAAGATTTTACCACCTTAGAGACTATAACCGAACAGTTCCAAGTTGATAATTGTGATAGTACTGACAAAAGAAGCCAAAAGAAGAACGAAGAAGAAGTGTCCCTCATTTTATAGGGGCAATCTAGGAGACCCAACAATAGTCCCCCTAGCTAGATGAGGGGAGACAATCTGTCACAATAATAACAAGCCTCATTCAAACAAAGCCAAGACAGGCAAAGAAAATTTGAAAGAGTAGTGAACCGAGAATTCACTCCTCTAAGTGATTCCCTCGAGAACATATTAGCATTATTAATCCACTAGAAGAAAATTATTGAATTGGCTCCACCTTTGGATCCAAAGAGCAAAAGATACGATCCAAGCAAGAGATGTGATTACCACTCAAGGTCTCTAGGACACAATACATAAGACTGCTGGTCCTCAAAGCACAAAATCCAAAATCTGATCAAAAGTGGTGATATTGTGGTCAAATGACTTGTCTAGCCAAATGTCAATACCAACCCTCTGCCATAACACAATATGGAGGGGGTAAACATGATCGAGTTTGGAAGCTTCAGAATGGATACAAATCATAAGTACATGCGGATGATTGAAGAATACCCCCAAAGAAGCAGAACAAATGTCCTAGGATGGCAAAATCTAAAGGAAAGTATGATAGTAGGACAAGAATTGGAGTTGATCAGACATCAAATAAGTCAGTTAGCCGAGCTGATAATATAACAACATCAGGTTACAAGGCAGCTTTTCATTCAACTATCGAAAAAGCTAAGAGAAAGAAGAGGTTAACTAGAATTCAAGCCTAAATCCCTCCAAGATGATCCAACTGACTAAAGAAGATCAAAGTGGGTTGAAAGGGTAGGAAAAGTGGAATAATAAAATTATTAAAAGATCTCGCGAATGGAAAAATCGATCTGAGGAATGCGAATTCTCAACGAAGAGGGATCATATGTCATCTAGCAGAGACCGACAATTCACCCCTCTAAATAAGTCAAAGGAAGAAGTGCTACGTCTTCTAATTAGCGAAGGAAAGATTACAGAGTTGCTGCCTCCTATAGATTTCAGGGATGAAGAGATATGATCCTACCAAAATATGTCTCTACCATTCTAACTCACCCGGACATACGACCGAGGAATGTTAGGCTCTGCAATATAAAATCCAGAATTTTATTGATTATGGAAAGCTAAAGATAGAATTCCCTGCGATCAAGAGTTTAAGATGTCCACCTGAGATAGACAGTTCAAAGAATGCTATGATCAATAATCTCGACGGAACACAAGGTGGACCAGTCATAATTCAGGGATTGGCAAAGGAAATTGAAAAGTCCCTTGAGAAAATTACGCCACCATTGACAAACATCATGTTGCTCAAAGTTAGCAGCCACATTCCCGATCCGACCCTCTTGGATGATGAGGAGGAATACTGATCCTTTACAATGAAGAAAAAGTCAAGAGGGAAAACTTCTTACAAGAAATGCAACAATAATTTGAGAAAAATTTCAAAGTCAAAACATCACAAGCCCTGGAAGAAGATGGGGGAAAAGACCAAGCGAAAGGGAGTGAGGAAGCCAACCCATTAAAGAATCAAGAGCTCATCCTATTTATCAACAGGTCTAGTGTGGGCATCCACGAATGGTGTGCCGAATCAAGAGGTGATCAAGTTATGGTAGTAATTGAAGACATTCCCAACAAGGAAGTAACCTCCATTGCCTGCATTGAAGGCAATATGACCACCGACGACTGGACTATTGAGCCTCAACTAACTAAGAGAGGATAAATTCAGAGGATACAGGTTTGGGTCCCAAGAGATGTTGGGACATTTCCATTTGTTTAGCTTTATGACTTGTTTTATTTTCTATGCATTACTATGATAAAATAATAATAATAAAAAAATCAATCAGTCAATGATATCCTTTGTGTGAACTACGTAAGACCTGATCTCCTTTTATAGGAGTACGTAGGCAGCTAGTTATGGTGCAGTCTAATCCTTATAAAAACTCACAAAACCCATTTAATAATTCAGTAATCACAAGATATAACTCTTCAATAACTCATTAACCCATGAAGTACGAGAAAAGTTGATCTCCTTTTGACCTATAGAAGTACGCAAGCAGCCACCCTGGTAAAGTCTATCTCATACCCGACAACCTGTTCCCCGAGACAAAACCACAAGTCAAGCCTTATAGATCGAATCTGAACCTGATTGAAATCGTCACATCCTAAACCAATTCGAGCTGTTAAGATACAATTCAGTGGAATCCGAAGGCATTTCGACACCGATCATTAAAGCTGAAGCAATAACATAAAAATTAGAAACATAACAATATCCAGCATGATCATCAACAAGGACAAGATACAACCCAAGGCGATACAGAAAAGATTGCATCAAATATCGACTTAACAATGCGAAGTAACTCCTCTCATGACCGTCAAAGAGCTGACACCGTCAATCACAAACCTTTGTCAAATTAGAAGAAAAAGGCCATCAAAGCAGAAGGCAGCTACAAGATAAAGCCAGTCGCAAGGGCACCCGAACGTTAAAATTCGTGCCCTCTAACTAATCACCAGGCAGGTCATAAGACAAAGGATTCTTGGGATCTTGACATTTCATCAACCCACCCGTCAAACACACAACAAAGCAACTGCCCTAACAACAACAAGATTGGGGCAATTTTGGAATCGACGACAACACGACATTGGGGCATTTATCGACTGTCCTAGAAGGGATACTGCGTAAATTGATGCCCATTGCGCGATCCCATCAGCATGTGTCGTCATCATCAGAGCTTCCCTCATAGCATTTCACTAGTTATCCAGTACGATCATTTGGTCTTTTCAATCATAATTTTCTTAAAGAACAATGACCCACATGTAAGGTACGATCCTTTCATCTCTTTATTTATTTTTGTCTCCATTCACATATATTAGGGATGAGAGATAGTCTAATTATAGATAAATCCTACATTAGAGCCTTAAAAAAAGAGAGGTTTTAGAAGGAAAAAATGTGTTTGAATTGTTATGAATTGGATTAATTCTATCAAGCGTCCGTGGAGCGGGAATCACGAGTATGACCAGAAGATTAAAACTATTCAACCTTTTGATTAGGCACTAGATCCTAGTTCAAAGCGCTATTTAGAATAAAATCGACCTTATATGCATGCCTACACTTTGCGTTTGCCCTGGATCTTAGTTGTGGGGTATAAAACTATGGCAATAATGATGACAGTTAGTGCAAAGATAAATCTAATGTCTCAAATCGTGGCCTAGGTTACTTGAGTTTAATTAAGGCTGAAGGGTGTCTTTACACCTGGTGCCCTAAAGCCATCTAGTTTGGGAGTCACCGGCCCAACACTCGCTACATGGATAACTTAGAGCCTAACAAAATGAGCATTGCGAAAGGGAGACCTAAGCAGATACGAATCGTGGTTTGGGTTACTCAAGTAATTAAGCCTGAGAAATATTACACCTAGTGCCCTAAAGCAGTCTGGTCTGGGAATCACCGGCCTAACACTCGCTATATGGGTAACTTAAGCCTAAGAAAATGAATCTTGCACAAGGTCAAGCGAGGAAAAATAGAGTAGATCACCTAATTTGTCTCGAAGTGTGGTCTTTGTTACTCGAGCAAGTAAACCCAAAGGGGTGTATTTACACCTAGTGCCCTAAAGTCTTTTGGTTTGGGAGTCATTGGTCTAAAACTCGTTAAATGGGTAACTCTGAATAACCTAAAAAAATGAGACAAGTTAAGTGAGAAAAAAAAAGAGAGTAAAGGAAATATAAAGTTAAAAAGAAGAAAATTCTAGGCGAGAAAAATGAGACCATCTAAAGACATGGAAGAGAAACCCCTCCTAAGGGTTACGACATTCATAGTGCGCATGTCATATGATATCAATTCTGCGAAGAACGACACCGAGAATAAAGATAGAGTACCTTTGATAAAGGAAGGTAGTTCTTTTGAATTTAGTTTTACTCACGCATAATGACCATGGATGCTTAAAAGTTTTCTTGCGATTTCATAACTTGTTAAATGAAAAATTATCAAAATAAAAGAATTAAAAATAACCTAGTGATTAATATATACATGACACATCATTTACGATTCACAGCTTGCTTAGGAAAGATTCATTTTCTTATGCGATTTTAGGTTCTTTAGCAATAAGATAAAAACACTGCGAATACGAGTTAAATAATAGAGCGAATGAGCATTCAATTTCATATACTTTAACTTTATATGCCCCATTAACGAGATTATACCACTCTTTATATATCAAAGTTATCCTTGACGGTCCTAGCCGTCAAGCTTTTTGCATATTTTGTTATTTGCCTCGTGTGCAGGATATTGCTCACTATGGGTAACTTGGTGTGGTCAACGAAACAAGTTTCTTATATGAATCCCTGATAACAGCACGTGCAAGGGTTGAGGCATTTTTAAGATTCGTTGAAATGGAAGGAGTCTAAGGCTGTACCAAACTTCTCATCAAAAGAAATGGGAACTCTCGAAAGAAATTACGATGAAGTAAGGTCGCTACAACAAAGGAAGGAAAAAGACGAAATTCCTAACCCAAAAGAATCCTTCACTCAAAAATGATGGTCTTATCGGTAAAATAGGATACAAACAAGGGTCATTTCCATCTAAGCATATATACAATGAACATGCATCACGATAATGAAAATGAATGAGCATGCAACGATTAACAAAACAAATCTATACATAAAATACAAAATATCTGTGCATAGATACATGAATGCGAAAGTTAAAATAAAATATACAGGAAAAAAGTACAAGCGACATAATGAATCTTACATTATAACACTAATCCCGATATACAACATCGGGTGGAGGGAATCGAATGCATGACTCAGCAGTAAGGATGACACGATGGCTACCAAAGTCAATCTAGGAGGATGAGCCCCGAGGATGCCCTAAGAATCACGAAAATACTTAGCGCGTGAGGATCCATATTTAAGTCATGGAGAAGAGCTTCCAGGGACTAATCGTGTATGTTCTATTTATAATTTGGTGCAACTAGTTATTGCGTTTTCCTTAGCGGGAGAAGAAATATAAATAGGCATGTTAAGCGATTGAGATGCATCAAAATCAAGTGGAAGAAAAATGAATTTTCAAAATTATAAAGAGTTTCGAGAATCTAAAATATGATAAAAATGGGTCATAAAATACCAAAAATGAGAAAAACGGTAAAAAACGGAGCAAAATGAGAAAGATGGGCGAACGTTGAAGAAGGTATGTCTTCTTTGACTAATTGACATTAAATTCGTTGGGGACGAGACTCAACAAAAGCTTTAAGGATGAGATGCGACAAGATAACTGTTGGGGACGAGAATTAACAAAAACGTCGGGGATGAGACTTGACAATATGATCGTTGGGGGCGAGATCGAGCAAAGACATCAGGGATGGGACCTGGTGATGTGATTTACAACACAATATACAACTTGCGATGAGAGATGAGATTTGAGATGCGAATTAATATGCAATGTGATTAGATTTGATATGCGATTTAATATGCGATTTGATATGATATGCAATTTAATGCGATATATGATTTGATATGCGATTTGATTAATATGCAATTTAACATGCGATTTAATTTGATATGCGATTTGATTTGCTATGAGATATATGATATGTGATTTGCAATATGCGATTTGCGATGTGCGTTTTTGTGATGTGTTATATGCGATATGCGATTGAAGATACTATATAATTTGCGAGACTTAGCGAAGGCATTGGAGATGAGACCTGATGATATGTCCGTTGAGGACGAGACTCATCAAAGGGATCAGGGACGAGACCTGATAATGTCAATTCAATGACAAATTCCCTAGCAAAGCAGCACAATAATAAAGTTCAAAACATCTTACACCCATTAATATGATTATCTTGTATTGTCAATATATCTTGTCATACATTTGGTGTCTATATCTTTGTCATGCTCATTCCACTGCATTGCATAAACATGACAAAAGGGGGTATTTATAGACACTCGAAATTTTGTATATATTTTCCAACCTTGGCAAGAAGGAAAAAAAGTTATTTTAGTCAGAGGACGAGACATCCGAATAGAGGATTTCAGAACTCAAATCAACATGCACGAAGCCATCCCAATGACTGCGAAGTGATAAGCTACGTAAGGCATAACGGTTGACCAATTGGCATCGATAAAAAGATCTATTTCTATATTTTGTTCTATCTTTTCAGATTTGGAATTGGCCAAACCTTATGTCATTGCATAACTCTCGGAAAGAGCTTTTCGGAATGGTATGGCACGTCTCCCAATTATCCCCGGTTTGAAAGTTATGATCGTTTCAGTGAAGAACAAAGCGAACGACTAGCCGACATCTACCCAAGGATTATTTTCCCCCTTTTTCTTTGCCTTCCTGAACTTAGAATTGAGTGAATAATGCAAAGCTATCAGAAAGAGATTTCTAGAATGGTATGACACGTCTCCTAACTCTTCCCGGATTGAAAGTTACGGATGTTCTAGTGCACAACATGAAAAATAGACTTTGTGGCACGAAGACCGAGCAAGTGGGGCCCACCCTAGGGCAGCCGCAGGTGCATCTGTGGCTGCCTAGGGAGACCTATAAATGGCCAAAATAAGCTCATTTTTTAAAGAGTGTATAACATTATTAAAAAGAGAAAGTGTGTATTTAGTGAAAGAAACACCCTAAAACCTCTTTAATACCCATCTAGAGCTAGTTATTCTCATCAAATCCCATCCAATTAGATCCAAGCCATCTAGATTCAAGCTCAAGGAGGAATATTTCACCATTCCGAGTTTAAGTAGATATGGTCGGCCTTGAAAAAGAAAAGAGTTTGCATGCCAACACCAACTTCCACTGCCAAGAGCTGCATGTCGAACTTAAAAATGTGAAGTGGAGGGCTTTCGAATTAGAGGAACACCAAAAGATACTTCTGGCAGATCGAGAAGAAATGAAGACCAAAAACGAGCAACTAAAGAAGGGGAATTTGGCCCTGCATAATCATCTTGGAACTACGTTTGAAAAGATCGACATAATGGTAAAAGCCTTTGATGTTCTGGAGAAAGAGTTCGCCGATCATAAGGCTCTAGGCCCACCGCTGACCGAAGAAGTGAAGCAGTAAATATGCCAAAAATATCAAAAATCTCCTGAGCTTTCAAAAGTAGTAATGCAACAGTTCAGCGATGGTTATCAAATTGCTCGAGAAAAGGACAAAGAAAGAATACAGGCTGCTAGCCTTTATCCCTCGAATCTGGATTCTTCTGATGATGAGGTCGAAGCCTAAAATGACCTTCCTTCTTCATGATAATTAACTTCTAATGTACTAACATTCACAATCAATGAAAATATATTTTCAGCAAAATTGAACACTTATTTCATTAATAACTTATAAAAATTTATAGAGTCTTAAAAAGAAGTAACTTAACATGCATTATTGATAATACTTCTTAAGCCTCCTAACATGCCAAGTGTTTTTAACTTCTGTACGATCCATTTCCCGAAGCTGGTAAGTACTTGGCTTCGGTACTTCAATGACTTCATAAGGTCCCTCCCAATTCGACATCAGTTTCCCGAGGTTCTAGGGGGACGACGCCTCCACCTCTCGAAGAACTAAATCTCCGACCTCAAACTTCCTTTGCCTAACCCTTTTATTGTAGTATCTGGTTGTTCTCCTCTGGTAGACTGCTAGTCTTACTAAGGTCGACTCCCGAACCTCCTCCAATAAATCTAAATTGAGGCAAAGACCTTCATCATTGTATAACTTTTTATATTGACTAACCCAAAGTGAAGGTGACCCAATCTCGACTAGAATAAGGGCATCAGTCCCATAAGCCAACCTGAACGGCGAATCGTCTGTCGTTGTCCGAGGGGTAGTTCGATATGCCCACTATAGATACCCAAAATTTTGTATATATTTTCTAACCTTGGCAGGAGGGCAAAAGAGTCATTTTAGCCAGAGGACGAGACATCCGAATAGAGAATTTCGGGACTCAAATCAACACGCACGAAACCATCTCAACGACTGCGGAGTGACAAGCTACTTAAGGCATGACAGTTGAGCAACTAGTATCGATGGAAAGATTTATTTCTGCATTTCCCTCTATCTTCCTAGATCCGAAATTGGCCAAACCATATGTCATTGTGTAGCTCTCAGAAAGAGCTTTCTAGAATGGAATGACACGTCTCCCAACTATCCCCAGATTGAAAGTTATGATCGTTTTAGTGCAAAGCAAAGCGAACGACTAGCCGACATCTACTCAGGGATGATTTCCCCCCTTTTATTTGTCTTCTCAAACTTAGAATTAAGTAAATAATATATCATTGCGAAACTATCGGAAAGAGATTTCCAGAATGGTATGACATGTGTCTTAACTCTTCCCGGATTGAAAGTTATGGATGTTCTAGTGCACAACATGAAAAATAGACTTTGCCGTACAAAAACCGAGCAAGTGGGGCCCACCCTAGGCCAACCGCAGGTGCACCTACAAATGGCTGAAATCAACTCATTTTTAGAAGATGATATCATTATTAGAGAGAGAAAGTGCGTATTTAGTGAGAGAAACACCCAAAAAACCTTTCTTAATACCCATCTAGAGCTAGCTATTCTCATCAAATCTCATCCAATTAGATCCAAACCTTCTAGATTCAAGCTCAAGGAGGAGGATTTCACCATTTCCAAGGTGAAAGACTCAATCTTTATGTATAGTTAATGTGACGTTCCCAAATCCGGGTCACCTGAATCGCAGACCTGGTTCGTCACTATCTAATACATGCATCATACTATCGATAATTTATAGTGGAAATAAAAGAATATTTACATTGATATAACATAAATAATCCTGTCCCAAGTCTCGAAACCAAGACTACTACAAAACATAACTTAATACATAAGGGTATTTAAGTCTTAATACATCATAAAAGTCAATGAGTCTTAATACATAATCAAAATGGTAATCTTAACGGTACAAAGCTAATCAATAGCTTTGTCTTTGCCTTTATCCTTCCTTGAGCTTTCACCACGAGTTCCACTAACTGAAATATTTTAAGAAAAGCAAGGGTGAGCAACAAATTTGCTCAGCAAGTATAATAATAATAATCGTGAATCATCACATGAATACTTTATAGCTTACAAGAATCAAGAGAATAAAAGGTAGCTCAATAACTTGTACAATTTCTACGAATGATTTCTTTAACACAATTGTAGGGCCTCTATGAACCGAATGGTTTCAATGTTCCTCAATGGAGGAAATATTCTATACTGAGTAATCATCATGACACTGAACTTTTACTAGAATTACCAAAAATTAATCTGATAACCCAACATACTAATACAATAGGTGATCAACCTAATGTACCCAGTGTTATGCATAACCCCTTTTACATACTGTTCGTGCGTGTGTCGGTTCCCCGACATATATACTATTTCCCCTGCTATGAGGGTTGTTCATCTCAGCTTTACATATTAATCCAAACCAAACAATTTGATCGGATAGCTTTACTTAACTGCAAATGATGATTAAACACGCGTCTAACAAAAATAATTGGCTTTGACATCTATCTTATGTAGTTCATGGAATATAGAACTTGAAAGCTTTAATAACATGTGTCGAAGCATAGCTAAATAACGTGAATGATTATCAATTCATTCTAAGAGTACTTGCAATACGACAATGATTGAAGTGAGGAACCTGTCCAGAATATCTTGAATAAGATAAGAAACTCGCTTAATGGAGTAATACTTGCAACAATATACAACATTTGCAGAAGATAGGAAACTTTCTCAAATAAAAATAGTTGAGTAAGGAACTTGCAATAAAATAGAATGATTGCTCAATCAATAAATAACTCATACAATAAATAAAAGTTGTACGGTTGAGAAAACCTGTCCAATATTAAATTGAGTTATGGTAAAGGAAACTTGCCCAACACAAGGGTTAAACAATAGTTAGGAAACTTGCATAACATATACCTATTTGCACGAAATAAAAATAGTGCATAAGGTTTAGAAACTTTCCTGGTGCGTTTACTACAATATTACACACACGCTCCTTAATATCCTACACATGTAAATACGTATTCACATAACAATTAGTCACATAAGGATTTAGGTTTAAAATAGACGCTACATCATTAAAACATATTGATTGCCACTACGACTACCAAGTCGGGGGTCTTGCTCCCCGGTGAGCGAGCGACTGCCAAACGTAAGTTACAACCAGGTTACTCAATTTACGCCTTAAGATAACACCGAGTTGATTAACACTTAGCATACAATTAAGCAATTAAGGCTTAACAAGATATAAATAACTAACTTGTCTAATCATTTTGCACAAAAATATAAGTTTTAGACCCGCTAGAAAATTCGCTGGGTCCGACCCGACCTGACCTGGTCTGACTGACCCAACCCAGGTCGGACACGGGCTTGACGCTGCGACATCAAGCTTAGTGCTTGGACCTCATGCTGCGGCGTGAGTCCTGTGCTATTCCCATGGCAGGCGTGACACTACGGCGACACGCTTAATGCTTGGATCTCATACTACGGCGTGAGTCCCGGTCTTTCCCTGACAGGCTTCACGCTGTGGCGTGAGCCTTAGCAATTGGATCCCACGCTGCAGCGTGAGTCCCTTGCCGTCTCCTGCCGCGTGGCGTCGCTGCGGCGCCGCGCTCAATGCTTGGAGGTCACGCTACGGCGTGAACCCCCATTCATCCCCTGGATAGGCCACGCTGCGGCGTGAGTTGTTTGCGAGGCAGCATCAACCATCCAGTGGCCGAATTCTGGGCTTTTGCCCAGTTCTCGATCTCCTTCGACTCCAACCTTCATAACTCCTCCTATTGACAAGAAAATTGTTCTATTTCGGACTTTATGGACTCCTAATTCATAGGGTTACAACATATCAAAAATTTAGAATTACCCATGAACATTAACACGACCAATTTTTGAGCCAAAGTACAAACAAAAAAACTCTATTTTCGTGTTCTTCGTGTTCTTCACCTAACTCAATACCAAATATTCATTTTAACTACTTTTAACTCCATTCCAACTGGGTTATGAAGATAACCCATGGAACTATAATATTACAACATCAATTAAACCAAACAATTACTCAATCAAGGCTTTATAGTCCTTTAAATCATCCGAAAGTTATTTTGTCCAAAAAGTTCAAAGTTTCATCCTTTATGCCAAGGTTCGGATCATTCATTGATTTTGTTCCACTTTGAGATTATTAATAGTTTACAAGATGTCTTGGTAATAATAAAAATTGACCACAACCAACAATTACAAGAAATGCAAAAATTCTATCAAAATCAAAAATGAATGGATTTTTGTTTGATTGTTTACCTTGTAAATCCTCTCTAGGTGCTAAGAAAATTGCTAGGCTCGATTGGATTGAGTTCCTCCTCCCTTCTCTCGCTCACTCCGTTTCTTTTTCTTCCGTGTTCTTCTTCCTCTTCTTTTCTTGTGCTTGTGCTTCTTCTTGTTCTTTTACTTCTTCTTCAATGCTCTCTCTCTCTCTCTCTCCGCAGCTCTCACTCTTAATATCTCTCTATCAGCAGTTGGTTTAGGGAAGGAATGAGAGAGAACAAGTTTGAATGGAATGGCAGCTTGGAGGGCTTCAGGAGGATGAAGGGAGTAGCTCAAGAATGTTCAGCAATTTGGAGAATTAAGGCATTGAGCCTAACAAAGAGCAGCATGCTACCGACCATGCTCTCCTTCCTTGCATTGGATTGGCCCAAGGGTTTAGGTTGGTTCCCACTTAGAGTAACAAGCAAAAATAAATACCCAAATACACAAAAATATACCTGAATACTCCCACTTTTATACCCAATTTGGTAAATAACTCCACCCAAAATTAAAATGGGTACTCCCATAAAATATTGGGACGCATAAAAATAATTATTATGGGATTTATCAATTTCTTCGGGACAGTCATATTATACATTTCAGATACCGAATAAAACACGAATGGGCTCAAAATGAAAATTTGACACTTGAAAAAATTATCTCTTCACACACGTGTATTACTGAAATTTATTAAGGTCGAAAAAGACGCAAAATATTATGGCGTGAATAGTGCCCCGGTAAATGTGCCCCCGTGAATAGTGATTTTGCGATTTTTCACGAAGTCAATATATTCACCCTAACGATACTACAACACGTAAAATTCAACACATACACATATTCTAGGTTATAACACAACCTTTAAGCATATAACACATAATAATATAAATAAAAATAAAAATTCATTTTATTCACACATAAACTCGGGTTACAAGGAAATTAAATTTTTCGATCGTTACAGTTAATGTAAATCTAGTGGATCTAGCATAGATGTAGCATAGATTTGTGTTTTGTGGCGAAAGATCCGATTTTTATGTAGATTTAATATAGCCCCAATGTACATCTAATATATATCGTTTATTTTGGCAAAAGATTCAATTTTTATATAGTTTTGATATAGATATATTAGATCTAGTCTAGATTTTGCCTATTATATATATTACTGTGCTTATATCTATTTAAAGTTTTAATCTTTATACATATATTGGTTGTTTATCTATAGATCTCTCTATTTTACTGATTATTTTGCTTGTAAATAGTTAAAGATCAAATGTTTTCACTAAATCTAGATCTACCCTAGATCTAGATCTAGGGTAGATCTCACCCTTAACCGGTTCTAAAGCTTTAAAGCTTGAACTTTTATGCTAGATTAGCTCGAATCTAGGTTATATTTAGTCATTTCTAATGTTTTCAATTGATTTTGAATACTCCACAAAACCCTAGATCCATATCTAGTGGGGAGGAGGTCCTAACTAATCGTGCTAAGGATTCTAACAATTGAATCACCTGATAGCAGTTTTAGGATACATTTTTTATATGTTTTCGTTTTAATCCCGATTGTGGCATTGTACAGATCTCAGGCATTTTAGATCTAGGATTTATATCCTAGATTCTAAGTCCCTTTTCATAGATCTCGTTAATATACATAGTCCCTTAAATCCCTCGCGTATAGGCCCAAAGAGGTTTGAAGTTGCTTTCAAAATAACGCACTTCTCACGATTTCGATCCAAAACTAGACAACGATTTCCTTCAAAATCACACACACACACACACACACACTTCACACTTAAGAAAATGTCAAGATGCGGTAACCGTATTTTCATTAAAGTCGGGGGGTGACTAACACCTTCCTCTCGCTTGAACAAGCCCCCGAACTCTATAAATCTCGATTTCGAGACCAATTTTACGGAGTCACATATTGGGCCATATTTTAAAAATCTAAAATTCGGATGAGTTGATATATCTAATTAAATATTTAGCAACTGGCAGCTCTATCTAATTAAAATTAATCTTTTAAAACCCCGTCGGAATTTATGTCGGTTTTTCCTAAAAATCACCCTTTAAGCGAAATAAATTAATCAAAATCTTAAAAAGGGTAAAAACACGACAAGTAGGAAATTTCCCTGGCGTCGACACCCACAAAACGCTGAGCAACTCTTCGGGCTACCTTCCCTTAGTTTCGTCTAGCCTTTTCTTTATTCCATTGAGTAGAGTCCGGTTAGTGACTTCTACCTGGTCATTTGACTGAGGAAGTCTTCATGTACTGAATACTTAAATCTTTTAGGAATTGCTCAAACTTTGATCCCATAAATTGTCTTTTGCTGTTTAAAACTAGCACCATGGGAATACCAAACCGAAAAATTATAAACTCTTTGAGAAATTTCAAACACTCCTGTTCTGTGATAGTCCTAAGTGGCTTAGCCTCAACTCACTTGGTTATGTGGTCTATCACTACTGCCACAAAACTAACCTGCCTTTTGGCCTTTGGTAATGGACCTAAGATGTCAATTCCCTAAACTGCGAACAAGATTGGGGATAAGACCGAGAACAACTCTTTAGGCGACTGATGAGGAATAAGGCTATTCAACTGCCACTTAGAACATTTCTTTACATACTCCTTTGCTTCCTAAAAGATTGTTGGCCAATAATATCCTTGTCGAAGCACTTTATACGCCAACGCCTTAGCTCCTATGTGATCCCCACAAATTCCTTCATGAACTTCTTATTGAGTAGGATGTATACCTGCAAATCAGGTGTTGTTAATCTTAATTATTGCTATCTTTAAGTGTTTTTAGGATCATTTTATTTGTTTTTGTGTTTATTGATTACAGAACGCAGCGGAGGGGCATACATGTCATTTTGAAGAAGAAAAGAATTGAAAAAAATTAGCATAATGGCATTTTTGTAAATATGCTACCACTGCCCAGCGTAGCTACGCCCATGGATTTTGCCAACGAGGAAGTTCGAGAAGTATTTTTGGAAAAGGATTTCTAAGCCCAAAACAGGAATCTGAAGAAGAGTGAGGGATAATAGGAGGAGAATTCATAAGGTTGGCAAGAAGAGACAAGAAGATTTTGAAGTAAATAGAAAAAGGAGCATAAGAAGAACAAGTGAAGGATTCAAGAAGGAAAATTATGCAGAGTTTATTTCTTTTTCTCTTCTTTTACTTGTAACTCCAGATGTTAAATTCTTCTATGAATTCAATATTTGCTTTTATTATGTGGAACTAAATTTTATCTTAAGATTATAATGCATCTTATTGTGTAACTTTTATTGATATGATTTATTATTAATTATTGTTAATTATTATCAGATTATCTATTATGATTGTGATTAATTGCTTAATTATCTGATCAATAATTATCATGGTAATCTATATGAACTCGAGAGATGGATTATAGGTTTAGATCTGATCATAATAGCATGTGATTGTGTTTTCTGCATGTGATGGAATTCATGATTTGTGTCTAGGATAGAGATATACCTATACATCGGATGTAATCTGATAAGGAACATGTGCTTTAAAATCCTTTTTAATTATAATTTATATAGAGATATAGAAAATCAGTTAACTAGGGTGTTCACCTTAATTCTATCATATGTGGATTTAAGTTGATTTGTTTATGACACATCGAGATATGGTCATAAATATTGATGAGTTCTCGATTAACAATCCGAAATAGTTAACATAACTTAATAGGAACTATGTTGATCTAAGTGAATCAATAAGTGAAATTGTAGTCTTAAGTTTTCACAATCTGTTTTCAATCTTGTGGTAGTTAGCATTAGTTTAATTAATTATTTGATTCCATAAATTCACAAGTTTTTAATCAATTGTTTAATAAAATTGAGTTAATATAAGATTGGTAGTTGTTAGTATAAATATTAGTTTTTCTCCATGGGAACAATACTCTCTTATTATTATATTACTCGTGGACCGCATATACTTGCATATTTTGCTTGTATAGACTTAGGCAAACACTTCTCGAAGTGCGTATTCAAACACTTCAGCAAGGGTAAAGAGAATGCACGTTGATACAGATCCCCATCGATAAGTACAAATTTTGAACTCCTATACTATATCTTCTGTTAGTTCCCTAGGACACAATAGAGATCTAGAAGGGGGGTTGAATAGATCCTTTAAAACGTTTTTCGTTTATTATGAAAGTATAACATTTATAATTAATGGAATCAATTCATGCACAATGGAATATACTTTAAGAACCCCTTCAAAGATATAAACATAATTTCAGTTCTAAGATTAAATCTACGATATGGCTGTTAGCAGATCTAGCAATTATTGAGCATAATGTAAAAGACATAAAGTAAATGACACCAGAGGTTTTAAATGGTTTGGAGACTGAACAACTCCTACTCCACTCTTCTACTTCAACAAGTAGGAAATTGTAACGACCGCGGATCGTGGGTAGCTTTGTAACACGAGCCTATGAATTTTATTGAATAAATTGAACTTTTATTAATATTATTCCGTGTTATTATGTGTTTGAATGTTTTATTACTACATATGACGTGTATGTGTTAATTTTTGAGTGTTGTTATTTCATGGTATTGATTTAAATCATTTAGAGGAATAACGCTAAAACACTATTTACGCAAAAGACACATTTTTCGATTTTACGACTTTTCATAATTTCGTCAAAGCGTTAATGAAGAGGGGTTAGTAATCCAAGTGTGGGATTTTATTTGAGCCCAATTGAATTGATAATTAGAAGCCCAAAGAATTATGAATAGTGGCCCAAATTGAAGCCCAAAACCCATGAACCAAGTCCATGACCCAAACCCATAGTCCATGGCACAAAATCTATGACCCATGAGGGAAATGGGTTATAGAATCAGCTGAACATTTGAAGGAAGGAGAAGAGTATGGGAGAAGGAGAATGAGAGGGAGAAGAGAATCAAGGAGGTGGATACGTTTGGGGAGAAGCAATTATGCATTTGGTAGAGGGAAAGGAAGGAATAACAAATAGGGAGAAGGGAGGGGGAGTACCCAAGCATGGAGAGGAGCAAAGCTCACTCTCCCATTCATGGGGAGCTGCTGCGGGAGAGCACGCTCAGCTCCTCCTTCACCAAGAACGCCTGATCATTCCTCTATAAATACTCCTCCATTGCATAGCCTTCATTCCTTTCATTTTGCTAAGTGAGGAAGCTGAACATTAAGAGAGGAGTGAGAGTGGGTATTCGGGTGAACTGAGGAAGAAGAAGAACCTAACTCATTTCCATAATAGCTTCAAGTTCATGGTGTTTTCTTTGATTGCTTGTGGGAATAAATGTTGTTGTTATTGTTGTTGCTTAGTTGTTCATAAACAAGAATATGTGTTGTAAATACCTTAGAACATTGTTAATAATCTGTAAAAGAGGATTTCTATGAAGAAATCTGGGCTAACCTATGATTATATGTCTATGAAATCAAGTTTCTAAGACTACGCCCACAACGTGTTCGATTAAATGCTCCAATGAGAAAGATTGGTTGAAATGTGAGAATTAGATGTTATTGTTATTGTTAGTTATTCATGAATGAGTATTGATGTTGTTAACACCTTGAAACCTTGTTAATAAACTGCTAAAGTGGAATAAGGAATGAAAACACAAGCATGTGCATAAAGGAGGAAGATATGGACATCTATAGACTGTTTTGGACTTACATTGTGTAATGATTCGAAACTAGAAGTTAAGTTTTAGGGTGTTATGATGTACTCTTATGCGTGATGAGTATCACCCAATTGGAACGAGGATAAAAGCTTTAAAAACGAAACCATGGCGAACGATTTAGTAAACTATGCATTAATAAGAAAACCTAAATGAATGATGACATTAGAATCAATTCTGGTATTGTTGTGTTATCAATCAGATTCTAAGCTTTTGGGTAGTTGTATTACAATGAGTTAGGAGTCCTTAGGCTTTGGAACGAACACATTCCGACTTCGGATGAGGGAGTTATGACATTTGGGAGTAAATGTGTCAAAACAAAGCATGCTAGAAATTCAGGGAAGAAGAAAACCAAGTTTGGGGGTACGTACGCCGCCCTTATGCCGAAGCTACTGACTTGGGCATACGTACACTGGTCATAGGCTTATTTTGGGCATAGCTACGCCGGGCCAATGTTAGGTCAAAGTCAACTTTGACGTCCTTTAGTAAAATGGCCATAACGTTCTCATACGAACTCTGATTGAGGAGATTCAAGATGATCCGGAACGAGAAAGAGTAGACCTACAACTTTTGTTTAATAAGTTTTGACATTTTATGTCGAGATCATTTTTGAAATTAAGCATCTTTAGGACTGTTGTGCAATTAGAGGCAATCGGAGGGCGTCGAGCATGCACGTGTGCAACGTGCAATGTTTTTGACGCTAAGTTATATTGTTCTAAGTTATAAATGAAGAATATTATGATATGTAAAATACTTATCCATTAACCAATGAGTATTAGATAAATCGAATGGCCGTGCTAAGCGTACGCAAATGCATATCGCTTGGCGTTCGAGTAGGTAAGTTTGGCGTACGGACGTGCAAGCGTCGTAATGCCGTAACAAGTGTGTATAACCTTGTTTGATATTATATTTCTATTAGAATGAAACATTATGGAGTAGTGTAAACCAATGTTGGCATCTATTTGTGACTAATTGGTATGTGGATATGTACTTAAATGTGTAGGACATTTGAAGGACGATTTACATCGAGTTATTAGCAAACGCATAAGGCAAGTTTTCTAACGCTTGTCTAACCCTTGTGTTGGGCAAGTTTATTTGATTCATTTGATTATATTCTCATGACTCTCATGCGATGTTTGAAGTTCCAATTTACGCAATACATATATGGTTGTGTGAATTCTTTACTTATGTAAATCTTTCAGTATTTGCACAAGTATTCGAGCTATGTTATGATATAAATTGTTGAAGCTTTCAAGTTTACATATATATGAACTGTTATAGAAAACGTCGATGACATTTGTTTCGGCTAGACAGATATTAAAATGTTTTATTGATTTAATAATAAATCTTTGAAATGTTATTGATGATTAAGTAGAGCTATCCAACCGAATTATTTTGGTTAGGATTCCGAGACATGAATGAGATGAACAACCCTATATTAGGGGGCAGTTTTAGTCAGTTATTCTGATAAGGCATCGAGCGCCTAAACAAACGCATATAGTCGTTTCTAGCTAGAGTGTTGATCAACATAGAGTACAATAGGCTGATCACCTAGAAGTGCTTGTAAGTCAGACGATTTGTAGTAAAATAACAGTTTAAACCTTTTCATAATAAGCAAAAGAATGTTCAAGGTCTTATGACCACTCAGTATGTCGTTTCGAAAATGTTTCAAACGAAAGTAAAGTATTATTCTTGTTTATTTAGAATATTTCACAACTATTGTTCAGTTGTCGAAGAGAAATGATATGATTGATAATATTGTTGTTATTCAACTGCTATACTTGCTGGGCAATTGAATGCTCATTCTTGCTTTATATTAAACATTGCAGCTAAGTCCGAGTGGGTTGAAGGTTCCGGTAAGGACAGGGGAAAGGGCAAGATGAACGTCTAGATGGCGTCATAGTTTATTTGCATTAATAATGATGTAATATTAAGACTTATTATGTATTTGGAATGATGTTGTGGTAATAGAACCAGGGATTAAGTGTAAGACATGTTGTAATAATATAGTAATTACATCCATGTCTAGTATGTTGCATGGAATAGGATGTACTGTGGAGCACCAGATTCGGGTTTGAGGTACCCGGATTTGGGGGCGTCACAGGTTGGTATCAGAGCTGATAGGTTATAAACCTTAGGTTAGGGAAAACCTTAGGAATATGACCGTAAAGAGAATGGAAGAGTTAGTAAATGAACTCAAATAGAGTTATTAAGGGATGGATTAAGGAAATTCATCAAAAGAACTAAAAGTATACCTAAAATAAACTATATTTGTTTTGTGTTATAATATTATACGTATTGCTATGTACTAATCGAGTTAGTAACTTGGATTGTATATGTCTAGAGAAGGACCCGAGTATAGATGTAGTAAGCGAGGAGCTGATCGCTCCACCCGAGCCAATACCCGAGCCAGTAGCAGAGACTGAGGCTCAGATAGAAAGTGACTCAGAGGAAGATCCGAAGGAGGAACCGGAGATGGACCTTTCACTTGATGAGGATCCGTCCGAGCATGAGGAGGAAACAGATGATATATTATCAAATGTTATGCTTTCTGAAGAGGAGGAAGTGGCATCGGCAGACATGGATAATCTGTTTACGGTGGTACTTGACAGGAATGTAGTGCTGAGAGGTAAAGTTCAAGCCTTAGAGGCGAGGGTGCAAGAACTCCTGTAAAAGAGACATGAGTTAGAGGCTTACTGGGAGGCAGAGATCGATGATAGGATCAGGGCCGAAGATCGGGCCGAAGATCGGGCCGATGACCTGGAAGAAGAGGCGAGGATCAAGAAAGTGAGGACCGATAGGTCTAACTATGCGTCCAGGTCGTCACATAGGCGATTTCAGCGTAGGGTGACCCATTACCCAGCAGAGGAGGGCCAGACCAGGCACACCATTAGTATGGAACTGGTGATGGCCATAGCAGATGACGAGTATGCAGACGCCATTAGGCGTGGTCTAGTTCAGTGATTAGACAAGGTCTAGATGTGTACCTTGTAAGGATGTAAATCCTAAATTTTGTATATGTAATGGATTATCTGGTGTAAATCCCATCTTTTTAGTAATAGGGGGATATATTGTATGCAAATAGCAGAAGCTATGTGTTGCAAGATATATGAAATATGAAGCATATTAATATAAGTTTGTTTATTAAATGTGCTTGGTGATGAGTATGTGTATGTGTTAGTATTCAATAGAAATACTTGAAGGACAATGATATATTAATAATGGCATAATTTATTTAACAGAAAAATACCGCTGAGATGGAGATGAAGAGGAAGACAGGGAACACAGAGGAATGAGAATAGAGAATCCGATAATGAAAGTGAGACTAGGGAAACAGAAAACCCTATGCAGCAATTCATAGACTTACTAGTAAGGGCTTTGCGCGTGTTGCCAACTTTAAGGACTTTAAAAGCATGGGACCACCTAAATTTAAGGGGACCACCGAGCCTATAGAGGCTCAATCATGGGTTAAGGAGGCGGAGAAAGCCTTTATCATTATTGGAGTTGGGGAGGAGCAAAAGACCACTTTTGCTACCTACCTACTAAAAGGGGAAGCTAATTTCTGGTGGGAAGCAAACCAGAATAGGGCTGGAAAAGGAGTCATTGCTTCGGAACGGTTCAAGGAGTTGTACTTGGAGAACTACTTTCCAGGAGCATGTAGAGTCACATGGAGATGCGATTCTTAAAACTGAAACAAGAGAACCTGACAGTACCCCAATATGCTGCCAAGTTCAATGAGCTGACTCGGTTTGCTCCACACCAAGTGGACACTGAGGAAAGGAAGACGAGGAGGTTTGAGCAGGGCCTGAAACCCTGGCTCTACAACAAGGTGAGTGTGTTGCAGATTGATTATTTTGGATCAATCTTGGAGAAGGCTATTATAGCCGAAGGTGGAAGTGAGGCATTGAGCCTCTATAATAGGGAGAAGAAGAATAAGGAGTGAAGGAAGAAGTAAGACTGATATAGCTAGTGAAGTGGAAGTAATCAAAAGAGGAAATGGAACAATTCTGGGAATACCGGAACTAAACCAGGAGACCCGAAGAGGAGGGTAGAGCCGTGTAAGACTTGTAGAAAGAATCATCTGGGGATCTGCTTGAAGGGGAAGACATCATGCTATAACTGTGGGCAGGAGGGACACATCTCTCCTAACTTCCCCAACCCAAAGAAAAACAACGGATGTTTTATCTGTGGAGCGACAAACCATATGGTAAGAAATTGCCCAAAGAAGGGGACAGACGGGGGAAGCAATGAGAATAGCAGTGGCAAGCTGGCTATGACTGGTCCAGCTCCATCGAGTAGACCAACTGCCCGGACCTTCAATATGACGGTCCAAGATGCAGTCGCATCGGGAGACGTAGTCTCAAGTATCATTCCGATAAATAGTATTAATGCATATGTGTTGTTTGATTCAGGTGCGACCTGTTCTTTTGTATCATGTGAATTTGCTCAACGTTTAAGCTTACCTCTAGAGAAACTAGAGTCTCCTTTGAACATAGAAGTTGTGAATAAGGAAGTAATCCCTGTTGAGCATGCCCATAGAAATTGTTGCGTCGAGATAAGAGGGCATAAATTATCGGTAGATTTAATTTCGATTAAACTGGGAGAATTTGACGTAATACTGGGGATGGATTGGTTGTTTAACCACGGGGCAGTAATCGATTGCCAGAAAAAAAGTGTAAACCTTCAGACGTCGAAGCTGTAACGACCCCAAAATTCATACAATTCAACTCTCAACATCGGTCGTTATCAATACATCCTCATTCTGACTTTACAACATTATTCAATGTTAAACTTAATAAAAATGCAGAATAATTCAAACTTTTCTATTACAATTCATTCTCGATCCCAACATTCTCAACCTTTACATCTAAATATCTTAGAATCATGTTAATAACATGATTCACCTTGTTGAACTTATTATAAAAATTTACACCTCAATACAAACTTTACAACTTAACGTAAATACATTTATCAAAATATTAACATAATTCAGGTAATAAATTTCAACTAAAATATTTAAACTTCATGCATCACTTTGATCCACGTCATTGGATAGCACATAACGTTACCTTATATCTTTAACCTGCAAAAGTGGTTATTTGCAAGAATGAGCTCGACACCTCAGCAAAATCTAATAGTTTTCATGTATCACGTAGCACATAAACAACATGCTCAGTTTATACAATCATAAACATTATAATTCTAGCATATCATACATGTTGTACATCAGTTACCAAGTAATAATTGAGTTCCATAACTTAATCAACATTCTAACTCAACAAACCTAGTCATAAATTGACTTTGTCATTTCGCATATACAACATATAGAATTTATCATGCTTTTGCATCATAGGTTTAAAACAATCAATTATTTAGTTCACATAACAAATAGGAACTGAAAGACTTACCTAGTTCGTAGATTACCGATTACCATAATTAGCTTATACTTATCTGCACTTCACGTATCCTACACAATATATAATCATGCACAACATTTATTAGTCACATAGTAACACTTAGTATTAACTCTACTTTACATTTCATAATCCTTCATTTTATTCTCTATGCAATTCTCAACTTAGAAATTAAGTCCTCCTCATACAACCCTTCATTTTATTATGTTCCACTTTAACCGACACTTAACATTTAGTTAAGTCTTAAACTTTTCTTTACATAGATGTATAATGTTTATAAGTAAATCTTTGTCTTGTTATAATACTATCACCACTTCAGGATTCACTCTCATCCAATCTCATTTTAATATCTCAATTGTCATCTGATAATTAATGGGTAATTGTTACCATCGATAATTAATGGGTAATTGTTACCATCGATCACAATATATTAGTATTTATTTAATGCATTAGTCTACGCTTTTTAAACATGCATATGGTAATATAGCATGACCACAAAAAAAAAAGAAATTTTTTTTTGTATCACCGCCGGGGCGGTGGATTTCCTTTAACAAAATGCCGCCGGGGCGAGGGAACCGCCGGGGCGTGAAACTTAGTATAAATATACCGCCGGGGCGAGCCTACCGCTGGGGCGACAAAAACAATTCATTTCTACCGCCGGGGCGGTGAACCTAAAACTCAACTTCTGTAGTTCACGAACTGCAGAATATTCAAGCCCAAAAACACGAATTTTAAGCATCAAACATCAATTCCAAGCATACCCAATTATCATAAATTTTGTTAAAACAATTCTAAACATATAATTAACCATCCTATGTACATACTCACATTAATCCATCAATTTGGAGCCTTAAATCTCATGTTCATACTAATTTTTACAAACTTTGACAAATTTAGCGTAATCAATCATTACAGATTTGTTATTCAACTAATTTGGTCCGTTCAACTTCCGTTGTTTTCGTTTTTAACGCATAACAACAACCCATCATCAATTTACAGATTACCACATGAATTAACCATCAATTTTGACTCTAAAACAAGCCAAAACGTATATATTCAACCAAAAATCAAATTCTTTATTTTAAACATGTTCTCCATGGATTAATAACTCCAAAATCATATATAAACACTATATAACCGATTAAACATGTTTATAAACATATATAGCCAACATCTCATCAAATCATCAACCAAAAATCCATTTAAAGAAAATTCAAGGAATAGAAAATTAAGAACTTAAAGCTAGGTTTTTACCTTTGATTCTTGCTTAGATTATCTAGATACATGATAAGAATTGCTTGCTTGCTCTCCTTCTTCTTTGATTTTCAGAATTTTCTTCTCAATTTCCCAAGAACTCACTCAATTTTCTCTCTTCCTCTCCTCTGTTCTTTGTTTTCGAACTCCTGATAACTTATGTGACTTTTAGTGGGGAGTTTCATCAGTTAAGAAAGCCAAAGGCCACAAGGCCTTGTTTGGTACTTCTTTAAAGAATTAATCCATTTTTGTTATTATTATTATTATACTATATGCTTCCTATTTAAAAATAAACCATTTCCGCCACACTTTAATTTAATTAAACTTATTTAATTAATTTATGTAACAAATATAACTCAAATTTTATTTAACAAATTATTACCTTTCTAATTTAATTAAATAATTAAATTAGAACCTTATCATCACTTTAGCGTGCTAAAATACGCATATATTATAAAATTATTTATCATCAATTTATTTAATAACATCATACTTACACAAATTATTCTATAATAATTTCCATCGAATATTTATTTCATAAATATTCCAGATAAAGTATTTATTCAATTTCATAAATATTTTTAACTATTTACAAAACTCACAATCTTATTACATTAACATATTTCACTTATGTAACACATTGCTTTCTTGTTTTATTAAAACAAATATATATATATTTACATTAATTCACTATTTTAATTAATTGAATTACTCACATTATTGTGAAATATAATCCATAACAATTTCATTGCTAGCAAGGCATAATAATCAAATTATATTATTTCATAATATAATTTTAACTTAATAACATTCAGTTAATATCATTTTCGTAATAATTTCATTTACTATCATCAATGGTTTAATTTACCATTAACCCTCATTTTCTAATATAAGAATATATATATTCCTCTTCTATATTCACATCAAATCACATATTTTATAATATGAAACACATATATACAAACACTCAAACTCAAAATGTCTCATAATAATAATTTTTATTTATTAAATTCTTATTTAATAACTTCTGAAAATCCGGGTTGTCAGATCCTTCCCTCCTTATAAGGATTTTGTCCTCAGAATCAACGAAATATCCCTTACTCAGTTTTCACTAAATCTCTTTCACAATTATTGTTGAATAACTTAACACATTACTTTAGTGTAGGTTTTCTTTCATCACCTTCACTTAAACCTGGAACACTTCGAGTGTTTATATTCTTTAACCCTTTAACGAATTCATTGCATATCATACTTGTAGTAATCATTTAATATCCTGATTTAGCATCGCATAAATTTTCAGGATATCACAGAAGCAGTCTAAGGTAGTGTTCTACGGTAGTAAATCTCCTAGACATTTGAGTTTGCTATTGACGATACAAACCAAAAAGCTTTTAAGAAAAGGGTGCGTAGGTTATCTGTGCCACATTGTTGATACCCAACGAGAGAGAGCCGAAATGGGGCAGATACCTATCGTGAATGAATTCACGGATGTATTTCCAGACGAATTGCCAAGACTTCCACCAAATAGGGAGATCGAAGTTCTGAATGGAAGAGAGAGAAAGCTTTTTAGAGAGAGAGTATGTAGGAAATGAGAGAGTAAGTTTTTCTTTTCTTGAAAATTATCAATTGTAAAATGAGAAAAAACTTTCCTATTTGTACGATTTCTTGAGCCAAGGGCAAACTTGTAAATTATGAATTTATTTTGAAATTAATGGCTCAGATGGTTTGATTTAAAATGGAAGGCTGGAATTGTACTATGCTTCACGTGGATTGGCCAAGGAATAAGCTGACAATCTTATTAAAGGTTCAGCCCATGGAAAAAGGTTATCAACCTTTCTCCTAAGTCAGCACATGGATTCTTTTCCAAAATTCAATTGCCCAACATGGATTACAAACTAACATTTGGCCCATGCAGGATTACCAATTTCTTATTTAACATTTAATAAGCACGTGGCTTATTATTGAATTTTCTAATCTTCTAAATGCCCATCATGCATACATTTGCTTTTACTAAATTTTCTAAGCACGTGGTCAGTGAGAGGCTCTCACTTTTTCTTTCTCCACTTTTCAAAATCATGTGCATACAAAATAAATTATTCTTCCAAGTCCGCTCATTTTCGGATAAAAACAAAAATGATTTTATTATATATTAATTTGAAAAAACTTTAATGAAGAAAAATCATTTTAGGAATAATAGGAATTCTCCTTGCCTTAGGAAATATTACTATGTGAATTAATCTTTCTAACACTTGATATTAAATTATCAAAATTAAGAAAAATATTAATTCAATTAGGATGAGAAAACATTTTTTGGTCAAAATAAATAGGATAATTAAAAACAATTATATATATAAATCCTTTAAAAGTGTTAGTATTCTCATGAAGTGTCGGAACATTATAAAATATGGAATAGAGTATTATAAACTAATAATTAGTGTCATTATGTAGCTAATTGGTATATTATTACAAATGACATTGTGTAGGCTATTTGAAGAGTATTATAGCATAAGTTGTAAGCAACGCTTAAGGCAAAGTTTCCTAACTTACACAAACTTTGTATTGTGCAAGTTTCTAATATCATTCAATTATATTCTCATTAATGATATATGATGTATTGAAGCTTTAATTATGCAATGCTTATGTTGTGTGAATTTTAAACTTATGCAAATCTTTTAATATTTGTACAGGTTATTTGAGTTATGTTAAATTGTAAAATAATATGTTTGGTTATGGAATTTCATTTGTTATATGAGATTCATCTTATTATGTGAAATATTTTATAAAAGAGAGTTATTTGCCATTTAATTCGGTTTAACTCGATTTATGAGCTATTCCAATCGGAATGTTTATTAGTGTGAATTGTAATAATTCTTGAATTATGATAGTTGATTGTGTCAAGTCAAAATTAAATAAATCTTGGACAATTAATAATATAGGTTGCACCCGTGTAAAATGAGGTTTATATGAGTAAATGTGGTTATGATTGCACCCTCGTGCAATGATGTGTTTGTTAAGCATTAAACCCAATAACGTGTTAGACCAATAATAACACTTATGTGCTAAACTAAAGAAGAAAGGCTCTAGAATTGAATTGTTGATGCGTTCAAGATAATGTATATTCATAGACGATGATTAAAGTAAAAAAATAACTTATTTGAGCTGTTTTACAATTATTGTTCAATTGTTGAAGTTTTCAAAAAGATTATTCTATTCATGAATGTTATTTATTCACTGCTTATACTTGTTCGGCAATTAAATGCTCACTTTTGCAAATTCTAAAACTTTTACAGTTACAGCGGAAGGAACAGAATGATCAGAAGAAGATAAGAGTTATTAATTGTTAAGGTAGAATAGTTAAAGTATATGAAGGGTTGTAATATTATATAATAATGTTGTAATATTATTTGAGATAGTTATGTAAAGTTCTTCGTACCTGGGAGTAGGTTGAATTATATTGTAATATTTTAATATGTACTCTGATGTTGTAAAAATATATTGAGTATGTAATATCTTGACGGCACCGGACTCGGGTTTAAAGATAGACCGAATTTTTGAGCTGTCACAGAGATCATGCAGTGCACATGTTCAACATAGTGACATTCTTCACGATATCGTACACGTCACAATAGAGTTCAGAATCTTTAGTTGTCTTCATTGGAATGGTCTATGATGGAAGATTAGGTTAGAGTACTGAGGAGATGTTGACAGCACGTGGTAATTACTGAGGGTGAGGGACAATGGGGGTGGATATAAAAACAACACCCTTTACAATGAAAGAATGGGTACTCAAATCTTTTAGAACAATTTGTTGATCAATGTATCATTCAGTTTACTAGGTTATGATTTTCTAAATAGAGCAGTTTCTTTATTACACAAAAAGGAAAAAATATACAAGTTTCATAATCATACCTAAATTTAGTTATTCCAACTCGTTTTCAGCTCATTTTTTGGTGTAGCTTTCGCCACATGTTTTAGATGCCATCATATTATCACGTCTCTCGTCAACTTCATTTAACTTTCTTGTAATGTTGCAATTTTTGCTGTTAATGCTTCAAACTCTTCTTCTTCTTTAGCAAGTAATTCTAAATCAACATCTCCTGTAACTGTCTCTTCATCATTATTACCAGTTTGTTTGACCTCAGGATTACCTGTTGCTAATGTATCCAACTTTAAATTGTCAAGGTCCTCAGCAACTATCTCATTTTCTTGTATATAACTGATTACCTAACAATTGAATGGCATAACCCAACAACTTTTTTATTTTCTTGTTATGTGGGGTTTTGATGAGAAAATTGTTAGATTTAGATTCCAGACAGTCTGAATTGGGCCGACATTTGTATAGCTAAGAATTGCAATTCTATAATACTGTATAATAGGTCATTTGAAATGTAAATCTCTGCTATGTCAATGCAACTCATTTCTGTAGACCGTCGAAATGGACTGTTCAATTCAAACTACTTGAAATCAAGATCCAAACTTAATGATGGAAAAACTTGCATTAAACTAACAAAACCAATCCGGGAATCCAAACCACGTGCAAAAGAAGTGTAATAGAAAGCTAACTGAATGCAAGAATGAACATCATATACCTCGAAGATTACACAATGCACGTGAAAGACAGTGACATTCTTTACAGTAATAAGTTGGATGATGTAGTCGTCGTGCCTCCTCGCATGCATCGCAGTAGAGTTCAACATTTTCATCTTCCTTGAGGTGGTCTCTTACAGGAGAATAGGTGAAAGCGAGAGGATGCAAGTGACAATTGTGTTTGACTATCCGGGGTAATTATGGGTGTGAGAGGCAATGGGCATGGAGATGGAAACGACAACCATGTCAATGAAAAAAGGGGCCCTCAATTTGTTTAGAACATTTTGTGCATTCGATTTGGAAGATTGTGAAATCAAGTGGCCTATAGCCGAGGTTTACAATTCGAGATAATAAGGGAGTGCTTGTGGAGTTCAGACTTTACCATGGGGTACATTACTGGCTGCAAAGCACACCTTATGTCTATTTTGATATCACAAGTATTGCAGAAAAGCTCCTCAAGTGTTCCCTTGTGATCATTGTCATTGAACATCAACAAATGACTGGTTGAAATGTTTCAAGTACATCTCTTCCTTTCTCAATCGTAACTTACAATTGTGAACTGGTTGGTTTAGTGGTAAGTGGTTCATTTATTTCACTGAAAGTTTGGGATCGATTCATGCTTACAGCATTTGGTGGCAACTCTACGTTCTACATGTTACTGGCAGAGGCGGATAAAAAGAGGGGGGCGGGAGGGGGCATATGCCCCCCAAGGCTGGGGGTAGAGGGGGTAGGTATATCATATTAAGGCTTTTTCTCCGGTTCCAGCAGAAAGAATGTACAAGGGTTTTTTCCTGGGTATTGATACTCTAGTCTCTCAACTTTTGCCATAGTACTTTAAGAGTGTTGAATTCATTTCTGGAGATGGTGGAGTTGGAACCGTCAAGAAAATCAATATTGGGGAACGCACTTTTAATTAACTTTTAATTTTTCTTTCTATAATATATTATGCATATATGTTGTGTTTAATTAGCAACTAATTTGTTTTTTGACCAATATTATTATAAATTGGCAATCACAACTAACGTGGCAAATTATTATAAATTGGCAACCACAACCAACGATTGTCAATTTTTTTGGGATCGAAGATTTGGGTTTGGAAAGTCTTGCTAAAACAAAAAAAAAATATGACTTTTACATTAGTATATCGATTGATCGAGTTAACTTTGGTTTTACTAGTTACAACTGCTACTGTTGAAATAGTATTCTTTGCGATGAAAATTGCCAAGACTAACTTGCGTAATAAAATGGGAGACGAGTGGATGAATGACAGTCTGGTAGTTTATGTTGAGAAATATATTTTTTCAACAATTGAAAACGAACAAATTTTGAGACGTTTTCAAACTATGCAGACTCGCAGAATACGGTTGTCTTCTCTCAGTTGTACAACTGAAAGAAGCAATTCAAGCATCAATAAATAAAAAAATTTATTAATGTATTTCCCCCCCCCTTCTAAAATGTTCTAGTTCTGCCACTGGTTACTGGCGGAGGATACCTGAGATTCAAGTACCCCGACATAGGTGTAGTGAGGTTTCTTCAAACATGTGTGGTTATTGTAAATACAATTACTCGCTCTCATTTTTTCAATAATAACAATAACAACAACAAAAAAAGAAAGAAATAAAAAACATAACTAAGAACTAGTTCTATACTAGATATAGAAAATTTAATTCCAATGGCCTTTGAGATCATTAACTAAAACACATTGGAGTGCTTTGCTATGCAGACAATGAGTTGGAAAAATCCCCAACGGTGGAGGAAAAAAAAATAGTGCCGTGTATATAAGGGCACCTACCAAAGAGATTTTTTTTTTTGGGTAAAAGGTGGGGAGGGGATAACTCACGCCTTTATATGACTATATTAATAAAAGTAAGTCATATCCAAGTAGTCATCGATTAATTATCTTGAAATCTGATTCTTCATTTAACAAATCATTATATACACGGAATTAATTCTATATAAATTCATACGTGTATGTATTTTTCTTAACAGATCCAGCTCATGGCCAGGAAGAATAAAAAATGAAGAATAATAAATCGATTTTTATGGTGTTAATTAAATTTCCATTTATATAATTTATTTTGCTTCTATATGATTGGTGGGTTTCACATGTCCAAATCAAGCTCCACATGTGCCAAACAAAAAATATTATGAGGAATAGAAGCATGGCAGGAATGATATCAAGTATAAGTTGTTAATGATCTGCTTCAAAGTATCAGAGTGTGTTAGAGAGAGATCACAAAAAAGATCAAATTAAGCACCATCATATAGATGATTACCTGCCGGAAGAAAAACACAGCATGAGCCAAATGCCCAGTACGATTATAGATATGCAAAAATGTACAACTGAAATACGAAATCAACTGAGACAAATAGATAGAGTACGAAAATAATAAGCTGAATCAAATGGCTGGGTGTTATAATTTCATACTGAGCTCAAATACAAATAGCCAAAGGCTAACAAAATACATCAGTACTATGATGTATGTAAATCAAATCGGATAGTGCGCACGACACATACGTCACTATTCCGCTAAACAAATCAAATCAAATACTGGGTCGACCCATACGTATCCTGAACAAACAAATCAAATGGCCAAAGCTCACACACCAGAGCATACAAAAGGATACGTCGTGGACTGATCACACCGCCACGGAAGGTGTTATGCCCCGGTGTCAAGAGGACATGCCTGTGGTACCCCCACAGGTAGTTAGCTCAAGTATACCCTAAGGATCAAACTACAAAATGTAAGCCAAAAGGGGTTCAAATCACAAGACTTACATGACCATCTCCAACTGATATTGAATTATTTCAAATACGAACATGTTTCACTATCACAAGAAACCAACGATCAAAATAATTTAAAGAGTACAAATACGAATTCTAAACGCCAAAAGGTAACCATCATATGAATTTCACAAGAAACAATCATATGAAATAATAACGAAATTCGAAACAAGGAACAAACGAATTAATTAACTTTCACAAGAATATCGCTGAAGGAGTACGGAATCCGTACCTGATACGCAAAACCACTTATAGCACACTCCGTAAAATCTTACCCTCAAATGTCAACGATATCAAATACGAAATGCTATTCACCACCTAAACATATCCGCCTCGAATTAAATATAATCCAAACTAATAATTCCAAAATAATTCGTAATTCATTCAAGGTGCCTTTAACTATCGCCTTAAATCAATTATTAATACCCAAAAATTTATGTTTTAAATATAACTCCTTAAATTCCTTCCGCTCGGCGCTAATCACACAAATTAATAGAAATAAATTAATAAATCATATGTTAATATTACTAATTAATAATTTTCTTTTCCCAAGATTTGTTGTTATTATTATACAAAACTTTAAAGTGATCATAATTTAACTATATGTGTCTGCTCATAATATAATTTTCCTCCATCCGAACTAATTACCAAAATAAATAAATAATAATATATATTTTAAGGATAAATCACTAATCCTTAATTATCTTTATAAGCAATCCAATTACAACAACCATAAACTAAAGGTACAGATTACTTGAAAATAATCAGCGTTCTCCTTCACCACTCCCGTTTCGTTCTCTCCCCTTTTCTTTATTTCTGTTTAATTAATTAATCCCCTTTTTTTCCAGCAACTGAACTTCTTCTTCTCTCACCTTGTCTCTAACCAGACTCTCTCTCTTTCTCTCTTCTTTGTTTCAGCCGAGAGGAATGAATGAATGAGAAATGGGTGGAGTATTTATTAAGTATTTTTTTTTCTTTATCTTTTCCCCCACCATTTCCTCTCCCACCTTTTCATCTTCTTTTTTTTCAATTTCCCAACAACTTTTCATCTTCCCTCTCTCTCATCTTCTTGTCAGCCACAACCCATGTCCCACATATATTGACATACTAATTTTTATAAAGTCTAATTAAAAATATTGAAACAAAATGTTATTTATTTGCTAAAAAAAAATTTGCGGGTATCATTACATTACATCCCTCTTAAAAATAATTCCGTCCCCCGGAATCAAAAGAATGGAATGTATCTAATTATCAAATAGATGCGGATACTCCGCTCGAATAGACTCCTCCACTTCCCAAGTAGCTTCCCGCTCCGAATGGTTTCTCCACAAAACCTTAACAAACAGAATTGTTTTCCTTCTCATAATTCTCTCTTGACGATCCAAAATCGCCTCAGCTTGCTCCTTACAAGTAAGATCATCCCGAATTTTATCGAACGGATATTGCACCACATGCAATGGATGATATTGATAATTTCTTAATACCGACACATGAAACACATTATGCACATGAGCTAGCTGTGGAGGCAAAGTTAATCGATAAGCAAACCTCACCAACTCTCTCCAAAATCTCAAATGGACCCAATATAGCGCGGACTAAGTTTCCTTTCAACCCAAATCGGTCTAATACCCTTCCAAGGAGAAACTTTTAAAAACACATGCTCACCAGGTTTCAAACTCCAAGGTCCTCCTATGTTTATCAGCATAACCTCTTTTGTCGTGATCGAGCCGATCTCAATTTTTTCTTAGCCATCGCTACCTTCCTCCGTAGTGATTTGAACTAAACTCAGGCCCTTCTATGGCCTTCTCGCCAACCTCATCCTAACAAGTTTGGTGTTGCCGACACTTCCTACCATACAACACCTCAAACGGAGCCATTCCAATACTTGCATGCCAGCTGTTGTTATAATTGCGAACACTAAACCAAACTTAAATAATCATTCCCCAGTTTCCTATCCATGTCTAAAGCACAAGAATCATGCAACATATTCTTCTAATGTCCTGAAATAAGTTCTCTTCCTCTCTGATTGCCCATCCGATTGCGAATGAAAAGCTGTACCTATAATTGAGTCCCGCGTTTCCCCCCAAGCTCGTATGAAACCCTTTTCCAGAATCGTGAAGTGAACCGTTTGGGATCATATCCCGATCTGAAACGCATAGACACCGGAGTATCCCATGAAAGTCTAACCAATCATCTCCTGCTGAAAGATCTATGTGCCAACACTGTCCCAACACCGGAGTAACCCTCGATGCATAGCCAAAGAATTGTGCCGGATTTGGTATAACCCGGACTCCCACCAACCCAGATAGCAAATCATTCTTACCCTGAACGTCTTTGGCACACACCAGTCACAAAATCCAATCGCGTCATATCTTACCCCATTTCCAATTACTTGGAATGTCTAACTGTTGGCAACGCCATCCACTAGGCTCGTATGATGCACTATCTTCCCATTGTTGACCCGACATAGTAAGGCACTTCCCCACCACATATTCAGCCCCCACACATCTCTTTTCAATCCCATTCCCACCCAACCAAAAATTCTCCTTCACAATCCCTTTACCAATCTTTATATACGACCCGCCCCCAGGATGAATAGAGAATGGAGAATCCCACTATGAGCTTCGGTCAACACTGCCTCACGAATCAATGGATTCGACGTGTACGTGTACACACAATCGCTTACCTCACCCCCACGCAAATCACAACTACCATGGGTCATCAATATGAAACTCGGGTTGTTATGCCCACTTATTCCAAATTCTGTGCCATTCCCCCACAACAAAACCTCATCACATCCTCCTATGTGGGCAACAAATAATTTAATCCGTAAACAATAAGATGAAGGATTCCACTCTCATTAACCTGGTAACCGCCAACCCATCAGAACCCTCTAACAATTAACTAACTACCAAACCTAAAACGTTCCATATTCGAGATGAGTATTATATTGTGTAAACCCATGGGAAGCTACACTGTCCCTGAACTTTTTTTCTTCGGCTAAGAGCATCTGCAACCACCAATTATCCTATACCTTACCTCGGGATGGATACTTAATTCCTCCGCATCATAAAATCCTTGGAGAAGCTCTAACCCACACCACTAGCTCTGCCTCATGTGTTAGCTCCTTTATGAGTTAAAAATTAAAATTACGGCACTTGTGGACCGTTACCCTTTATCACAAGTCCTCCTCCCATAAAGATAGAGACTCCAAATCATTAAGGGCAAAAATAAATGCTTGTCAAGTGTCCTAACTCTAAGTCAGTGGTAAGGGTAATTCACGTACATAAGGTTTTAAGAGTTTTCTAGAAGCGTAAGCAAAATTACCTTACCATGTATGCCTTAAAACACACCCTACAACCCTTTCTAAGACGCGATCACTATAAATCATGATAACCTCTTGTCCCCGGAACGGGTCATGTGAGTACAGGAGAGCATGTACACCCAAAGCCTCTTTTATATATAAAGCACCCTCAAAACTCTTCTCTCCCCGCGCTCTTTCATATCCACACAAAGTCTAATGTACCCCTTCTCATCAACAGAGTATTTAATGTGCAAAACTAACACGGAGAAATCCTTCCACAAATTCCCGTCCCTATAGTATCCTGCCCAAACCCCAAGAAACCTCGCTAACCTATCAGTTACCGTAGTAGGGCCTTGGCTAATATAGTGATAGCCATCAAACCTTCGCAGGATCCTACCTTTATACCCTTTCCGCAGACACGACATGTCCCAAAAATGCTACCTCTTACCCTAGCCAAAACTCACACTTGGAGAACCCTTTAGCATATAACTTGTTCTTACTGTAGAAACACCCAAAAAAAATAGTACGAAGATGCTCTTCATGCTCCTCCTTGGACTTAGAATACAACCAAAATTGTCATCAATGAAGACCAATGACCCAAATTGATCTAAAGTACATCTACGCTAAAAAAACACCGATTCATTCATCAGATCCCATGAACACTCACCTGCCCCGGAGCATTAGTTAAGCCCCAAAACGGCATCACCCAAAAACTCGTAAATGCCCATAACCGAGTACGAAAAGATGTTATATAGAAATTGTCTTCATTCCCCTCACCCTCAGCCTGATGTGAACCCCCCCGACCTCAAATCTATCTTTGAAAAGAAACCTTGCCCCTTGGAGCTGATTGAAAAGGTCCTCTATCCGTTAGAAGTGGATATCTGTTCCTGATAGTGATCCGATTTAGCTCCCTATAATCTATACACAACCTCATAGATCCATCCTTGATCTTGCACAAACAATACTGGAGCGCCCCATGGCGATACACGCGGTCTAATGAATCCACGATCTAACAATCCTATTCCTGCAATTGTTCCTTCAACTCCTGAACACTCTAATTGGAGCCATCCTATAAGGTGCCATAGTAGATAGGATCCGGCCCCAGGAATAAGCTCAATGGAAAACTTCAACTTTCCCTTGGCGGTGGGCAATCCCGGTAGATCTTTTAGGAAATTCCTCATGAAATTCCCTCAGCACCAACTAGATAGTCCTTCAAGATGATACTCATCCTATTCGAGTAATCTTTCACATAAGCCAAATAACAATCACCATCCTTAAGAAATCATTTTTTGCTCGCCTTCAAGAGCTGAAATCAACCTTACAACGCTATTTCGGTTTGGAACACTAGAAACTCGAATTCTGGAGCTTCTAAAGTTCCAAAAATAACCTTTCCTCTCCTTACAATCAATAGTGGCTTCGATGCTTACTCAGCCAATCCATAACCCAATAGAAGATATTCGAAATCATGCATTAAATACCATCGGAAGTAAATTAACTGCGTACACCTTCCTCCCTAAATCTTCAAAGGACATTCGTGAAATTGCTCAGCAAATAATCACAGAAATTTCCCATCTGTACAAATAAGATAAATGAGTGATCTAGAAAAATGAATAAGACACTCCAAAGATGACGAACAAATGAAAGTAAAACAATAGAATGTGAATATCCAGTATCAAACAAAATCTGATGCCTCAAACGATACCCTATAGAAAGGGTACCTGAGATGGTACCACTGGTGCGCTTGAGCCGCCTGATTAGCTGTCATTGCAAATACATCTCACCACCGGTGTTGCGCTGACCACGCCATTACCAGCATTACCGCCTCCCCCCACAGTTACCACATGCAGTCCCCTTGCTTTATGCCCTATTTTGCCACATAAGAAACAAGCCCTTGTTTCTCTATAAGCACGACCTACTAGCATTATATCCACCACAAGTAGCACATGGACCTGGTGGAAGAGGAAAAAAAGGTTTGGATTAGCCCCCGCCCTACTTGGTCCTGGATATCGCCCCTGAAACTGACCGTTCTTGACGATGCTAGACTCTAAGATTTTTTGATTTTGTCTAGGAAGCCTCTATTCTGTTGAAATCCCCCCTATATTGATATTGCCCTCCAACTTGCCACTGACTCTGCTGCTGGACCTCCACTATTACCCTAGCTAGCTGCGTTGGGTAAGTAACATCCATACGGAGGAATAAATTCGCTGACCCGATGGAGGCTCATTCTAACTATAAAAAACTCTAGCCTTCTATTTTGATTTCTGCCAAACGGACACATTCCTTGCCCTTGATTGTTCATCTCTATCTCTCTATCGACACCCTTCTGATCTTTTGAGAAGCTCGAAAGTCCATATACTCCATTTCTACACTCTTAGCTGCATTAGCCACCTGGGACACATCTGAAAATATAGTGTGGATGATTGAACGCCTATATTCATATTTCAAAGCCCATTTGAACTTTTCTTGCCTTGCAGTGCAGCTGATCCCTTGCTATTGAAACCCCGTAAAACCAGCCAACCTAGTAAACCTCGCCAAGAAATCCGTAATAGTACCACACATCCTCTTTACTGTCGAAAGGACACAAAAAAACTCCCCTAGAGTACGCATCCCTATCCAGCGATTAGGGAAGTACAGCTAGAAAGAAAAGTTCACAAAAATCACTCCATAAAAGTGCATAGCCATGAATCCATCCCCCTGCGAAGCCTACAAATGATTCCCACCATACATCGCTAAGCATCATCCACTAACTTATAAACTGCTAGTTCACCACACCTTCTGATTTTCTGAACACCCAATCACATCAAAAATCTTCTCCAAGTGGGCGAT